>CM051262.1:34037389-34382389 GCA_027921565.1 Artemia sinica
TGGGACAGGAAAGGCACACCATCCAGAGAGAGCTAGAGACCCCCTGAAATCTGTCCGGAACTACTATTAAGACACTGTAGTACCCTCTATGCTTTGGATGATTTAATATCCATTATGTCTTTACGTCAATTTTCCCTTTTTGTTTCTGTTTTTTTTTTTTTTTTTTTTTTTTTTGTGCTTCATATTTTACATATCAGGGATTATATCAACGCAAGATATAAGGTCAAAGGCCTAATATTAGAATGCTTTATTCTTAGGCCACTAGTATACACTCTTAGACATGTTCTGTCTAGGTTTGGGGGGGGGGTATTTTGCAACTAATAACCAAAATGCTTCCCAGGAGATTGTTTGAAGGTTTAGGAGAAAATTCTATTTGAGGGATATTTACATCTTTGAATAAACATGTAATCTCTCCTAGACAGATTATCTTAGAAATGGTCTTTTTAGATTCACAAACAATGTGTCTGCATGGGGATAGAAGATAGTTATATTTGGGTCCCATAAAATTAAGGCCTAGGTACACCATCTGGAGAGTAACTCCCTGAAAATGGGACAGGAAAGGCACACCATCCAGGGAGAGCTAGAGACCCCCTGAAATCTGTCCGGAAACTACTATTAAGATACTGTAGTACCCTCTATGCTCTGGATGATTTATATCCATTATGTCTTTATGTCAATTTTCCCTTTTTGTGTCTGTTTTTTTTTTTTTTTTTTTTTTTTTTTTTGTGCTTCATATTTTACATATCAGGGATTATATCGACGCAAGATATAAGGTCAAAGGCCTAATATTAGAATGCTTTATTCTTAGGCCACTAGTATACACTCTTAGACATGTTCTGTCTAGGTTTGGGGGGGGGGGATATTTTGCAACTAATAACCAAAATGCTTCCCTTGTTTGAAGTTTTAGGAGAAAATCCTATTTGGGGGATATTTACATCTTTGAATAAACATGTAATCTCTCCTAGACAGATTATCTTAGAAATGGTCTTTTTAGATTCACAAACAATGTGTCTGCATGGGGATAGAAGATAATTATATTTGGGTCCCATAAAATTAAGGCCTAGGTACACCATCTGGAGAGTAACTCCCTGAAAATGGGACAGGAAAGGCACACCATCCAGGGAGAGCTAGAGACCCCCTGAAATCTGTCCGGAACTACTATTAAGACACTGTAGTACCCTCTATGCTCTGGATGATTTATATCCATTATGTCTTTACGTCAATTTTCCCTTTTTGTTTCTGTTTTTTTCTTTTTTTTGTGCTTCATATTTTACATATCAGGGATTATATCGACGCAAGATATAAGGTCAAAGGCCTAATATTAGAATGCTTTATTCTTAGGCCACTAGTATACACTCTTAGACATGTTCTGTCTAGGTTTGGGGGGGGTGATAATTTGCAACTAATAACCAAAATGCTTCCCAGGAGATTGTTTGAAGGTTTAGGAGAAAATTCTATTTGGGGGATATTTACATCTTTGAATAAACATGTAATCTCTCCTAGACAGATTATCTTAGAAATGTTCTTTTTAGATTCACAAACAATGTGTTTGCATGGGGATAACAGAAAATTATATTTGGGTCCCATAAACATAAGGCCTAGGTAAACCATCCAGGGAGAGCTAGAGACCCCCTGAAATGTGTCCGGAACTACTATTAGGACACTGTAGTACTCTCTATGCTCTGGATGATGTATATTCATTATGTATTTACGTCAATTTTCCCTTTTTGTTTCTGATTTTACGATAAAAAGATAGTTATATTTTTCTTTTTTTAAGCCTTGCTCTGGTTTCAAAATGAACCCTAATTTAATAACGTAGGTCATGAATTTTATAAATATGTTTAAATAGTGTCAATACCCAAAGACAAATGCCCAAAATTACGGAGAGAAGGGGGGGGGGTAACATAATTTTGTTGGCGCAATACTTTAATGCTGTGGGGATATGGCAAGTAAAGGAGTTTAATATTTTGAATATAGATGACACAAATAAACCCAGCTTCTCCACTCCTTGGCTACAACCAACTTTGCATAAACCTACTTCAGTTTGACCGTCCAAAATCGAAATCCGCGACTTGCAGAAAAGGCTTTGAGTTGAATTTACCGTCTGTCTTCATCCGTCCAACTGCTTCGATAGGTGAAATCACTAGGTGTTTATACTTGTACGAAGCATAAAATTGGCTATCATCCTGTGACTTATATTCTGCAACTATATTGTGCACAGAATGTGTTTTGATTTTTGGACGGTTCAGTTGATTAGAATCAAATTGTAATCAGCGCGTATGAGAATTTTCCGCCTTTGTTCAGCATTGCTTGATGTTCAAGCCTGAAACCCGTAAAAAACAGGATTCGCTCAAAACTTTGAAAATAGAGATGTTCACTTTTTATTTCGACCAGTTTTTTTCATTTTAATTTGTGTGTTGAATTTGTACGGTAGTTTCTACCTCTAAAGCTTAGCGCTTCATGTACAAATAACTTTTATTATTTCCACAATTCAATTTCAGCGAATCGCTATTCTGGAACTATTGAAGGAATTGAAAATAAGTTCCAGGGACCAGCAAAAACCTTCCATTGTCCCTACAAATCCTTTGGACAGCATGGACTGTAAGTACTTCATTTCACTTCTGCCATCTATAAGCTGCTTTGCAATAAAATTAATTGAAAAAAAATCAAGTTTCAAAAATATTTACCCTAAGGATAACTGAAATTGTACTACTACTGCTACTACTAACGACTCACTGCACATCAAGCCGCCTGAGGCCAACATAGTTATGCACGCTCCTAATTAAGCCTCCCTCGGTCCACCCTCCCAAGAAGTTCCCATTTCCCTTAAGTCTTTCCTTACGACATCCTCCCACCCCATTCAAGGACGACCTACATTTCCTTTGACCCTAGATGGTTGCCCGACTATGACGATCTTGCGCAATTTGTCACCTTTCATCCGCAGAACGTGTCCTAGCCATCTCAACCTTTCTTTCATTATAGCTTAAGAAAGCGGTATTGATCCACATTTTTCATACAGCTCACTTTTTGAGATACGGTCAGTCAGTTGGTACTCAAAACAATCAATTTTGGCTATTTCTCTGGAAAACATCTAGCAAATCCTCCTCCGTTTTTCGGTCCCACGCTTCAGAACCATACCTGACCACTGTCACCACTGTAACTTCCAATATTCTAATCTTGGTGTGCAGACGTATCTTCCTATTTTTCCATACTTTTTTCAACTGTGAAAAAAACACCCTGGGCCTTGGCTATTCTATTTTTAACATCTTCACTGCACCCACCATCTTCACTAATAATACTACCTAGGTAAGTGAAGCTGTCCATTTGATCAATCTTCTCGTTATTCAACATCATCTCTTCACCTTCACTTATTCCTAGTCTTAGGGACTTAGTCTTCTTAACATTAATTTTCAAACCCATTCTTGCACCCTGAACTCGCAAAACCTCTAAAAATTCATTCATTTTGCGAAAATTTTTATGTAGGATGCTTAAAACATCAGCATAATCTAAGTCTAGGAGAATTTTACTTCCCCAATTGATTCCGTGTTCTCTTATTGCATTTACTGTGCTCCTCAGGAGAAAGTCGATATTAATGATCCATATAAATGGTGATAGGACGCAACCTTGTTTAACTCGTGATTTAAAACAAAACCAGCTACTAAACTCATTTCCTACCTTAACCGAAGGAATGATATCCTCGTACATAGTACTAATCACTTTAATGTATTTATCTGATTTACCATACAAGGATAGGACCTTCACTAAAGCTCTTCTATCAGCTGAATCGCCTGCTCATAATCTACAAAAATGAGGGGTAAAAGGTGCTTGATGATTCAGACTCTTCTCAATTGTAATCTAAGAGTAAAAATTTGGTTGACGGATCCTCCCCCCTTCCTAAAACCACACTGTTCTTCTCTTAAAACCTTATTTACAGCATCCCTAAGTCTAAAAAGTATAAGTGCAAAAAAATAATGAAGGAAAAGATTCCTGCTTCTTGTATTTTAAATACTTTCTTTGGAACTATAAAATTGCTTCTTTTTTAATCAAACGCTGTTAATTGCAAATCGGTCGTTTACTGTAGTATAGCAGGTTCTTCCTTTCCTTTTTCTTTTCTTCTCCTTTTCTTTTCCGTTGCTTTTTTTTCTTTTGAACTCATACAGTAGTTCACACCGTTAAGGCTAACTCAGTGGGTTGCTGCGCTTCGTCAATGCTATTTTTATGAACAGGTCCGATGCCCAAATTAGGAAAGACATCTTTTAAGCTCCTATCTCCACTTTCACCAACCTTGTAAGGTTTAGAAGGCTCTTCGAAAATAGATCCTAGCTGGAAGAGAAAAAAAACATCAGTTCGACTCACACACTGAGAGCTGCCCTGCCAAAGCCTCTGTTCTGTTTTCACAGGTAAAAGGAAAAGAGCTAGATAAAATTACCGTTGGTGGGAGTCGAACTCACGAGCTTTCTGGTAATTTGCTTAAATAATGCAGTTGTTGAAATAATGACAAAAGCTTGCACATTGTAAATGAAAAAATACCAATAGATTAACCACAATTCCACTAAAAAATTGCAAAAATAGAATGGTGATCACCTTTGTAGGTTATTTCATTTAACGTTGGTGCTTCTTAATGATTTATTTTTCTGTTTTTGTGTCTGTGTGATTGCGTTTCAGTATGTGACTGTTATTAAAGTCTTTTTAAAAAGTTTTATCGGTGGTTAGCCCATAGAACAGGCCAGAGTTTTGTGCGGACAATAATCCTTTACAAGACGAGGAACAGCAAATCCCTTCATGCTCGACCTCAGTAAGTGTCGTGGTACCGCTCAAAAAGGTCTGGTGCCGATATCTTGCAGCACCTTCCATTCTCAAACTCAGTAGGCAGGATTAACAATTCTTGCGTAGCTAATAAGAAAGAACCATACTAGCACAGATGTATTTTTCCTATTTATTCGAATGGAAAAAGCTATTTGTATTAAAGACTCTAAATTTTAGTCAGCTTTTGCCTAATCTTTGGAATGGGGTATGAAAACAAAAACAAAACGAATTGTAAGTCTTAACATTTAATAACACCTTTTATTTTCTTACAGACAGTCCTTTTCTTCTTCTTCTTCTTTTCTACTAATTTTCATCAGTTTGTTTGTTATTTCAGTTGAAAGTCAAGATTTTAAAAATGGTGTTAAAGTCCTGGCTGGAATTTTAAACGTCGGTGTACACCCCGATCACTTGGTTACTCTTGAAGCTGTGGCAAGATTAATAAATGAAAGGTTATCCACTGAAGCTCTGAAGAATCCTGGAAAATTCTCCGTCGAGGTAAAGTGAATGAACCGGTACAAATCTTCAGAATTTGAAGTTTTAGAACTTCAAGAGAAGTAGAAATTTCTTAGAAATGGTTCTTAATGCAATTTTTGAGGCACGAAGTATTTTAATGAAAAATTTGTTGTGATTGAAAAGAGTCAATCACAAAAAAAACATACATATTTTGAAAATGTTTGTTACAATATGTGCACAAGTCTACATCTTTAAGTGGGAGGGGCAGAAGATTGTTTAGTAGGATACAGGTCTAATGGTTCAAACTAAGTACATTCTATTCCATCGTCATTTGTGTGTTGTTGAGGGTTCTTCATGTGTGTGTGTATGTGTGTTTGTGTTTTTTTTTTCTTTTAACTTGAAAATTATAAATCACTGACGATCCCTCAGTGGGGGAGCCACACCTAATTTATAATTAGCCTATTTCTTATTTTGACAAATTGTCCATCTCCCCAGGTAAATTCTCATTTCCTCGTTTCATTCATTTCCTCTTCCTCTTTTGCCTCCCATTATTTCAAAAATAACGAAGTTTTTGCAACTTGAAGGTATGCGTTACCTTCTTTTTTCCCTAAGACTTTTTTCTCGAATCTTTCAAACAGTTCGTGGTAACAAACTGTAAGTAAGGAGCGATGCGGCTCAGTAGTAACCGAAACTCTAAGAAACACAGTCTCAATAACTATAGACACATCAAAAGAATCGAATTTTGATACTTGTTCAAAAAAATAAAATTCGTCAAATTTAATGTTACCCATCAAAAGTTACGATTCTGGAAAAAATTTATCCAATTTTTGAAAAAGGGGGAAACACCCCCAAAACATCAAGTGATCTTAATGAAAACAACACCATCAGATTCAGGATACCAGAGAACTGTTGTGAGAAGGTTTCAAGCTCCTATGTCCAAATAGTTGGAATTTTGCATTTTTTGCCGGAAGAAAGATCAAGGATGCGTTCTTTTTTTTTTTTTTTTTTTTTTTTTTTTTTTTTTTTTTTTTTTTTTTTTTTTTTTTTTTTTTGCTGGGGTTATCATATAGAACCAGTGATCCCAGAAGATTGGGATAGGGCTCATTTGATTGGAAATCAAATGAAACAACACCATCTTAATGAAACAACACCATCAGATTCAGGATACCAGAGAACTCTAGTGAGAAGGTTTCAAGCTCCTATGTCCAAATAGTTGGAATTTTGCATTTTTTGCCGGAAGAAAGACCAAGGATGCGTGTTTTTTTTTTTTTTTTTTTTTTTTTTTTTTTTTTGCTGGGGTTATCATATAGAACCAGTGATCTCAGAAGATCGGGATAGGGCTCATTTGATTGGAAATCAAAAGTTCTAGTGCTCTTTCTAAGTAACCAAAAATATTGGAGGCCAGTTAGCCCCCCTCCCACCGTCATTTTTTTCCCTAAAGATCAAAATTTTGAGATAGGAATTTTTTTCAGCGTAGTAGAAAAATGTAATAACTATTTCTTTGAGGATGACGTGACCCCCACAGTCTCCGGGGGAAGGGCTGCAAACTATGAACTTTGCCCATTGTTTACATATAGTATACGTTATTGGAAAGTATACACATTTTTTCAAGGGGAATTTTTCTGGTGGAGGTGGGGGGGGGGGGTACGTGGGAGGATCTTTCCATGGAGAAATTTTGCATGGGGGAAGGGAATTTTCCATTGAGGGGGAGCCAGGTTTCCCAGCATTACTTAAAAACGATCAGAAATTAAATAAGAAACAAGTTTTTTCAACTGAAAGTAAGGAGCAACATTAAAACTTAAAACGAACAAAAACTATTACGTATATAAGGGGGGTCACCCTCTCCTCTATACCTCGCTCTTTGCGCTAAAGTTTTTTTTTAGAACTTTTAAAAGAGCTTATTATTCTAATTAAACGGCCTTTGTGATTCAGGAGTCATTCTTAAATAACTGGAACTAAAAATTCAACTTTAGCGTAAAGAGTGAGGCATTGAGGAGAGGGTAACCCCTCTCATTTACGTATTACTTTCTGTTCGTTTTAAGTTTTTAATGTTGGTCCTTACTTTCATTTGAAAAAACTTGTTGTTTTTTTTTATTTAATTCCTCCGAAACAGATTTGAAACGCTACATTACGCAACGTTTTTACCTTATTTTCTCCGAGATGTTTTATCTTGTTCTCCAAGACAAATTCGAAACTGCTATATTGACTGACTTTTAGCCAACGATGCACAAAGCAGGCAAAATACTTTTTGACAGGTTTATTTTAGATTACACGAAAAAAAGAGATCTTACTTTTGGCGTTGTAAAATCCCCTCTATGCAAATCCCCAGGGGAAAACAAGGGTGCGATACTTATTTGCTCTGCAAAACAATTCAACAATTAGTACAATTAGTAAGAAATTAATAGGACAATTATTTGGTTAACCACCCTTTACCTCTCCCGCCTACAAAATGTATGTAGCTGCTTCGCAGTGTTGCCACACTGGTCTGGAAGAATTTACTAAATCTGAGAGGAAAAATTTACTAAATCGTATCTGTTTTTACTAAATGCTCCAAAAAAAAATTTTGCACGTGCGGCTGCCGCTACACGCGCACCATCAAGCATCGATTTTTACTATAGGAGGATAATCAATAAGATTTAAATATATTTTTTCCTTTATTTCTCTTTTCTCTGTCTTTTTCTCTTTTCTTTTGTTTTCCTTCAAATAAACCTACTGCTGTCGCTTGTGAGTCGATTTTTTTTTTCAATAAAACTAGATGTCGCTGCATAGGCTGACAACATCGATTTGTTGGAGTTACGGGAAGTGGAATACTTCTTTTCAAAAAGCGTAGAGCTACATCTGATTGGTTGAGGGTAGGAGTGGGCTTGCGCAGTACAGAAGCAATATCCATCTTGAAGGGTTTCTTTTTTATGACTCCTTCAGAAGTCTGTTACTAGACTATTTTCGTTCCATGGGGGTCGGTCACGACAGTCGGACAACAGTTGTCCGTTTGCGCCTGCAAGAATTGAATTCAAAAGGGCAACAGTTGACCCACCACTCCTACAGTATCCTACTGGGAGAAAAGATTCGACCGGAAACGCATTGCGAGTGACGCCCCGCCTAGTAAGCCTTGTCTGTACTTGACGTATTTTTCTCGCCATCCCCTTACGGGATGCTGTCTTGGCACCGACGAAGCACTCAAGAACCTCGAATGCATCGATCCTTCTGTTGCTTTGTGCAGCTCCATATATTACACAGTAACTTATTGTCTGAGTAGATTGCAGTTTACTGCTATTGGTAGTTTTTAGAGCCTGACAAACAAGAAACTGCCTTCAAGACAAAACTTCAGATTATTCTAGCATTGTTTTGAGCCGAACACTTCTTTTTGATGATGAACTTCCAACATAAAACTATTTCTTTTTCTACCTAGAGATTACCATCCTTACAGGAACTTTATATAATAAAATGATTTTCTTCTCGAGATCAATTGTTAGAATGAATCGCAAATCAACTTTAGCAAACATACGAAAATCTTCAAATACAGGATAAAAAAAAAAAAAAATAATAAAAAACATAACCCCTCCGGTAATTTCCATGAAGATGAAGAAAATTACCACCTCCCAGATGATATGACATAGGCGCATCCAGATACGCAATGCAAACGGGGCATAGTAGCAAATATGACAACTATTTTCTGGTAACCAAAGTACCAAACCACCCTCGAATGGAAAAGTGGTCGACACTTTTACATCCAGTTATATGCCTGGACGAACCTTCATCCACATTCGGTATTTCAACAAAGTTGTTAGCTTTTCAAGTGCTCCAAGAAACGATCAGAGGAAAAAACAGTCTGAACTATTCCTCTGTGTCCACAAAATCTATAACCTCCTCCTGAACAGTTAAAGAAGTTTCTCTTGATCTCCACCTTGAGATTGTTGACACTAACTGCGGTGGTATGGACCAAGTCACTACTCCCACATTTTTATTTTCTCTGCGCACCATTTGTTTCGTGCGCATCATCGCAGCAACAGTTTCTGTCTTTAGCCTATTCCGAAGCTTTAACCTTATGTTTGACAAAACTGAGAACTGCCGTTCTGATTCAGCAGACGGAGGGGGGAGACAGCACAGCTGCAATATAAGTTCGCAAAGATCATCAAACATCGGTTCCCCCCTACCATATTCCACCGAACGCAAATTTTTCAAGAACATATCAGGTTCAATTACGTCATTAAGTCTATTTTTAACAAAGTCTTTCCTAGACTCTAATTCCGACCAATGCAAATCAAATATATCTCTTTTTTCCTCTATTTCCCTATCAGCCTTCCCCAACAAATATGGAAATCGAACCATGAGTGGTACGAGTGTTCTGACTGAACCAATCAAAGCAACGGCAGAATCACTGCACTCGAGGTTATTGAGCGTTTCATCATCGCTGTCGAACCTCTTGGCGATTTGCCTGCAGAGCTCTACATAATATGACCTGCAGTTTTTTCAGAATTCTCCAAGCTTCAGAAGAAAATTCGCATGATTGCTAAAATTTTGCGTCAGCCTCCGACTTTAACAAATGAAACCCAGTGTTTGGCCCGAGGTTCAATTTTCTCAGAGGAAGAACTACGCTCTGGAGTGTCTGATCCTCCAGGGAGAGTTTCAGAACTTCATTTTGGGCAGCCCTTTTTATCACAATGGGATTCACAAAGAACTTCAATAGCGAGGTAAATGTAGCACTGGTGCTATTCAGAATACTGTGAACACGAATTGCCCTGCTCTGAAACTCCAGATTGAGCACATTGATCTTTTTCAGGGTGAAAGACAGAAAATACAGATATGCTTTGCGGAAGGGATCGTTCATGAAACGATACATCGGCCTTGCCTTCTCCCAGCTAGCCCTATCAGTGTTAGGGTTGTTAGATTGATCACCCAGGAACAAAACCAAGGAACTCCACTGTTCTAAAATTCTGTTAACCGCTGCTTCAAAAGACAACCATCATGTTGCCCTGATGGGCAGCATTCTGTGTTTGGCAATATTCGTAAACTCTTGGAAATGTTCATACCCCTTGACCCGGTTTGATTAAAACCAATATAGTTGACTAAGTCTCTAATAAAGTCTTCCACCCTTTCAGGTTAGAGTTCGCGCTTCAAGTTTTCAAAGTTTCACGCGATATACTGATGGTGATGAAGAGGTGGGAGGGACTGAAACTGATGCCATGGAATAAAAAATATTGATTCAGACAGAGAAAAATGTTCAAATTTTGTTCAACAGAATGAAACTTGGCACAAAAATAATTTAACATATTTTTTTTTCAGATTTCTGGTAAATTTACTAAAAAATATACTAAATTTAAATATTTATCGAAAATTTACTAAATTCAACCTCGAATTACTAAATTTACTAACTCGGGTCCGTTTTTACTAAATTTAGTAAAATTTTACTACGTGTGGCAACCATGCTGCTTCGTATCCATACATTATTGTGCTTTTGTATACCTGCAAACAGGAGGAGGATATGGAGCCTTGAGATTTGTCCGAGGGATCCTGTCCCCTCTTAAAAAATGTAATTTTTCAAGTTTACTTTTTTCTTGTTTTGACCTTTTTGTTCAGTATGTTATCAATTATTTGGGCCCCAATAGTCATTTAGTATGGTTAGTTTAATACTTGTTTATAAAACTGCACGCGATAGTTAGCTGCCACATCGCTGCTGTTTGGATATGGCCGCGGAATAGCATTAACGTTTGGCTGTTTTTCGTTGATGCTGCGTAGCAACTTGAGGGCGAGTTTCCATTCAAGTAGATGTCTCTTGTGGTATCAGTAAAGAAGCGGTTCTTTATTGGACTTCTTCTAAAACTAATATTTTTACCTTTTTTTCATTTTGTAATCGCTTTTTATTTCTATTTTCTACTATAGGTAATTGCTTTTTGTTTTTCTTTACAAATCCCATTCTAAATTTGTTTATTTTGACAGTCGATTTTAACGATGTATCCATTTACTTATCCCCGAAAGGGAATAAAAATCTTAGACATTAAATAGATACAGTTGCATTGCTCTAATAAATTTTGTTAGTTCTGCTCTACTGCTCTATGATAAGTATATATTTCTGCTATAATAAATGTATTATTACTTTATGTATCCAAGTGCATTGAAGTAAAATGGCAACCAAATGCCTGGCGTATGGAGCTATTTTGGGACTAATTTTGTTGTGTGTTTCTGCTGGAATATGCATCCCTCCATGCATATGTTGAGGAAATATTTACATTGAGATAGGTTTTATATTAACCACGAACAAAAAATATTGTGTTTAACCAGAAGGGTACTTTTTTGCTTTAATCCCATTGAAAGTCCATTTTGGGACTATTTAGTCACAAATTTGTTTCTATTGGCTTCAGTTTTTATCCAATCCGTTTTGAAAAGACGGGTTGTTGGCAGCATTATCTACTGTCTTGTAAATCGTTCATCCTTTATTTGTATGGGGTTATATGTCAACATAATCAAAATGACTTAAACTTCAACATTACTAAGGTGTATGGTTGCCTTTGGTAATTTATTATTCAATCTAATAAAATTATTTCGTTCCATGATGTCCCCTAAGGTTTCTCATTTTTCTTGTTTTGTTATATATTTTTTCTCACTTCGTCTCAGTGTTATATGTATATATCCTACTTACTTGTACTTGTACTTGTTGCGGGACCAGACGCGGACGCCTCACCCGGCATATAGAAGACTACGTATGATTGACCCCATTTGTCGCGATCTTGTGCCAGCTCTTCAGCAAACCGGAGCCAGCAGCTCTCCCACTTTCTGCCAAACTTCGAAATCCGCCAGGTCGCCTGCGCCAATCTGGCAATGGGACTGCTAGAAGCACTTGCTTTATGATGCGGTCATTGGGTCTTCTAAGGACATGACCAAGCCAACGCAGTCTTCTCTGTTTGACAATCATGGCGGTGGGTTCGATGTTACAGCAGCGATGGCGCACATCAACATTTGAGATTCTATCGGACTATCGAATCCTCAGGATTTTTCGTAGACAGCGGTGGTCAAAGACTTCCAAATCATGGAGATGAAGCGCCTTTAGTGGCCAAGTTTCCACTGCATAGAAGAGAACAGATCTAACAGCCGCTTTATAAACAGAAAGTTTTGTCTTCATGCTGATCTCCCGCCGGATCCACAAATTGCGGCGGAGTTGTGAGAAGATGGCTTGGGCTTTGTTGATTCTGTTCTGTATGTCAAGGTCACAGCCTCAACGAGAGTCTGTTATTGAGCCAAGATAGGTGAAGCTGTCGACTTTTTCCAATTCTTGTCCGTAAAGCACAAGCTGATAATTCGACTGTATGTTTAGGTCCATGACTTTAGCTTTGGCCGTGTTGATTTTCATACCCAGTAGCTGAGAGAAATGTGCTATTCCATTTAACATTGCTTGGGCAGTTGCTGGATCAGCAGCAAGAGCGTCGATGTTTTCCGCGTAGTCCAGGTCAGACACGTTAATGCCCGATCCCATAACAACACCATCAAAACTCGAGAGTGCACTCTCTAGAATCCAGTCTATACAGTAGTTAAACAAAACAGGGGACAATATGCACCCCTGTTTTACACCACTTTCAACATTGAAGGGCTCAGTTTCTTCGCCCGCACTCTTACTGTTGATTTGCAATGCTTGTAGTAGGCCTTCAACAGCTCTGTGAATTCAACCGGCATACCATCTTCCAACATGATTCGCCAAAGGTTTTTGCGAGTTACAGAGTCAAAAGCAGCCACAAAATCAAGGAACATGATAATTATGGGGAGTTTGTAGCGTTCGCATTGTTGAAGAATAAGGCATGGAGTGAAGACCTGATCAGTGCACCCTCTCCCTCTTCGAAATCCGCATTTATTTTCACGTGTCCGCTCATCCCTTGCTTCCTCGAACCTTTTAAGCAAAATCATCGCAAATACTTTGGTAGCCGTATCCATAAGTGATATCTCTCGGTAGTTGGGGCTGTCGCATTTGTCCCCCTTTTTAAATACTGGGATTATTACTGACACCTCCCAATCAGACCGAAAGGTCTTCTTCTCCCATATCAGACTGAAGAGGGTTTCTAGTTGCTCCGTTACAACGTGTGGCGACGCCTTGTAGACCTCGGGAGGGAGACCATCTTCTCCAGAAGACTTATTGTTTTTTAGCCGTTTGATCGCGTTTAGCATCTCTGAAGCTGGAGGTGGTGCCATGTCGATTTCATATGGTGGTCTTTCAGCTGTTGGTGGCAGCATCGACGTTGCATCTTGCCCATCTGTATTTGGATTAAGCAGGTCTTTAAAGTGATTCTTCCAGTGATCAAGTTTACCTTGCACGTCAGGGATCACACTTCCTTGAGCGTCTTTTAAGGGACCAGCGGTAGGTGACTTTATTCCAGTTATTTCTTTGAGGGTTCTATACAGCCTACTCGTCATTATTTCTGGCTGCTTTTTCCATCTCTAAAGCAACCTCATCCCAAAATTGTTGGCGGTCTTGACGTAAGCTTGTTTTAACCTGTTTACGTAGCGACCTTTTTACTGCGATTGATGCGTTTGATGCCTGCCGCCTAGCCTCGATTAGCTTTACAGTTTTCTCTGAGACATAATTCCTCCTCGTCTTTGCAGGGGCATAGCCGATAACTTCAGCGGCCACCTTTTCAGTGGTGTTCCGGAATTGTTTCCATCGGGTCGTAGGGTCTTCATCACAGTTGGTCAGGCTTGCGAACTGGTTCTGTAAATTCAGGCAAAAGTCGTCTGTCACTGTTTGGATTTTCAGTTTCTCCACGTTTAACTTCCTTTTTGGGGGTTGTCTCTTCCTCGCACTCAACTTCAGGAGTATTTTTGCACCTACAAGCGTATGATCGCTTCCAGATTTTGACTCTGTGCACGCCCCTCTGTAAGCTCAAGAATCGATGTCTGAGGAGCGCCAACGCTGACGGATCAATATATTGTCAATTTGGGCAGTTGTGGAGCCATTGTTTGAGTGCCAAGTTATTCTTTGAGAGGGTTTGTGTTGGAACGTAGTGTTGGTGATGGTAAGATCTTGAGATGTATATTATAATATAATTATATATAACATATCAATAATATATTGATATATCATCAATATAATATAATATATTTTCAATATAATATATTATGCTCTAATTTGATTATTATAGCAAGATATATGAAAAGAATTGTGTATAGGAATTCTGGCAAATTCCCCTGTGTAAAATTTACCCTGATAAGTTCACCCGCTGAAAACTTCCCTCCCCATGGTAGATTCCCACGTAGAAAAACCCCAGCAGAAAATTTCTTTCCCCCCCTCCCCCTCTCCCACCAGAAAATGGTGGGGAGGGATATTTGTTATAGTAATAACAAATACTATACGCAAACAATGGGTAAATTTTATAACTTAAAGACCTTTCCCCTGAAGCTGTGGGGGGGGACTCATGTTATATCAAAAGGCATATTTAATGGGCCTTTCAACTGTTATGAACAAAATGGCTATCTCAAAATTTTGATCGGATGATTTTGGGAAAGAAACTTAAAAGGAGCACTAGAACTTTTAATTTCCATTCGAATGAGCCCTCTCCCAATATTCTAGGACCACTGAAAAAAAATGAACACACATCCATGATCTTTCTTCTGGCAAAAAAAAAAGAAAACTCCACATTTTTACAGATAAGAGGTTGAAACCTCTGAAATAAGACTCTGATACGCTGACTCTAATGGTGTAACTTTCATTAAGATTGTGTCACTTTTAGGGGGTGTTTCCCCTCTTTTTAAAAAAAAAATCAGGCACCTTTTCGCAGGCTCGTTGCCTGTGATGTGTAACACTAAAATTAAAACTCATGTATTTGGATTCAGCATAATAAGCCATTTCTTTTGACTTATCTATCGATATCTAAGTTCCATTTTTCGTTACCATTGAGCCGCGTCGCTCGTTACTTACAGTTCGTTACCACGAAGTGTTTGATGAGGAATATAAAAAGACTTTTCTGTAACTGAACCTCATCTTCGCAAAATGAGGTGGACTATTCTTGAAACGATGCCTTGACTGCTCAACTATACGTAATCGTTTACAAAACCTATTAACCAACTCTGCCTTAGCAAATTGGTGTGCGAAAGCACAGGATGGCTGGCCCCATCCTCCCATTGCACTTCCTGGCTGAAGGGCCTTGAGACGGAGATCAGCACCGCCGGTTTGGACTTTAATGGTCTATTATCGTATCCTTTACCTTTTTTTTACCTTAACAAATTCATCCTACCCAAATGGTCAAATGCATAATTATGCACTAACAACTTTAGGGCATTCCTTTCTTTTTTTTACTAGATGGTCGGTAAATTAAGCTTAAAGCCTGTCTGCACTGTATCATTGTCTTCAGCCGTCACTATTGTTTGTTTTATTTCAACTTGTTCTCTGAACTGTTCAAATAAGTGTCTTTTTCGTGGGCGTAACAGGAAGAGAATTATGTTAATCCAGATTTTGCGTGTTTTCACCTCGCGATTGCAGCTCTCTGTAGAAAGAGAATAGTTGCTAAAACAAACATAAGGTATTTATTTATGGTTTAGTTTAGAGAAGAAGGAGATTTCTTTTTATAGCTGCTGAGAGGCGATAAAGATATTCCACCTCGCAAGGAAGAGGTGCACGAGGAGACACATAAAAAATGCAAGTTAAAGCAGATTATTTTTAAGAGTACAATCTGTCAAAATTAAACCAAACAGTTAATTATATAAAGCTATTCACTGTAGTTTTTTTTTTTGATTTCTCCTTTTTTCGAAATTTCCAGACAACGATTCCTGCAGAGAGCTCGAAAACTTTATTTTCACTCGCCTGTTCCATAGGGTTTTTGCTTGGATGAAAATTAGTTTACTGATGAAATTTATATAAAACTCTTGTGGACATTTGTATTTATATGGTCTTCCAGAAAATAGCAAGTTTGCCAACTGACTCTATTTCTAAGATGTTTTTCATTCTCTTTGGTGAAAACCAAAAATTTAGTGTGTCGATTTTAGTGTGTTGTTGTATTTCAGTAGGCCTATTACAAATTCTACCTAATTTTCTGTAGCAATTAGGAATCCTATTCAAAAAAAAGTAAACGATAGGGCACCAGACCCTTAAAGTCCAAACTGGTGGTGCTGATCTCTGTTTCAAGGCCCTTCAGCCAGAGAGTGCAATGGGGGGGGGGCAGCCATTCTGTGCTTTCGCACACCCTTCCTGCTTACCTTTCCCAGATTTCTCCAGGTATCCATTTAGATCTGGGTTGACTCTGGCTGAGCTTATAGAGTCACGCCACTGACCCCCGTCCCAAACCAAGTAACTGGCCATACTATGAATCGAACCCACGCCCTTTGGACAAAGGATTCCAATTCCAGCGCGCCAACCACTCAGCTACAACGACTCAAGAGATTAGGAATCCTGTTTCTAATTCAAGAATATGTGCTCGCAATTAATAACTAATGAGCTTTTTTTGTAAAGAAAGAGCCAATAGGATCAGTTAAACACGTTGACATGACTTTAAAACGGTATAATAAAGACCGTTATATCGTCCCGATTCAGTTGATGCTTGCAGTCCTAACGTGTACAGCATTAACTATTACCTTGTTTGATTTATGTTGATCCTCACAAATTTTGTTTCTTTTCCAGGGAACTCCTTACCCCTTCGCTGAGGCTGATCTGGGATTTGATACAGGTGACCCTGCATTGAACCAAGCGTCAAAAGTCCTTCGTCTTTTATTCATATCGGATCTTCGTGATCTTCAAACGAAAATCAATGAGTGTATAGTTGGTATTCAACGGATTACCGCCAATCCAAAAACTGATACAGCTCTTGGAAAAGTTGGATATTGAATTGATTTTGCTTTGTACCTGTTTTGCTTGTCTTGGATAAATTCTACTCCCTATTTAAGATACCTTTTCGTAGACTACTATTCGTTTCTTGTTTATTCACTTTAACAAAACCAATATCTAAAGTAACATAGCTTGTGATTGTTGCTGGATCTTATTATCCAATTCAGTAAATGCACTTGCTGATTATACACCAAAAATTAGGCTATGAATATCAAAAGAAAAGAAATTAAACTATTCCACTATGCAAGCTGAATGAAAAATAAAAAGACCCTATTCTCAGTTACAGCAATCAGTGGTGTCTCCCATGTTTTTTTTTTTTTTTTTTTTTTTTTTTTTTTTTTTTTTTTTTTTTTTTTTTTTTTTTTTTTTTTTTTTTTTTTTTGCCACTTTGTATGGAAAGCATTGAGAACAAACTTGTTAGGGAGCTCTTACGAATAGGAATTGAAAATTCGAGTGCCAAAAATAAAAGCTTAAACCACCTTAGTCAGAAAAGCTTAAACCACCTTTACGAAGTTTCCTCCGACTAACACATAATAAAACCATGTTAATTAAAAAAGTACAAAAGGCAATTTAAAAATCCATTTCCCAAGAAAAGTAAAGAACAGTATCAAAAGCAAAAACAAGAAGAAAATAAAGTCATGCAGCAAGATCACACTAAAAACAAATATAAATGATTATGAATCAATATATGAAATTTAAACGAGCAAAAATAAAAATGAATAATCGAGTCAAACTTACAAAGAACAAAACTTAGCATTAAAGAGTGGAGCTACGCTCACTCAAACTTACTAAAGACTATAGTATCAATTGCGCGCTTTAATGGAAACAAGACATTTTTTATTTTTCGTTGTAAAGCTGAGAAATTAAACACGGCTCAAAACTCCAGGAATTTAGTCTTTGAAATAGTCCATTTAGTTTCATCAGTTTAATATGCAATAAATATTCATCAATATTTTATTCTTTTCAAATGTATAGAAAATCGATTCAAATTTAGCTTCAGAAAACTAAGCACATTACTTCACGCTTTAAAAGTTGCATTTCAGCATCAATTTTCTATACTTATTAATTAAATGGAGTAATGAGGAAAAATAGTTACAAAAAAAATGTCTCTAGAATGGGGAAAGTAAAAAGAAGTCACAAATGAATTCATTTTAAGATTTTTTTTTCTTGTGATTGTATCTGTGTGTGTGTGTGTCGACAAATATAAAAACTGTTTGAAATCATATCCTTTTTGGTAAAGCACGGATAACACTAGCCCTTAGAGGACTTGAAGGGACTATAGTCCCACCCTTAGTCCCACAAATAGTAATTTCTATTTGTTTTAAGCTTGCTATTCATTGCAATTTCTGTTCGTCTGTAGTTTCATTTATCAATTCATATTAATTTCTATCTGCTTCAGTTATTATAACTTTATTTCTGAAATTATAAGTTTTGATGTAACTTTTTACAAGACTTTTTGCAAGACTTTTTTTTTAATTTAACAAATTATCTATAGTTAGAAGCTATCGTAGTCTAAAAGCTTTCAAAGCTTCTACAGTGGTTAAAAACAACACCTTTAAATGTAGTTAAAAACTACAGTTAAACCGACAGTTTCTTTGTTGAAAAGGTTCTCGATCACTAGTAACAGGTTTCCGTGAATATCATAGACGTAGAGCGGTGTCGAATGACAATTGCCTGATCTCACATCATTCTGCTAGAAGATCGATCCACTCTGGGCCAGTCTATACTGCTCTGCTAAACCCAAAAGATATTTCCTAATTTTTGTGAGCATTGCAGTTTTTCTTTTAATCTTAAAACATGTCAATCGATCTTATTCATGGATTACAAAGCCATACTTCACTCAAGGTTGATATGAAATGAATCAAACCGTTCTTGATAATGAATGGTCGAACCTTCACAAAGGAAACATAAACAGAATGCATCGAACGAATTTGATATACTGATCCTAATTATTTAAAAATCCTAGAGTTTGTGACTACCATTAAAAGTACTAGTGCAAGAAATTTGTATTATTGAAAAAAATATCTTTTCTGATTAAACAAGGTTCTTAACCAGAAGGTAATTAGTACATATTGCACACTGGTGATTGATTTCCCCCAAAGCTAGTAGGGTGTTTAAGGCAAAACCTGTTGAGGGTACATTGAAAAATATTGTTTTATTATCACCAAAGATGGATGGAATCACCGAATTTGGCCTTTCTTGCGAGAGGCAAGTTGGGGTATGGTATGACCCGTCGGGCCCGAGGGACAAGGACCCAAATTGTGCAAATGGGCCATTTAAAACAGGGGTTTCATAGATGGATTTGTAAATCTTCATAGATCATCTATCATGGATATAAAGTGGACATGATATAGTTTTGAAATAAAAGTCATTCAAGAATTTTCAATCAGTATGATTGGAGGGCTTTTGGGGCCGTTGGTATTTAAGGATTTTGAGGTTGTTGATTACCAATCTGAAACTAATATTACAAAATAGAATTCTAAAATCAAACTTTAATATTTTTATTAGAATTCGTTTAGAAACATCCAAAAATAAAAAATTCCATAAAAGTTGATAAGTTGTCTTTATCATACTTACAAAAATTATATGCCCTATTTTTCGCCAAAATTGCATTTTTTGCAATAACACAAATAAAAGAGAATTCTGACCATCTTAGTTCTATCGAATATATTCAAACGCAGTCGTTAGGTGGTACATATCAAATTAAAGTGAAAGAAAAAACTTTAGTGAGATGGATGTGCTTGTTTTTGTTGCTTGTTTACTGCGTAATAAATTAAATCTTGGTGGAATGTTTGACAATGCTGGACGTAGGACGTCTCAATACTGGACGTAGGACGTAAGACTCAACATTTTTTAGCGATGAACGATATTGGGGTTTGATATGTGTTAAAGCTCAGAAAATAACTTCACATGAATATGTGGTGTTGAATGGCAGAAGAACATTTAATGCCATATCGGCGATTGTGGGAAATTCAGTTCTGGTTCTGATCCAGAATTCAGTCAAGGGCTTTTTTGGAAATTGTAATTTTAAGTTTGAATCACTCGAAAGCTCAGCAAATTCCTCTTGATCTTTAAGTGGCATGTGATCAATCTCAGTTAAATCAATACAAAACGGATTTTGAATCCAAGCTACCTTTTTGAAATTAATATTTAATATAAAATGTGTACAGAATTAGGTCTCTACCGCTTTTAAGTGATCTACAATAATTTTTGCAATAAAAGTTTTACAATGATTTTTCTTGATTTGCAAAATTTCATAAAAATCCCCCGAAACCACGCTTTAATGCGGGTATAGCAAGATGCCCTACCAGAATTGCGGCGACTGACCTGTTATGTATTTTAGGAGAAATTAAAAATAAATTTAAGTCATATTGCTCGGGGATTAAAAAAATTTCTAAGTTTAATCCATATTGGAGCGTTAATAATTCATTGCAAGTAATAGATTCTCTGGCTTTAGTTTCAGCCAAAATAGTGGACTCATTTGATTTCACTACATTATATACAAATCTACTAATTAATTTATTATTTGTAAATTTAAAAAAGATTATTAAGAAGGCTTTTCTTTTGTATAATTTGGCTTTTCTAAAAATTGATACGTGTAATAAGAAGGCGAGATGGACTAAGTTAACAGTACCACTAGTTCAAGATATTATAGCTTAGATATGATTTACCATCTACTAGAATTTATTCTTTTTAAAACTTTTATAAAATTTAATGGTAATCGATATAATCAAAGTATTGGAATTCCTATGAGGGTAATGCTAGTCCATCTATAGCGGATCTGTTTTTAAGCTATTTAGGATATGAATTTATGATTGATAAAAGAACCCAAGTAATATAAAATATTTGCTTTCAAATAATACAAGATATTTAGATGACCTTTCTGGTGATAAATTGTGCAGAATTTTTAGAGATTTCGAATAAGATATACCCACCAGAGTTAAAGCTGGAACCCAGCAATGGGAATGGCAATTATGACCATTTTCTAGATTTAGATATTAAAGTTACACCTAATAATACGTTACTTTTTAAAATGTATAATAAATAAGATGATTTTAATTTTGAAATAGTTAATTTCCCATTTCCTAAAAGTAATGTACATTCGAATATAACATATTCATCGTATTTTTCTCAACTATTTAGATATGCGAGAATTTGTACTAAATACATTGATTTCAAAGTAGAAGTCAAACACTTAGCCAGAAGTTAATCGTAAGAGGTTTTTCCGCCAATAAATTTGCTTGGCAATTTAAAAAACTTAGTTTTCAATATAATCACTTTTAAATAAGTATAATAAAAATTATCAAGATATTTTGAATGATATTTTGAGGTAGCTTGTTGGATGAAAATTTTTTCTCTTTTCTTTATAATTCTGGAATTTAGTGTTTGTTTCGACATAAGCAGGTGCTGAGTTACGGAGGATAGTTTGAAATTAGTTCGTAGAGATTGAGCTTGAAAGTGAAAAGACTTTGGTTGACAGTTGGGGTTATGCAATTATGGGAGATAAACTGGCTGAAGGGTTATTCTTTCAAAGTTGGGATGTTTTTACTTTGATTCAGTTCTAGGTGAGCGATGGTGAAGGAAGCTTTGAAGATTTTTTGGTATATTTTTATATGTTTGGGTATTGTATTGTTCATAGATATTCCACAGGTGTCACTACATAGGGGTATGCCATATGGCTCTATGGCAGGGCGCGCTCATTTTGCCTGGGTAAGGAAATTTAAGTGCCGAAACCTGTATAGGCAATGAGTTTTCCTCTAAGGAGCCCTGATATGTGGTGATTACTTGGGGAATATTAAATTTTGCAGACTTAAGGTGCTATGGCTTGGTTTTGGGACAATGATTTACATGTATTAATGCTGATTTTGCTCTATTTTGGACTTGATTTTCGGACTATTGTGTTGGATGTACTGTTTTGTCCTAGGTGATTGGATGGATAAGTAAGGTCTAGATCTTGTTCAAGTGCTCATTTATCTCAGTTACTAAATTAGTAAGACGGTTTTTTTTTACCAAGTAATTACCTGTAATACACTATAAAATTGTCGATACTGGAAAATATTTCGAACGATTTTTTTTCTATCATATCTTTCCAAATTTTAATCTTTTTAATAAAACTTTCATTTATCATTAGAAATAAATATATCGCAATTTTTCCTTGAAGAGACAAGTTGAGATCGTTTAATTTCGCAAAGATATCAGACAAATGACACAGCTTGGATAGCCATAAGTTGATTTGAAGAAAAGCAGCAAGTTCACATTTTCGTTCGGTTAAGAATATTACAATTCTGTCTTTTAATAATTATAATCTTCTTAAACTTTGACCTCTTGACAACCATCTTACTTCGGCATGTAATAATAAAGTTGTATATACGGAATCCGTATCCTTACAAAGATCTGAAAATAAGTGACTTTTAAGAGTATGATTCTTAATAGAATTTATAATCTTAACAGCATTCTGAAGCACATCCTTCAATTATGGTGCTAATTTTTTGCTGCAAGGGCCTCTCGGTGAATAGGACAGCGAGTAAAAGTTATATGGTCATAATGAGTAGCTTGAAAAAAGATTTAAAACCAATGTTTTTGTCCGTCATCGCTCTCGCACCATCTGTGCATATTCCACAACAATTTTTCAATTCTAGACCTTCAGTCTTTAAAATTCCTCAACCTTACAATATATGTCTTTTCCTGTAGTATATAAATATTTGACTTTGATTTTTAGATATGTGACTTCAAAATCTCTTGCGATCCCATGATTTTGCTACGCAACCACATTTGGGGTCGCGACCCATAGTTTAGGAAGGCCTTATCTATAGTATAGAGTTTATGTAATGTTGTTTTTTTTTCTGTTTACTATGCATTCCTAGGCGAATGGACCAATTAGGCTGATACTTGGCACACGCGAACCAAGGGGCGTCTGTTCCTTAAAATACAGGAGAGGGAAAAATGTATTTTCAAAATCTAAAGAGGGAGGGGGTAAGTTTTTTTTCAATGAAAATACCCAAAAAATGCATTTTATAATATCTTCTTCTAGTATTTAACAATACAACAATGGAGAAATTGCCTGCCCCCTCAAATTGACGCATCTAGGTTAATCTCTCAGGGAGGAACTTGAACCTGACTTTATTGAAGAAAATTCCTATGCATAAGATTTTATACAAATGAGATAGAGAGGCAACTCGGAGAAGATCAAGTGGAGTGTGTGTGCGAGGAAAGGGTGATATATCGTGCTTCTTTTAAAGCACTTTTAGCTCGTGTAACCCTTTTTTACAGGAAAAAATCAAGAAGTAGGGGAGGTTGTTTGTTGTCGGGAGAGGGCAGCATAGGGCTGTAAGATCTGTCGTTAGTTATTGGTTGAGGAATATCAGAAAACACTAAAAAATTACAGTTATATTTTGTGGCAGAGGTGAAAGGGGTATGAGTTCAATGATTCGTTTTCAGTTACCTGTCTTTTAAATGATTTGTCACATGGTATTATTATTCCTAATTATCTCAAGGCCTTTGTGAATGCAGTAGAAGGTCAAATTTGGGTATTCTTGCGCTGGGATTATTATTTATATAAGATCTTTTATTTTCATGGGCATATAGCATAATGGTTACTTTGCCTGTTTCACATGCATTAGGTTTCCTATTCAAAGATGGGACCTTTTTTTTGTGTTAACATTTTGCATTTGCGGCAGAAAATGGCATGAAAATGTCAAGGGGGTGAGAAGAATTTTTTCGTTTTAGGGGGAGGAGGTGTAGTTGGATCAGAAAGCAGGAAATAGACTCAGAAATGTGACTCAGAGATCAGGAAACAAATTCCAGATGATACCAAAAGCACGTAATAGATGGTCCAAATATTCCTGATGGTAATTTTTGGTGGTTGCTAATAAAGCTTATTAGCAAACATTACTTAAACTACTGGAACTAGACGCTGCTCCGCGCTCGTAGCAAACCTTGCTACTTTTAACATAGACAAATATTATCTTAATACAAAACGAATCAATTAGGTAAAAAAGCAGTTTTTCCACAAAAATTAAAGAGCGAATTTAAAACCGAAGATGGGCCTAAAACTCAAGTAACGCGCAAATGACATAAGCATTTTGGGATACTTCAGGGACGCTACGCCACCCCACTTATTTCTGGCAATTTTTGTTGGTTTCCAGTTTTACTTTATTGTTCTTTGTAATTTACGTTCGCTTTAGCTATCATTTCTTCATTCACAGTAATACCCGGTCATTTTGAGTTTGATGCCCTACATAACTCAATTTACTGTCGTTTTGAATTCGTAATTTCAATTGTTGTGGAAATGCTGTTTGTTTTTAATTTAATAGGACAAAATAAGAGAGATATCTCAACAGGGCACAGAACATGGGTTCATTAAAATGCTCATTGGGTGGTTCAGACCCTTGTCCCCGAAACGCGAAAATCTAAATAAAGATAAACATTCATTTTTATTAATAGACACGTTTTTCGTAATTTGAATCCACCTCTCTCGATCAAAAGAATTATGTCCAGGCCGTGACAATGAGATTCTAATATTAGCTAACTTTTCATCTTTCTATTTCTTGATAAATCGATTTTGGGGTCGATTAATGTTGTCTGTTCGCTAGAAAATTCCATTTTGTAAATTTCTATAAAAACACATTGGAACCTTTAATAACTTTTAAACTATCAGTTAAACAAAAAGAGCTAATTTCCAAGTTAAATGTCTTTTATTAACTCTCTTCTTTGTCCTTGTGCTTCTGAACGCTTTTATGTGTTAAATTGAAGGGGTAAACGTTGAGGAGCCTGGCAACACCAATTCCAGCAATGCCTGAAAAAATAAACCAATCATCCTTTTCGAACAATTTCCAATGAATCTAAACGGTCCTTACTCTATAATTATACGTCATTGATATCACAATTAGCATCGGCGGTTGCAGCTGATGACATACTACTTTCAACAAATGTAGGCTGCATTTGGCCATTGCTGTAACAGTCAGGAAAAAGGACAGATAGAGAAGAAAACGAGGAATGATGATATTATAGAAGCAGGGTTGCCACCTGTAGCACGAAATTGCCATTTTAGCACTATTTCATCATGTGTAGCACTGTAGCACATGCTACCTTGAATGTAGCACTTTTTCTCTTATATGACCAAATTGAAAAAATAGACATATAAAATGCAATTGCAGGATGTGTCTGTCATTAAAATATAAGTCACAACCTTTTTTATGCATGACAATAATCTAAATGTATTTAGATACGAGATATGTGCGTGCGTATGCATTTTCCCAGTCAGCGCTCTGATCAGTGCAGGATTCATTTTATTCATTTAAACTAAAAAAGATTTAAAAATCGACATAAAAACTAATCTAAGCACATTTAAACGAACGATGTGCATTTTGCGGCACGAGCCGCGACACGCGCAAAAAAAAAATTGACTGTAGCACCGAAAATCGCTGTGTGTAGCACACAAATTTGGGCAATTGTAGCACTTTAGGAACTCACCGCCGTGGCAACCCTGCATAGAAGCAAAGGAAGAAGATTGAAAGGAAGGTGCTAGATTAAAGGATGGTTCCGTGTATTATAGTATTAAAATATGTATACAAGTGACTGTTGGGGGGGGGTGTAAGATGGTAAATGTCCACGAAGAGATAGCCAAGAAAGAAAAATTTGGTTTTACTTGCCGTTTGACGTTCTAGCTATACAAATATGATAATTCTTTTCGTCGCAAATGTCGGCGGCTAAGTCTGGGAAAAAGCTTTTCTCAGATCAAATCAATTAAAACATTTTATTTAAACCGACATCAAGAGGTTTGATTTTCGAGAATATACTTATTTATCACAGAGATGGTTACATAGGGGTGCTATCTCAATATATTTTCAGTGTAGGTTTGCCTAGCGTTCTTCCGAGCACATCTTCTACTTCGGGGTGGCGAACGTAATCTACAAGTACCACGATCATTCTAGAAATGGAACGCATAAGTATCGCTATTTGGGATCAATATTAGAGAAAAAATGGCACTGGAGCAGTAAAATTAGAAACTCGACCATGAGTGCCGAATTCGAACCAGAAGGATCGTAAAATTCAGATTTTTTTTTCTCTACGGTACATAATAATGGAGATCTTTATTACATAACGAGTATATACAAAAAAAGCACGAAGCCCAGTATTCTGGGCTTGTATGGCTACTCCTAGAATACGCTACATTACACATATGCATCGGGTTACCACACCTTCCATCTACCAAAATATCAACACAGTATTATAATTCTGCTCGATAAAAAAAACAAATTCAAAACTCATACTCATAAAAGCAATGACGTCTCAACTGGCAACGGAAATCAGTCCTATCTAACTCATTTTTCAACAAAGAAGGCAACCCATTCCACAGCCCTGGAAGAGCATGGCGACTGGAAAATGCCGACCTTGTCGACACCGTCAGTTGTCTCCTATACTGGCTTACCTGTCTAGTTCCATAACTCTGAAGCTCCGCAGCAGTAGAAAACATATTCCGAAAGCAAACCGGAACAATATGATTAATAATATCAAAGATAAACAAAATCTTATAAAACTTACTTAATCCAGAGAACGGCAGCATTTGGAAGCGAGAATAGATCGATCTTAAAGAAATTCGGCTCTCAACAGCATATGTCACTCTCATCGCTTGGTTTCGTAGTGACCTTAACTGCTTAAGATGGGTCGAAAATGTATTAGACCATATCGAACAACAATCAGAGGCAACGCTGTAGCGTTGCCTATAGTAAAGGCCATACGGCTATGATGTTTTATTGTTATTTATTTTTTTTTTCCCCGAGGCACTTCATATGGAAGGGGTCGTCGTATAAGCTTCAAAGGGGGCTCATTCGATTGGAAATCGAGAGTTCTAGTGCCCTTTTTAATAGTCAAAATGATTGGAGGGCAACTAGCCCCCCCCCACGCCCATCATTCCCCCAAACACATCCAATCAAAATTTCGAGATAGCCATTTTGTTCAGCGTAGTTGATTCCCAGATAGAAAATATATTTTTGAGGAGGATACTCCCCCACAACCCTCAGGGCAAGGGTTTTAAGCTATGCCCTGGGGACATATAATGTTTTTATAGAAGGCGTTGTCGTAGAAACTTCAAAACATGCTCATTCCACTGGAAATTAAAGGGCTAGTGTCCTTTTTAATAGTCGAAAGTTATTGGAGTGTAACTAGCCCCCTACCCCGCCCCCACCCATCATTTCTCCAAACACATCCAATCAAAATTTTCAGATAGCCATTTTGTTCAGCGTAGTTGATTTCCAGATAGAAAATATGTTTTTGAGGAGGACACTCCCCCAGAACCTTCAGGGCAAGGGTTTTAAGTTATGCCCTGGGGGCATTTAAGGTTTTTTATAAAAGGCGTTGTCGTAGAAACTTCAAAAAAGGTTCATTCGATTGGAAATTCAAAGCGATAGTGCCCTTTTTAATAGTCAAAAGTGATTGGAGGGCAACTAGCCCCCCCCTAGGCCCATCTTTCCCCTAAATACATCCAATCAAAATTTTGAGATAGCCATTTTTGTTCAGCGTAGTTGATTTCCAGATTGAAAATATATTTTTGAGGAGGACACTCCCCCACAACCCTCAGGGCAAGGGTTTTAAGTTATGCCCTGGGGGCATTTAAGGTTTTTTATAAAAGACGTTGTCGTAGAAACTCCAAAACAGGCTCATTCGATTGGAAATTAAAGGGCTAGTGCCCTTTTTAATAGTCAAAAGTGATTGGAGGGTAGCAAGCCCCCCCCCCCCTACGCCCATCATTTCCCCAAACACATCCAATCAAACTTTTGAGATAGCCATTTTGTTCAGTGTAGCTGATTTCCAGATAGAAAATATGTTTTTGAGGAGGACACTCCCCCACAACCCTCGGCAAGAGTTTTAAGTTATGCCCTGGGGGCATATAAGGTTTTTATAGAAGGCGTTGTCGTAGAAACTTCAAAACAGGCTCATTCGATCGGAAATTAAAAGGCTATTGCCCTTTTTAATAGTCCAAAATGATTGGAGAGCAACTAGCCCCCCCCCCCACGCCCATCATTCCCCCAAACACATCCAATCAAATTTTGAGATAGCCATTTTGTTCAGCGTAGTTGATTCCCATATAGAAAATATATTTTTGAGGAGGACACTCCCCCACAACCCTCGGCAAGAGTTTTAAGTTATGCCCTGGGGGCATATAAGGTTTTTATAGAAGGCGTTGTCGTAGAAACTTCAAAACATGCTCATTCGACTGGAAATTAAAAGGCTAGTGCCCTTTTTAATAGTCGAAAGTGATTGGAGTGCAACTAGCCCCCCCCCAGCCCATCATTTCCCCAAACACATCCAATCAAAATTCTGAGATAGCCATTTTGTTCAGCGTAGTTGATTTCCAGATAGAAAATATTTTTTTGAGGAGGCGACACTAACCATTCAATTATGGCACTCACTGAGAGTCAACTTTTGTTCTTAATGAAGGAAGATATGATCCGCATAGAGAGATGGATGAGACTTAACAAGCTGAAAATTAATTACAACAAGTCTACCTTTATTGCTTTTGGGAGATCGGCAAACTAATACCTGTGGCTGAAAGAACTTGATATTGGTGAATCGGTCACACCACAAAGAAAAGTTGTGAAATATTTAGGCGTTCTGATTGATGAAACAATGTGTTTTTCACAACACATTCAGTGCATATCCTCGAAGATTGCAAGAAATGTAGGATTGTTAAGAAAACGGAAATACCCGTTTCCTCAAAAAGTGTTACGGCTGCTTTATTTTTCACTAATCCATCCATATTTATTGTATTAATTAAAAAATACTTTCCGAAAAATAAGTTTTTCAAAGAAAAGTAAAGGCAATTTTAAACTTAACCTCAGGAGATACAAATACCTGTTAAAATTCAAACTCAAAACGACCAGAAATTACTATTAAAGAATAAATGAAACCCAAAACGAACAGAAATTAAATAAACAATCATAGCAAAAAACATACAACAAGTAATAATATAAATGAATAAATAGATCTTAAAGCGAGTAATGCTTAGATTGAATATGAAAATCTAGCTTAAAACGAAAACAAATATTTTGCTATTAAAGTATAAATGAAACTTTAAACGAACAGAAATTAAATAAACAATCAATGCGAACAAACATACAATATATATTAATGTAAATGAATAAATAAATCTTAAAAAGAGTGAAACTTAAATTGAATATGCAAATCAAGTTTGAATCGAATAAAAATAACTACAAACAAGAGTTTGGGTATCGTCTCACTGTAGAAGCCTAAAACCTACTGCGTCATTGGTGTTGTACTGAAAACGAATTATATTACAAATGTTTTGTTTTGTACTTAATATTGAAAATAAATATTAAAATTACAGTAAAATTTTGAACTGATGAGCTTTTGGCAATTAATATCATTATGCATAAAATATTCAGTTTAATTTATTAGTTCTTTTCAAGATTGTTCAAGACAAAAATAGTTTCACTACAAGCAAAATTTGGATACCGCCCCCTTCTTTAACTGTAAAAACCTAAAGCCTTCTGCGTCATTGGTGCTTCACTGAAAACGAATTACTCGTATATTACAAATTTATTATTTTCCAGTTCTTACAGCATTGAAAATGAAAATAAAAATTACAGTGAAAAAAAACTTGAACTGATTGATCTTTCAACAATTAATATCATTATATATCTAATATTCAATTTGATTTTGTTTATACTTTCCAAGACTGTTCAAGACTCATAAAGTTTTGCCATTTTTTTTTAACTGTGCCATTTTTTTTAACTAATCGTGTTAGTTTGTTATGAAAACATTCTATGGCTTCTAGGCATTTCTATTTGAGCGGAAAACTGCACCTCAAACTTTGTGGAACATGTATTTTCTTGCATGAAACACCAAAATATAATAAAATGTCAAGTTTCGGTGTGTTCCACCACTCGCAAGCAAGTGCCATTGGTATTTTTGAATCCGCATGGTCAATTTAGGGGGTGGAGGGTAGGCTAATTCTCGTAGCAGCCCCATTCCGTCGTGGTATGGTTCACATTTTCAACACCTGGCATCCGGACTATCATATAATCTACCAAGCATACAACTACTCCAAATCAGTATCAATAAATAGATGAAACCCAAAACGAACAAAAATTAAAATAAATATTAGAGTAACGAGCATAAATTAATGTGAGTAGGGTTCAAAACCCCTATGCTTTCTAAAAGCCAGAATATAATTTGTACTTTACTGAAAAAAAACTCAAATGAGTTTACTGAAAAAAAAATGTGCATTGTCAATTTAGTATACATATGCTGATATTTATTCCCTAAAATCTTAATTAATTTTTGATTTCTTAAAGTTACAAAAGTGAAAATATTTCAAAGAATTGTTTTCAGTAAAGCGCCAATGACGCAGTAGGTTTTAGGCTTCTGCAGTGAGACGATACCCAAACTCTTGTTTGTAGTTATTTTTATTCGATTCAAACTTGATTTGCATATTCAATTTAAGTTTCACTCTTTTTAAGATTTATTTATTCATTTACATTAATATATATTGTATGTTTGTTCGCATTGATTGTTTATTTAATTTCTGTTCGTTTTAAGTTTCATTTATACTTTAATAGCAAAATATTTGTTTTCGTTTTAAGCTAGATTTTCATATTCAATCCAAGCATTACTCGCTTTAAGATCTATTTATTCATTTATATTATTACTTGTTGTATGTTTTTTGCTATGATTGTTTATTTAATTTCTGTTCGTTTTGGGTTTCATTTATTCTTTAATAGTAATTTCTGGTCGTTTTGAGTTTGAATGTTAACAAGTATTTGTATCTCCTGAGGTTAAGTTTAAAATGGCCTTTACTTTTCTTTGAAAAACTTATTTTTCGGAAAGTATTTTTTAATTAATACAATAAATATGGATGGATTAGTGAAAAATAAAGCAGCCGTAACACTTTTTGAGGAAACGGGTATTTCAGTTTTCTTAACAATCCTACATTTCTTGCAATCTTCGAGGATATGCACTGAATGTGTTGTGAAAAACACATTGTTTCATCAATCAGAACGCCTAAATATTTCACAACTTTTCTTTGTGGTGTGACCGATTCACCAATATCAAGTTCTTTCAGCCACGGGTATTAGTTTGCCGATCTCCCAAAAGCAATAAAGGTAGACTTGTTGTAATTAATTTTCAGCTTGTTAAGTCTCATCCATCTCTCTATGCGGATCATATCTTCCTTCATTAAGAACAAAAGTTGACTCTCAGTGAGTGCCATAATTGAATGGTTAGTGTCGTCAGCAAGAAGAACAAGTGATTTTCTTGGTTTCGAATTTGCAGTCTCTTCGCTCAAATCCGTCCACCAACTCAGAAATGAAGATCATTTATATAAATCGCGAACAGCAAGGGGCCAAAAGGAGAGCCCTGGGGTACTCCGCAATTTAATGGAAAATCTCCTGACGCAGCCTCGTTTAATCGCACATATAGTATTCGTCTCCTCAAAAACGAAGCAAGAATCTTCAGGGCCTTTCCTCTGATTCCAGCATTTTCCAGTTGGGTTAGGTTTCAGATAGAAGGAAAGCATGGCTTTTTACAGATATACTAACTTTGACTATAGATTTAGCCATTCGTGTAGTACTAATCCTTGAATAAGCAGGTATGTGCACATGTAAGGTAAATAAAGATGGTTCTCTTACTTTTCTCTTCAAGTTCTTTATATTTTCATAGGTTTCAGATAGAATGAAAGCGCGGCTTTCCATATAATAACTTTAACTATGGACTTAGCCATTTGTGTCTAATTAAATTCTGAATCGGCAAGCATATGCACATGGAACATCTAAAAGGAATTGTTTTATTGAATAGTTAATTGGTGCAGTAAAACTTTAGCGTAAAGAGCGAGGGATTAAGGAGGGGGAAGCACCTCTCGTGTACGAAATAATTTCTGTTCATTTTAAGTTCTAATCTTGCTCCTTACTTCTAGTTGAAAAAACTGTTTTTAATTACATTTCTGACCGTTTTTCAAATAATGTCGGGAAATCTGCCCCCCCCCCCCTTTTAAAATCTCCCCACAAAAAAATCCTGCATTAAGGTTTCCTCCCACGTAAAATTCCCCTACCCCTGGGGGTTTTACCCCAGATAATTCCATCAACGCTTTAACTTCCCCCGGAAAATTTCCTGCGGACAATTCCACCAGGAAAATTATCTTTAGTCTACTTTAACAAAAAAAAGACTTTAATTTATTTAATTTATTTTTATTTAATTTCTGATTGTTTTTCAAATTCTTCCGGAAATCCTCCCCCCCCCCCACCGTGGATTTTTTTTTCCCGAACATCCCCCAATCAAAATTTTCTCCCGCGTAAATTCCCCCCTCTCCCTAGAAATTTCACCCCAGACAATTTGAACACGCTAAAAATTTCTCCCAGACATATTCCCCTACACATTTCCACATGTAAAATTGAGTCACCAAAGAGAAAGTAAGACAAACAAAGAGAATTTCGTATAGGAACTCTGACAAGTTTCTTCTGGAAACTTTCCTCGTCACGAAAAATGGTCCCCGTGGAAAATACCCCCCTTCTGCAGACCCCCTCCCCAACAAATGTCTGTATTCATCCCAATAACAAATACTATATGTAAATAATGGGCAAATTTCATAAATTACAGCCCCTTCCCCAGAGGCTGTGAGGCTCATGTAATCCCCGGAGGCATAGTTATTGAATCATTCAACTATGCTGAACAAAATGGCTATCTCAAAATTTTGACCGGATGACTTTGGGGAAAAAGGGCCTGGGAGGGGAGCCAGTTTCCCTCCATTCTTTTTGTCACTTAAAACAGGCGTTAGAACTTTTGATTTTCGTTCGGCTGAGCCTTCTCCCGACCTTCTAGGACCACTGGTTCGATACGATCACCCCTGTAAAAAAACACGCATCCGTGATCTTTCTTCTGGCAAAAAAAAAACAACAAAAATTTCCACATTTTTGCAGAGGGAAACTTGAAACCTCTACAGTAGGATTCTCTGATACGCTGAATCTGATGGTGCAATTTTCATTAAGATTCCTTGATTTTTGGCGGTGCTTCCCTCTTTTTTGAAAATCACATAATTTTTTCAGGCTCGTAACTTTTGATGGGTAACATTATAACTTTTCATGGGTAATCACTCCTTGCTCACGCTTCGTTACCATGAATTGTTTGGTAAGCGTTGCACACAAGGCTGTATCCAGGGGGGGGGGGGGGGGTTGAACTCCCCTCCCCCCCCCCGAAATGCTTGTCCGACTCGTAAAAAACGTAACAAAAATGAATATAAACAAATTTTTGATGCGTTTTTAAAAGTTTTTTTGTAACCCCCACCCCATCCAAAAAAAAAATCCTGGAGACGGCCCTGGTTGCACAGATTGACTTAGACAGCTCTTCTACGAAAATTTTAAGAAATTAAAAAGAACCAAAAGTTCTCGACACATGACGATTTTTTCAAGTAAAGCCTCTGTTTTCTGTGCATGAATGCAATAAGTGCCAAAAATCAACATTAATTTCATCTGTTATGCCTTTAAGTTTACACGTTGTTCTGGATGTTTTCTGATTTAACTAGTTACAAACAGATCACCTGTTACTAACCAATTGCGTAGTTGGACAAGTGTAACGTAGAAACATGCTGTAATAAGTCATCCTACTGAAATGTTATTCTCATTTTTCAGTCCGTTGCATTTCGTATGTCATTGATTCAAGTGGAATAAACTGTTAATATAAACTTGGTTATGTGGACAAGGGTCGATATACAAAAACATACCAGTTGCATAAGATCAGCAATGCCAATAAATGCATAAGAAATTGGACTGTTCCCATAAAAAAAGACCTGATTTTAAGCAAATAATTTGCATTTTCATCCCATTGAATATCAGAGTTTTTGCCATTTTTTTAGTGTCTCTGAGAACATTCTTTGATAAATTTGTATTATCCAGTACACGCTCGAGAAGCGAAGTTAGGTTAATCCTAATGAAATATGCCAAAATATGATGATAATAAAATACTTTAGGATACTTGAGTGGTATGCTAAGTATGGATTTGCTTACTCTATGTTCCTTCCTGTGCTATTTGCTTACTTTACGTTCCTTGGCACCTTACCAGAGCATTTACTTATGGATTTGCTTACTTTATGTTCCTTCCTATGCTATTCTACGGGGCCTCTACACTTTTTCAAAGAGAGTGAGTATCCTCTCACACCTGTTCTATTTCTTTGAAGTATGTGCTATCAGACTGGTTTCTGATTTTTTGGACAATTGCCTTAACTCGAGAGTAGTTTGTTATTAATGCGTCGCTGCTAATTAAAGAATCGGATGCTAAACTCAGAATTGATTGATTGGCATATGGATTTATATCATTTTGTGTAAAAGCTAAATCTATTTGCAAAAAAAGGGTAAGAGATTCGCGAATTGGACTATACGAACGATATTAATTGAATAATAGGGGAAAAACAGAACTAGATAACATTTGCGAATTGGATCATATGAAGATGGAGAAAAAGGGTTAAACTGATTAGCAGTTAAGGTAACCCCGAAGGGCTTGTTAATTCAGGTAATTTGTTATAAATTTGAGACAACATCAATCTATGAAAATGGCTAACGATGATAGAATGACATTGTGAGTTGACCTAGCTTTACCTCTCCGATGTGGTCTGTATAATACACAAGTGGTGTTTGAACAGTATTGTTAATTTAAAATAGGGTCTAACTTTATAGTATACTAAAAAGTTGATACTAAGAGAGATGTAGATGGCAAGAAAAATTCTAATAATGAAATTCAGAACAAACCTTAGAAATCCTTGCAATTCAAGTAGTAAGGTGTATGTGAGTACGAACCGTCAAGGATCATAAGCACCAACGACCCTAACCACCAGAAACCTCAACCCCCAAAGGTCCCCTATCCCTAAACTCGAAGGGGGCCCCCTCCCCTCCAACTTTTTGCCCCCCCCCCCTCCCCCAATTTGTTTTTGAATCTTTTTTGAAGTTTTTTTTACATTTTCTTATTATTTTTTTAACATGTTATATTTTTTCAACTTTTTTTTACATGTCTTCGAATGAGATGAAACATACTTAAAACATTAAAACTTTACATTTAATATTTTCCAAACTCAAAATGAGAATGGTATAGATATGTTAGTCATGACCTTTACTATTAGAAAAATAATGTCTGTAGTAGCACTTTTTTTTATTGAACAAATTTTTTTTTTGGACTTCGAAATTATTCAAATTTTTTTTTACGTATCTTAAAATGACATGAAATATGCTTATGGCTCTAACAATTGTACTCTATGCTTGCTCAGAGACACGATACAGCTTTCCCACTGGTACTTTATGGCGGGTTATCGACACTACCTAGTTTATTGCATGTATTAAATCAGTATTTTTTACGCAGTGGAGTGATAAACACATAGGTCATATCTTTAAAAAAGTGAAGATGGAGCATTTTAATAAAGTATGTTCACATGACAATGTTATTGTAGCATTGAATGCCGACAAGGAGAAGTATTTAAACTATGAAACAAGTATAAATGGTAGCACTATTGGAAATGTATGCATGCATTGTCATGACAGTAAGGAATTAAATTTCTTTGGAGTACCGAAAAAATTCAACTCTTATGTTGGTGGATATGCGAGATTGAGATCTCCCGAGATGGTTGCACTCAAAGAGAATGCCAACATAAAAATAATCGTTGATGATAGAGGACAACTCCTTGCTACTGTTGCAGGTAACAAATTACCTACTGATACATCTTATCGTTAGCTTTCGGGTATTAGCATTCAACGGAAGGTCAAAAAAGAAAGGCCTACTCTTCTACTAATATCATAAACCATATCTTGTCTACGTCTCGAAACTGTTACCTGTGTAAAAATAACGTGATAATAGAAATTGCCAGAAAAATAAAAAGGGCATTGGCAGAAAATATCTCTATGGAATATAAAGATGAATCGATGAAAAACAAAGTACCAGCAAACGTTACTGCTATTGATCAAACAGTCAATGAACCAAATAATACAAAAGACGAAAAGCATATTGAGCCTGTCGATGACACAGCAGTAAAAATTGTGTATGAATCAAAATGGAATAATGATTATTCTACTGATTACGAACTAAGAGAAGACAATAGCTGCAATATCAAGAGAGAACATGGTGAACTATTTTATGGAACAGATTCAAAATGTCCAAAGTTGATCATTGATATTAATAATGTATCATAATATATTTTTGTATTAATATTCTACATAGCATTATTTCATTAAAAATATATTATGCATTACATTGTTATGTGTTCATTATTTTTAGAGTAAGCTAGCATATTAAACGTTTAGAATGTCTATTAAAGCATTGGAGATGTAAGAACAGGAATTTTCATACGTCTATTGTCAGACACATGGGATAACATTGACAAAATCTAGGTATCAGAATGAATAAATTCTTCATCAACATCCGTTGTTGGATATGTCATTATGAAAAAATTGTAAGTAAGTAAGTAACAAACTCCTTCTTGAATTCACCTCTTGGATACACAATACAGAAATTTAATTCAGGAAATTATGAAAAAAATTGAACAAATTCTTATTAACATTCTTTATCGATTGAATTCACTTCCATCAACACCCTTTGTCAGATACATCGAATAAAATTGACAAAATGTAAATATCAGAGTGAATAAATACTTTATCAGCATCCTTTATCGGATATGTCAGATAAAATTGACAAAATCTAAGTATCAGAGTGATTAAAATCTAAGTATCAGAGTGATTAAATTCCATATCAAGATCCCTTTCTCGGATACATGGGATAAAATTTACTAAATCTAAGTATCAGAGTGAATAAATGCTTTATCAGCATCATTTGTCGGGTATATCGGATAAAATTGACAAAATCTAAGTATTAGATTGATTAAATTCTGCATCAACAACCATTTCTCGAATACATGGGATAAAATTGACAAAAGCTAAGCGTCAGAGTGAATAATTTTTTTTTATTAACATCTTTTGTCAGATACAACGAATATAGTTGACAAAATCTAAGTATCAGAGTGAATAAATGCTATATCAGCATCCTTTGTCGGATATGTTGGATAAAATTGACAAAATCTAAGTGTCAGAGTGAATAAATTTTTTTTATCAAGACCTTTTGTAAGATACATCAAATATAATTGACAAAATCTAAGTATCAGAGTGAATAAATGCATTATCAACATCATTTGTCGGGTATATCGGATAAAATTGACAAAATCTAAGTACCAGATTGATTAAATTCTATATCAACATCCATTTCTCGAATGCATGGGATAAAATTGACAAAAGCTAAGTGTCAGAGTGAATAATTTTTTTTGAACATCTTTTGTCAGATACAACGAATATAATTGACAAAATCTAAATATCAGATTGATTAAATTCTATATCAGCATCCTTTGTCGGATATGCTGGATAAAATTGACAAAAGCTAAGTGTCAGAGTGAATAAATTTTTTTTATCAAGATCTTTTGTCAAATATATCAAATATAATTGACAAAATCTAAGTATCAGAGTGATTAAATGCTTTATCAGCATCCTTTGTCGGATAACTCGGATAAAATCTAAGTAGCAGAGTGATCAAATTTTATATCAACATCCCTTTCTCGGATACATGGGATAAAATTGACAAAATCTAAGTATCAGAGTGAATAATTTTTTTTTATCAACATCTTTTATCAGTTACAACAAATATAATTGACAAAATCTAAGTATTATGAAAAAATTGTAAGTAAGTAAGTAACAAACTCTTTCTTGAATTCACCTCTTGGATACACAATACAGAAATTTAATTCAGGAAATTATGAAAAAAATTGAACAAATTCTTATTAACATTCTTTATCGATTGAATTCGCTTCCATCAAAATCCTTTGTCAGATACATCGAATAAAATTGACAAAATGTAAATTTCAGAGTGAATAAATACTTTATCAACATCCTTTATCGGATATGTCGGATAAAATTGACAAAATCTAAGTATCAGAGTGATTAAAATCTAAGTATCAGAGTGATTAAATTCCATATCAACATCCCTTTCTCGGATACATGGGATAAAATTTACTAAATCTAAGTATCAGAGTGAATAAATGCTTTATCAACATCCTTTGTCGGATATGTCGGATAAAATTGATAAAATCTAAGTATCAGATTGATTAAATTCTATATCAACATCCATTTCTCGAATACATGGGATAAAATTGACAAAAGCTAAGCGTCAGAGTGAATAATTTTTTTTATATTAACATCTTTTGTCAGATACAACGAATATAGTTGACAAAATCTAAGTATCAGAGTGAATAAATTCTAAATCACCATCCTTTGTCGGATATGTTGGATAAAATTGACAAAATCTAAGTGTCAGAGTGAATTAATTTTTTTTTGTCAACACCTTTTGTCAGATACATCAAATATAATTGACAAAATCTAAGTATCAGAGTGAATATATGCATTATCAACATCATTTGTCGGGTATATCGGATAAAATTGACAAAATCTAAGTATCAGATTGATTAAATTCTATATCAACATCCATTTCTCGAATACATGGGATAAAATTGACAAAAGCTAAGTGTCAGAGTGAATAATTTTTTTTATCAACATCTTTTGTCAGATACAACGAATATAATTGACAAAATCTAAATATCAGATTGATTAAATTTTTATATCAGCATCCTTTGTCGGATATGCTGGATAAAATTGACAAAAGCTAAGTGTCAGAGTGAATAAATTTTTTTATCAACATATTTTGTCAAATACATCAAATATAATTGACAAAATCTAAGTATCAGAGTGATTAAATACTTTATCAGCATTATTTCTCGGATATCTCGGATAAAGTCTAACTATCAGAGTGATTAAATTCTATATCAACATCCCTTTCTCGGATACATGGGATAAAATTGACAAAATCTAAGTATCAGAGTGAATAATTTTTTTATCAACATCTTTTGTCAGATACAACGAATATAATTGACAAAATCTAAATATCAGATTGATTAAATTCTATATTAGCATCCTTTGTCAAATATGCTGGATAAAATTGAATAAATTTTTTTATAATATGCTGGTCAGAGTGAATAATTTTTTTTTATCAACATCTTTTGTCAAATACATCAAATATAATTGACAAAATCTAAGTAGAAGAGTGATTAAATGCTTTATCAGCATCCTTTGTCGGATATCTCGGATAAAATCTAAGTATCAGAGTGATTAAATTCTATATCAACATCCCTTTCTCTGATACATGGGATAAAATTGACAAAATCTAAGTATCAGAGTGAATAATGTTTTTTTTATCAACATCTTTTATCAGTTACAACAAATATAATTGACAAAATCTAAGTATTAAGAAAAAATTGTAAGTAAGTAAGTAACAAACTCTTTCTTGAATTCACCTCTTGGATACACAATACAGAAATTTAATTAAGGAAATTATGAAAAAATTGAACAAATTCTTTATTAACATTCTACAAAATCTGTGTATTAGAATGAATAAATTCCTTATCATCATCCTTTGTCGGTTACATCGGATAAAATTGACAAATCTAACTATCAGAGTGAATAAATTCATTATCAAAATCCTTTGTCGGATATGTCGGATAAAATTGACAAAATCTAGGTGTTAGAGTGAATTTTTTTTATCAACATCTTCTCTCGAAAACATCGGATAAAATTGACAAAATCTATTTATGAGATTGAATAAATGCTTTATCAACATCATTTGTCGGATATGACGGATAAAATTGACAAAATCTAAGTATCAGAGTAATTAAACTCTATATCAACATCCCTTTCTCGGATACATGGGATAAAATTGATAAAATCTAAGTATCAGAGTGAATAAATGCTTTATCAACATCCTCTAAATGCATTATAAAAATCATTTGTCGGTTATATCGGATAAAATTGACAAAATCTAAGTATCAGATTGATTAAATTCTATATCAACAACCCTTTCTCGAATACATGGGATGAAATTGACAAAATCTAAGTGTCAGAGTGAATAAAATTTTTTTATCAACATCTATTGTCAGATACATCGAATATAATTGACAAAATCTAAGTACCAGAGTGAAGAAATACATTATCCACATAATTTGTCGGATATGTTGGATAAAATTGACATGTCGGATAAAATTGACAAAATCTAAACGTCAGAGTGAATAATTTTTTTATCAACATCTTTTGTCAGATACATCGAATATAATTGACAGAATCTAGGTGTTAGAGTGAATAAATTTTTTTATCAACATCCTCTCTCAGATATGTCGGGCAAAATCGACAAAATCTAAGTATCAGAGTGAATAAATTCATTATCAACATCCTCTGTCAGATACATCGGATATACTTGACAAAATCTAAGTATCAGAGTGAATAAATGCCTTATCAGTTTTAGCAGACATATCCGACAAATGATGTTGATAATGCATTTATTCACTCTGGTACTTAGATTTTGTCAATTTTATCTGTTATATTCGACAAAGGATGCTGATAAAGCATTTATTCACTCTGATACTTAGATTTTGTCAATTATATTCGATGTATCTGACAATAAGTGTTGATATAAAAAAAATTTATTCACTCTGACGCTTATATTTTTTCAATTTTATCCCATGTATTCGAGAAAGGGATGTCGATTTAGAATTTAATCACTCTGATACTTAGATTTTGTCAATTTTATCCGATATACCCGACAAATGATGTTGATAATGCATTTAGAGGATGTTGATAAAGCATTTATTCACTCTGATGCTTAGATTTTATCAATTTTATCCCATGTATCCGAGAAAGGGATGTTGATATAGAATTTAATCACTCTGGTACTTAGATTTTGTCAATTTTATCCGACATATCCGACAAAGGATGTTGATATAGAATTTAATCACTCTGATACTTAGATTTTGTCAATTTTATCTGTTATATCCGTCAAATGATGTGATAAAGCATTTATTCAATCTGATACTTAGATTTTGTCAATTTTATCCGATGTATCCGAGAGAAGATGTTGATAAAAAAAATCACTCTAACACTTAAATTTTGTCAATTTTATACGACAGAATCGACAAAGGATGCTGTTAAAGCATTTATTCACCCTGACATTTAGATTTTGTCGATTTTATCCAACATATCCGATGAAGGATGCTGATAGAGCATTTATTCACTCTGATATTTCGATTTTGTCAATTATATTCGTTGTATCTGGTAAAAGATGTGGATGGAAAAAAATTTATTCACTCTGACACGTCGATTTTGTCAATTTTACCCCATGTATCCGAGAAAGGGATGTCGATTTAGAATTTAATCACTCTGATACTTAGATTTTGTCAATTTTATCCGACATATCCGACAAAGGATGTTGATATAGAATTTAATCCCTGTGATACTTAGATTTTGTCTATTTTATCCGATATAGCCGACAACTGATGTTGATAAGGCATTTATTCACTCTGATACTTAGATTTTGTCAATTTTATCCGATGTATCTGACAGAGGATGTTGATAATGAATTTATTCACTCTGATACTTAGATTTTGTCGATTTTGCCCAACATATCTGACAGAGGATGATAAAAAAAATTATTCACTCTAACACCTAGATTCTGTCAATTATATTCGATGTATCTGAAAAAATGTTGATAAAAAAATTATTCACTCTGACACTTAGATTTGTCAATTTTATCCGACATGTCAATTTTATCCGACAAATGATGTTGATAATGCATTTATTCACTCTGGTACTTAGATTTTGTCAATTTTATCCCATGTATCCGAGAAAGGGAAGTTGATACAGAATTTAATCACTCTGATACTTAGACTTTATCCGAGATATCCGAGAAAGGATGCTGATAAAGCATTTAATCACTCTGATACTTAGATTTTGTCAATTATATTTGATGTATTTGACAAAAGATGTTGATAAAAAAAATTTATTCACTCTGACACTTAGCTTTTGTCAATTTTATCCAGCATATCCGACAAAGGATGCTGATATAGAATTTAATCAATCTGATATTTAGATTTTGTCAATTATATTCGTTGTATCTGACAAAAGATGTTGATAAAAAAATTATTCACTCTGACACTTAGCTTTTGTCAGTTTTATCCCATGTATTCGAGAAATGGATGTTGATATAGAATTTAATCAATCTGATACTTAGATTTTGTTAATTTTATCCGATATACCCGACAAATGATGTTGATAATGCATTTATTCACTCTGATACTTAGATTTTGTCAATTATATTTGATGTATTTGACAAAAGATGTTGATAAAAAAAATTTATTCACTCTGACACTTAGCTTTTGTCAATTTTATCCAACATATCCGACAAAGGATGCTGATATAGCATTTATTCACTTTGATACTTAGATTTTGTCAACTATATTCGTTGTATCTGACAAAAGATGTTAATAAAAAAAAATTACTCACTCTAACGCTTAGCTTTTGTCAATTTTATCCAATGTATTCGAGAAATGGATGTTGATATAGAATTTAATCAAACTGATACTCGAATTTTGTTAATTTTATCCGATATACCCGACAAATGATGTTGATAAAGCATTTATTCACTCTTATACTTAGATTTAGTAAATTTTATCCCATGTATCCGAGAAAGGGATGTTGATATGGAATTTAATCACTCTGATACTTAGATTTTAATCACTCTGATACTTAGATTTTGTCAATTTTACCCGACACATCCGATAAAGGATGTTGATAAAGTATTTATTCACTCTGATATTTAAATTTTGTCAGTTTTATTCGATGCATCTGACAAAGGATGTTGATGGAAGCGAATTCAATCGATAAAGAATGTTAATAAGAATTTGTAAAATTTTTTTCATAATTTCCTAAATTAAATTTCTCTATTGTGTATCCAAGAGGTGAATTCAAGAAAGAGTTTGTTACTTTACTTACTTACAATTTTTTCATAATGACATATCCAACAACGGATGTTGATAAAGAATTTATTCATTCTGATACCTAGATTTTGTCAATGTTATCCCATGTGTCTGACAATAGATGAATGCAAATTCCTTTTCTTACATCTCCGATGCTTTAATAGACATTCTAAACGTTTGATATGCTAGCTTACTCTAAAAATAATTAACACATAACAATGTAATACATAATGTATTTTTAATGAAATAATGCTATGTAGAATATTAATACAAAAATATATTATGATACATTATTAATATCAATGATCAATTTTGGACATTTTGTATCTGTTCCATAAAATAGTTCACCGTGTTCTCTCTTGATATTGTAGCTATTGTCTTCTCTTAGTTCGTAATCAGTAGAATAATCATTATTCCATTTTGAGTCATACACAATTTTTACTGGTGTGTCATCGACAGGCTCAATATGCTTTTCGTCTTTGGTATTATTTGGTTCATTGACTGTTTGATCGATGGCAGTAACGTTTGCTGGTACTTTGTTTTTCATCGATTCATCTTCATAGTCCATAGTGATATTTTCTGCCAATGCCCTTTTTATTTTTCTGGCAATTTCACTGTCTATTATCACATTATTTTTACACAGGTAACAGTTTCGACACGTAGACAAGATATGGTTTATGATATTAGTAGAAGAGTAGGTCTTTCTTTTTTTGACCTTCCGTTGAATGCTAATACCCGAAAGCTGACGATAGGATGTATCAGTAGGTAATGTGTTACCTGCAACAGTAACAAGGAGTTGTCCTCTATCATCAACGATTATTTTTATGTTGGCATTCTCTTTGAGTGCAATCATCTCGGGAGATCTCAATCTCGCATATCCACCAACATAAGAGTTGAATTTTTTCGGTACTCCAAAGAAATTTAATTCCTTACTGTCATGACAATGCATGCATACATTTCCAATAGTGCTACCATTTATACTTGTTTCATAGTTTAAATACTTCTCCTTGTCGGCATTCAATGCTACAGTAACATTGTCATGTGAACACTCTTTATTAAAATGCTCCATCTTCACTTTTTTAAAGATATGACTTATGTGTTTATCGTTCCACTGCGTAAAAAATGCTGATTTAATACATGCAATAAACTAGGTAGTGTCGATAACCCGCCATAAATTACCAGTGGGAAAGCCGCATCGTGTCTCTGAGCAAGCATAGAGCACAATTGTTAGAGCCATAAGCATATTTCATGTCATTTTAAGATACGTAAAAAAAAAGTTGAATAATTTCCAAAAAAAGTTAAAAAAAAAAATTTTGTCCAATAAAAAAGTGCTGCTACAAACATTATTTTTTTAATAGTAAAGGTCATGACTAACATATCTATAGCATTCTCATTTTGAGTTTGGAAAATATTAAATGTAAAGTTTTAATGTTTTAAGTATGTTTCATCTCATTCGAAGACATGTAAAAAAAAGTTGAAAAAATATAACATGTTAAAAAAATAATAAAAAAAAAGTTAAAAAAAAACTTAAAAAAAGATTTAAAAAAATGGGGGGAGGGGGGGGGGGGCAAAAAGTTCGAGGGGAGGGGGCCCTCTTCGAGTTTGGGGATACGGAATCTTTGGGGGTTGAGGTTTCCGGTGGTTAGGGTCGTTGGTGCTTATGATCCTTGACGGTTCGTACTCACATACACCTTACTACTTGAATTGCAAGGATTTCTAAGGTTTGTTCTGAATTTCATTATTAGAATTCTTTTCTTGCCATCTACATCTCTCTTAGTATCAACTTTTTAGTATACTATAACGTAAGACCATATTTTAAATTGACAACACTGTTCAAACACCACTTGTGTATTATACAGACCATATCGGAGAGGTAAAGCTAGGTCAACTCACAATGTCATTCTATCATCTTTATCCATTTTCATAGATTGATGTTGTCTCAAATTTATAACAAATTACCTGAGTTAACAAGCCCTTCGGGGTTACCCTAACTGCTAATCAGCTTAACCCTTTTTCTCCATCTTCATATGATCCAATTCGCAAGTGTTATCTAGCTCTGTTTTTTCCCTATTATTCAATTAATATCGTTCGTATAGTCCAATTCGCGAATCTCATACCCTTTTTTTGCAAATAGATTTAGCTTTTACACAAAATGATATAAATCCATATGCCAATCAATCAATTCTGAGTTTAGCATCCAATTCTTTAATTAGCAGCGACGCATTAATAACAAACTACTCTCGAGTTAAGGCAATTGTCCAAAAAATCAGAAACCAGTCTGATAGCACATACTTCAAAGAAATGGAACAGGTGTGAGAGGATACTCACTCTCCTTGAAAAGGTGTAGAGGCCCCGTAGAATAGCATAGGAAGGAACATAAAATAAGCAAATCCATAAGTACATGCTCTGGAAAGGTGCCAAGGAGCGTAAAGTAAGCAAATAGTACAGGAAGGAACATAGAGTAAGCAAATCCATACTTAGCATACTACTTACTTGTCTATTATATAAAACACACTTGAGAAGTAAAGTTTCGTGAATGCTAATAAAATAAAACAAAATTATGATGAAAATATAATAGTTTAGAAACAAATTTGGGCTATATATTTGCACATTAGGGGTGGGGATACAGCATAGCATATATTAAATACGTAACCAAAACAAACCTGTTTTAACCTAACCAAACCTTTTAACTTAATGAAATAAAAATATGATTAAAATAGAATACTTTATTAGCAAAATTGTGAAAACTACAACTTCTGACCTGGAAATATGCTCCCAGAACGCACAAATGTACTCAAGAATCGCGTTAAAATGAACTCGGCTTTCTGCCTTTACTGCTGCCCGCCACATGTACTCTACTAAGTATGCATGTAAATGATGGTGGGATGTACCTCGGTACCGTTTGTTCCTCCACTTTGTGGAACCCCACATTCTCTCTACTTTTTGGGTAGATGCTCCGGTTTCTGGGTCAACAAAATTATTTTTGTGGTTCATTTTCAAATAAGTGAAACCTGCTTGTTCCAGCTCAGTTGTGTTGTAGCCCTTCCAACAATCTGAAATGATTCTGGAACATACATGGTGAGACACTATATTTTATCACTAGTCAAAGCAGACTAACCGGTGTCCCCAAGAATCGCGTTAATAATGAACTAAAATGAACTAGGACAAGAATCACGTTAATAATGAACTTTTCTTTGTCTTTGAGACGGTCAGCTGACACCAAAGCTTCCAATTTAATAATTCACAAATGACCTTCACAATGTTGCTACTAAAGTATTCTATTTACATCATATCTTATTGCCACCAAACTTCACTTCTCGAGTGTGTTAATAGACAAGTACCTAGTTTAGTAGCAAAATTCTGGAAACTACAAAAAAAAATTATGGTAGGGGGGAGGGGACGCACAGGACGCATTATATTAAATACCTAACCCAACCAAAATACCATCTCTATTTATTCAATATTTAATAAAAAAAAAAAAAATACCTAAAACGTAGATTTCAACTGATGAGCCTAAGCTAATTTTCTGCGAATACTGACAGGTATAAACCGGTTATTGTCTGATTTGCAGATCCAAATCTTCGAGTTTCTAGTGGATAATACATAAGTACCCTCTCTTTTCGCTTTTATTCACTCTTCGCAATATTGATTTATGTCCTCCCTGCTAAAATCCAAATCTGTTACTGACTTGAGGGCCCCATACGGGAAAAGCGTATTCTTATTCAACTTATTTAACAGTGACAGCAACGATACATAGGTGTGGGGAAAATTATTACGAGAATTCTACCGCCAAAGCTTCATTATCAAAACTTCATGATCAAGGGTGCGTCAAGGATTTTGGTTCGGAGGGGAGTGTGTTTTTCGAGGGAAAGGAAATGTTTTACAAAAAAAAATTACAAAACACATCAAAAACTTGTTTATATGCATTTTTTTTTACTTTTTTACGAGTTGGGTAAAAATTTCAGGGGAGGGGTTCAAACCCGGTAACCCTCTCTCCCATGGATACGGCTTTGGTCATGATAGCAGCGATAGCTGCAACCTAGTAAAGAGCGAACGACGGCCCAAAGTAACCAGAAGTATAAAAGCAGGTTTTGAAAAAAAAACTCTCTAGTGAGAAAGAATTGTCATTTAAACCTGATTCAGGAATGATGAATATTTTGTCGATTAATTTTAATAGTAAAATTATATTGCAAAAACAAATTCATAGGAATTTTGAAAGAGCCTGAAACCCCTCGAAAATGGTAATAGGTCAAATGAAAAGGGCACCATCGGAATGACGATGATGGAAAATTGCACACAGGAAAATCCCAGCTCCCACTTCGAACAGCAAGGACAATCACTTTTTTTGCTGGGAAAACACTAATGTGTTTCCTTTTCCCCCTTTTTCCCCAGGGGTGATCGTAACGAGCCAGTCGTCATAGAATTTTTGGAGAGGGCTCTTTTGAAAAGAAATCCCAATATCTACTGCCCTTTTTGAGTAACAAAAGAATGTTTCAAAACAAAGTGGCTTTTTCAACCACTATACTTCAATTCTAAGATAGCCAATTGATCTTCTGTGGTTTTATTTCCCGGCGTTCACATGTACGTGTCTAGCCAGATTCTCGTGTCTAGATACGTGTCTGGCCAGAAATCAATGTCTTAGCAACTACCGTTCACATGTAAAATTGTGTGCATGGCTTAACAAGTTACAGCCAAGTATCCAGTTCTAGACTCTAGAACTTAGAGTCTAGGATTTTCAACTACAGCCAATCAAAATGTGTCAAGTTCTACCATTGTCATCGTCTATGTTTAAATTTTAAATTGAAATTTAATTTTGTTTTTTCATTAATCTTTTTTTTTATTTTAAGCAAATATGCAGCACCAGACATAATAGTGAAGCCCGCTAAGGCAATTTTTTGGCTGGTCTCATCCATTATCTTAGTGACAGTAAAACAGGAATTACAATTTAGAAATTTTTGCTAGGATAAGCTCTCCTGATTGGCTAGAAATGACGACTGTAATCCATTTGAAACTAAATTTGCAGTTTTAGCTAAATACTGAGTTTTACTTGTGAGCGGTAATTGCCTAGGCATTGATTTCTGGCCAGACAAGCGTCTAGACGATGGGGTTCAAGCTAGATGTGCATGTGATCACCGTTTAAGTAGAATGTTTTGAGCCCTCTATCTGAACAAACCACCGCAAAGTGGCGTATTCTGCCAATTTTTGCCGCAAAACAATTTTTACCCAAAGAGTACCGAAATGCCAGAGAATAGGAAGTCTAGGATAGCACGTTAATATGTCAGGGTCTAAAAGTCCAAACGGAAAGTTTTGAGCCCCCATCTTGATAAACAGGAGCAAAGTGGTCCTTCCTATCACATTGTTTATCAAAAATCTGATTGTTTGCCCAAAAAGGACAAATTACCAGGGAATACAAATTTAAAAAACTCCGTCGAAAAGTGCCATATTGCGAAATGCCACTTATTGGTATCATTTTTGGAACGGGAAGGCTGAGAAGCATAACGAGGGTACTATTGTAATAATCTCCACAGTTGAAAGATCTTAACCGGGGGTTCACAATCTGCCTTCTTGTATACCCCCCCCCCCCCTCTTAGTAAGTGAAAACTAAAACAGGACACTTCGAAAAAAAAACTACCAAATGAGTAACTTGGAATATATTTATTTCAATTTTTATGAAAATAACTGGATTTTTTATGTGCAAACTCTTAAAGATAGTGATAATTAAAAGAAAAGAATGAAGTTGAAACTTAACGGCCAAAAACTATTGCTTCGCAGGGTAAGCAAGATCTACAAAACTAGCATAAAAAAAAAAAACTTGCTCGTGGTATTTTCCAATATCTGCAGAATTGTAAGATCTAGCGCTTTACTGGAAACTGAGTTCACTTAAGTTTTTTAGAGAATTGTATGCGAAAAGTTATCGATATAATGGTCGCTGAAAGACTACTGAGAAACTTATCAATTAATCTTTGTTTTGTACAGGCGAGTCCTAGAATTTTCTCCTCCTCCTATTTTTGGGGTCGGTTGTGCGTTTTCAGTGAAGCACTAGCTTTTAGAGTTTTACAGAAATATGAAAACATCAGGAGCCAGTTTATTTGAGCTAGTTTTATAGATATATCCTGGGTAATCAAATCGGTGAATTAATCATTTTTCTTGTTTTAAGTTTCAACTTTGCTCTTTACTTCCGTAAGAAAACTTTATTGTTTTTAATTATTGCTTAAGAGGACTAGTGGCCCCGACGATACGAAATATGATGGCTTAAACCAAACAAAAGATCTATGTTTTCATTTTATTTGGAAAAAAATTACTGTCCTCAAAATATGTATTTGCTTAATAGTAACATAGGGCAGTCAAGCTAAGAAACGCGAATCCGATGGAATGTTAGGTGTTAAACGTGCTGGTGTATTTTTCTATCTTGTTTCATATCAACAAAAACCTAATTGTAAAAAATAGGTACCTGCAGAAATGAGTAGTACACCATACTTCGAAAACTTTGTTTTTTGGAACTGAGCTTGATATGCAGTATATCCACCACATAGAGCTACACCTCCTCCACTAATAAGTCTACAGCCCCAGCAGTCGTCATCAGCAGTCATGTCAAAAATAGTGCATACCTGAAATTCGACAATACTGACTCGGGGTTCGAGTATTACTTCTAGGAATAAAAAAGAAGAGATGGATATATTGGTCTTTTTCATAAAAAAACTTTTTGTCGAGCTCCACGACTGAAGTAGCATACAGTACTGGAATGTTATTATCCATAACCCAATTAGATGCAAGGGAAAGCGGTGGCACAAACGGGAAGGCGTCATAACATCTAACCGTCAGGAGCACTAACGTCAATTCGTCTACAAAATCCGTCATAACATCGACAAAAAAAATCCGTCAGAACCACTAACCGACATAACATCTAAAATTTTAAAACTTTAGTTTTTGGGGGTTTAGGGGGGGAAAGGTACCTAGGTTAGGTTAGGCTACGTATTTAATATATGCTATGCTTTACCCCCACCCCTTGATGTGCAAATATATAGCCGAAGTTTGTTCCTAAACTATTATATACTTATTACTATTATATAAACTTATATTTTTTTAGATGTTATGACGGTTAGTGCTTGTGACCGTTAGTCGAAATGGTAGCACCCCGGAACATACGAAATAGCTTAAAATTAAGATGTAAGAGCAAAGTAATCTTGAACAGAGTACGAAGCAGTCAAAGGAAAAAATGAAATAGTAAGTGCAATGTAATGGGATGTAGGGCCGGATCTGGGGGGGGGGTAGGGGCACCGGGGGCAGCAAAACAAGCCTAAATTGTAGAATGTTTGGGCCAAAGTTGTAATATTTACAGTATTGATGGTTAGGCAGGGGGTGGCAAAGTCTACATCCCCCCTGAGAAAAAAAACAAACTCTGGTTCTGATGGGATGAACACTTCACGACACTAAATAAAGAAAAGGAGTGATTTCTCCTCAATGACTGTCTAAAAGATCACTAATCACATTGCAAAACAAAAACAAAAAAAAACTCAAAGCTGAGCAGATTTTACATTTTTTTAGGTTGAATATCTGCTCCTTACTATAAGAAACACTATCTACAGCCCGCGAAATGTGGCTTAAGGAAGTTTCACTTCTTCCTTATAGCTCATCCAAATTTAGGAGGGATTGTGCTATTTTGCCAATGTACATGTGGCGATCACTCTGTCCAATTCGATAGCTCCGCTATATTGATAGTTATGAACCCTAATTTGATTTTTATTGAAAGCCACAGAGAGAATATTATCCAAAAACAGGGGAATTCCAAAACTGGTTATCTGCATGAAAATTATTAATCAGTAATTATGCAATGCCTGTTGCTTAAAACAATCAGGCAAAAAGAAGGCAGGTCAGATAGTCCTTGAGGGCAAAAGTTGCGGTTGATCATTTGGAGACAAAAATATGCGGCTAGTTCAGCACGTAGGCTTCAGATAAAATTAGACTGGGATCAAAACAAATCGGACGGCATTTCCGTTTCTAGTTGGGTGGCCTACGTGAGCTCTATGCGATCTTCCATTTACAGTATAGCGTGACAACGCATCTGTATCATCAGCACGACTAGTAATAGAAGCAATCTACGCAGCGCTTTAAATTGTGTAAAAATCAATATGTAAACAAGCTGTGTGTATGATTGACAAGAGATATGTGGTCTTCTAATTTCTTGGGAATATGTACAAATGCGCAAAAGCGTGTCAAGAATTCATGGCACTTGTCTGAATTTACCACAGAAAGATAGATTTATCATGAAAATGTTATTTTTAGAACTTGCGAGACAGGTTCTAGCATGATATAGTGTTTTTGAGAAATGCAAAAGGTTCACCAGTTGATGCAAGAAATGTACCGTTATTCGGAATAGTCAGCAAAAGCCTTTTTGATCTTTTTTTACGAAGGAGCATTACTCTCTATCGTATTGCCGGCATGCGTGTTTAATCAATCATAGGTAATAGGGCTGGTATGCAGAACGTCGACTCTTGTTGATAATAGTACATTAGAAACTCCTGAAAAACCATGCAGCGACTAAGATGTGCTTGCACAATGTTTCCATTAAACAGAAGGCCAGGAGTTTTAAGCAAGACATCAGTTGTAGTCAGGTTTGCCACCCCCAGTGATTTATCACTTTTTCTAGTGATTTTTTATATTGCCTAAATAAAAACAAATCACTGAATCAGAACATGAATCACCAGATTATTGATGAAAATTACTAAATCAACCAAGAAACACTAAAATTTTAGTGATTTTTATTTACCGGGTGATAACCCTGGTTGTAGTGAAGCATACCACAGTAGAACCGACAGACAGATACAGGAGTAACTCTTATGAATTTTACATACCGTTACAGGAACAAATATGATATTTGTCATATGATAGATCAGCGTTTCCCAAACCTTTTTTTTTTATTGTACCACGGCCTGGTACGGAGCTTTCGAAATTTTCGCGATCCACCTCATGAAAAAAAACATTTATTTACGAAAAAATCAACCTAGTTTTTTGTTATTTCATACTAGTTTTTTGTATACTTAAAATTTGAGTAACTAGATATGGAAGATTAACAATTATATTCCTTTAAAACTTTATTAAATGAAGGGAACTTTGTCTTTTTTTTCGTTTTTTCCAGAGAAGAAAAACTAGGCGGTAAACACAGATGCCGTTCGGGAAGGGACATAAATGTAAAAAAAATATTTCATCCATAAAATGGTCGGGAAGCATCCAGGGAGAATCCCAAAACCTGAGCCTTGCTATTATAAACGCAAGGATTTTCCTCTGGTCAAAGTTTGTGACATTTAAAAAATCACCAAATCTTCCAGAAAAAATCTTGCATTCATTTGCTTAACTGAGACTCGGGAGTCGGGACTTATACAAAATCTGAAAGTATATTTTTTTTTTTTTTTTTTTTTTTGCATTACAAAATGGACATAAAATTGGTCAGGGATTAGTATTAATTGATTTTTTTTTCATTATTATCTTTGTTCGTCCATGATGTTGTCTGCAAAATGAAAATTTGGAATAAAATCGGGCAAAAATGCTACCGCAAAACAATTTTAAGATGGCCAATCAGTTTGGACTTATCAAAAATCTAATTCTAAACCTCCCATCTTTAACGGCTATACTGTCGTATGGTGATCATTTGTCCTTAAAAATACATTCGGTCAATACAAAATGAATGGTATGTTAAACCGTGCATTCAGTTATACTGACAGCTATACTGTATGGCAACAGTTATACACCAGATATTGGGGATGGTTCATTGGATCTTTTCGTGGAGGTAGGGGTGCCTAAACCATCAAAAAATATACTGTTATGTTCAAATTTTCAAAATTTCCATGACTTGTCCTTCAGATAAGATATAAGGAGGAGATTTTACTCCCTGAACTCGAGCATGTATCCATGGAAAAAAGAATAAAGTCGACCACTACTATAATGGACTTTTCCATATAAAATCAGCCAAGCCATGAAACTGTTCGCACCATGATCTTATTTTAAGCTTATTATCATGAATAAACTTGTCAAAAAGATAAAACATTTTATTACTATGGTTGTAGCGATAGATCCAACCTAGTAAAGACGAACCACGGCCCATAGTAGCTGAAAGTTTCGAAACAGGTTTTGAATTAAATTACCTAGTGAGAAAAAAACATTATTTGAAGCTGACTTAGAAATGAGAACTATTATTTCAATTATTCATGATAGTAAAAGCTTATTGCGAAAATAAATTTATGAAAATTTCAAAAAAGAGCCTATAAAACCCTTGAAAAAGATGTCAGATCAAAATGATATGTGCAATATTAGAAGCGATACAGTTGAAAAGCGTATACGGGTGTGAATTACAGCCCCACCCCTCACCACATTAAACAACATGAAAAATCACTATTTTGCATGGAAAGCACAGAAGTTTCCCATTTTTTGTCGTTTTTTCCGAGGGGAGAACAAAAGTGATCTTATCGCACTAGTAGTCATAGAATAATGGAAATCACAATATCTAGTACCCTTTTTTAGTAACAAAAGAGATTCATGCCTCAGTAAAGTCGCAGTTCTGCCACTGTGTACCACAAACAAGAATTTGCCCAAAGAGGGTCAAATGGCCAAGAATTGCAACTTCTAAGATAACCAATGGATTTTCATGGTCCAAAACCCCTAAAAAGAGGTTTTGAATCCCCTCTCTTGAAAAATGGCTCTACCATAGGGGGATCAATCTCTACAATAAGATATCAATGCTGCAGTGCATCCCATGTTTATTCATCAATCGTCAGCTGATAATGACATGAATGCTGCAGTGATTACTTCACAGATTATTATTTTTGGGGCAAAGAGGGTTAAAATACCGCGAATGCAAATTCTAATATCACCAATCGATTTGTCATGGCCTGAAACCCTCAACTGGAGGTTATGAGCCCCTCCCCATCTTAAAAATCAGGAAATGAGGTTTTTTGCTGTAACATGTTACCATCAGTTTGAAATTAAAGACCCCCGAACGTTGAAAGCCTTGAGCTTGAGTTGCCGGAGTTTGGAAACAGATAACTAAACGAGTGTTTTTACTGTAACTAAATGAAGTGTCGAACAGTTCTTGGTAAAAAAAAAAAAAAAAAAAAAAAACAGCATGTAGCATATGAAAAATGTAGTCATATCCCACTTTCTAGGGCTATAATGAAAGATAGGTTGAAATGGCTAGGACACGCTTTATGGATGGTAATGGTAAATATGGAGGGTAACAGATTGCCAAAGATCGCCTTTTTCAGCCATCCTTCTGGGGCTAAACGAAAAGCAGAGCGTACTGGAATGGGGGTAAGATGAGGTCATACGGGAAGATCTCAAGGACATTGGAACTTCGTGGGATAGGATAACAAGTAGAGCTTTGAATCGATACGGACAGAGGAGGAGCGTGCACAGCTGTTTTTTAGTAGTTGGCGTAGTAGTATATAATCAGCTAGGTATATATTTTTCTGGCATGACTAGTAGGCTAGTTTAAGATCGTAGATAGATGTTTAATGGCTCAATTAAAAACTACTGCCTATTCTAAAATCCTTTTAATAACTACATCGTAAAGGGCCACATGACACAAACATGGTACTTTTTAATGCTATTAAGGAGTGGAAAGGCTGGGAAACATGACGACGGTACCATTGTAATCTCCATGGTCGAAAATCCTAGACTGGCGGTTTACAATCCGCCCTCTTCTATACTCTCCCCACCAAGTAAGTGGAAACTAAAACATGCTTTGAAAAAAGTACCTAATGAAAGAAAATGTGATCGACTTATTTACATGTATTAAATTTGATCGATGTATTCACGATTCATCTTCATAGAAGATACCTGCGTGTAGTGCTAACTGATGTGGCTTCGTCTTCTTATCCATCAAAATGTGGAGTACCGCAAGGATCGGTTTTAGGTCCCCTACCGTATCTTGTGTACGTCGACACTGTGCACTTTTATCTTCAAGACGTCTTTGTTACTACGTTTGCTGATGATACAGCTTTGACAGTGTGTGCGAAATCAATTGAAGAGCTGGTGTTGAAAGCTAATGATGTGCTAAGAAGACTGGAGATTTTTATGAGCCTTATTTTACTGTGTGTCAACGTGAAAAAAACTTTCCTAATGACTTTCTGCAGAATAGGCACACCTGTTGACGCTAGCGGTCTAGTTATGCTGTCTGGGAAGCCTGTGCAGCAAGTTAATAGTGTACGTTACCTGGGATTTTTCATAGACTCAAACCTTTCATGGAAGAATCATAGTGATGTTATTTCTGCCAAAATTGCAAGAGGAATTGGGATGCTCCGTAGACTTCAGCATTTTTGCCAAAGCGGATTCCACTGATGGTTTACCACTCCATTGTCTATCCATACATATCATATGGCTGTCTGATCTGGAGCAGCAACTTTTACAGCAACTTCAAAAGAGTTCAAATTCTTCAAAACAAAGCAGGGAGGATCATAGGCAACTATGTGAAAGATGTGAACGATACAAGCGATACTTCAGGGCTTTAAAGTTGCTCAACGTGGGTCAACTACGTGACTATCAAGCAGCAGTTTTTGTCTTCCAGTGCGTGCATAATCTAGTCCCAAGTATTTTTCGTGATATTTACCGTGCTAACTGTGATATTCCTGCACATGATACGAGGAACAGTGAAAATTTTGTGGCTGAGCTTAGAAGTAGCGCGAGATCAGGATTCCGATTGCAGTTTCTTGGAACTGCCGTCTGGAATTTTTACTAGTGAGCATTAGGGTGGCTGAACCTCTTTTGGATTTTAAGAGAAAGGCAAAAGAATATTTATTAAAAAATGGTTAATAAATGTCTGAATTTAATTTAATTTATTATTATTAATATTATTTATTTGTTTTTTTAATGAGGAAGGGGCGGTTGGGAGGTTGATTGGGAGGTCAATGCACTCTCCAGGCAGTGCTTCCTTCGCTTTAAGCCCTTTTTGAAGAAATCTGGACACCCTTTCGTGACCTATATTTTACCTTGGGGCTTTCTTTCCTCATTGCTATCAAAATCAAACAAAGCAAACTTCTTGAGTGTGTTCTGGATAATTAACAAGTACCGAGGGACTTATCACAAAAAGTTAGAAATTTGTTTCTAAGCATTTACTTTTTGAGGTCACTGGTCCCTCACCTCCTATTGGACAATTGATTGACCTCCCTCAATTCTGTTGTTACGCAACTATGCATACTGCATAGCCGAAAAAAAAGACTGATGTAGAAAAAAGATGTAGAGATGGTAGGAAGGAACGGGTGGATGGGAGGTCCTGGGGTAGGGAGGTCGGGAGGCAGAAGTTAATTTGGATTTGATAATGCGAAGGAGTTTGGTTTGTTTTTTCTTAATTTTTTAGTTATTTAGTTGTTGTTTTTTCGTGTGTTTTTTAAATGGCTAGCCGTTTTACTGCACGCTAGCAAAAACTTAGGCTTTTTCATTAGTGCAGTAGTTGTAAATTGTGAAGTGTTATAATCGTGTTTATTAATAAAGTAAAGTAAAAAAAAGTAAGTTTTTATGAAAATAATTGAATCTTTTATGTGCGAACTATCGAAGATACCGATGTACAGCATTACCTCGGACACTTTATTCGCGTGACAAAGCTGCACGTATCTTGTGGGAAAGTTTAAGAGATGCAAGAAATAAAACCTATATATTTAATGTCCTATTAAAGAAAAAAAAAAGCTTACTCCTTCAGTTTTACCACCTATTAAAAACAAAAAAAAAATCTTTTTATAAGGTTTATTGTGTATAAAAAACGGACAAATGCATTCCCCAAAAAAAAGTTTTGTGGTGGCAGTAAAGAGCAAAGTTGAAGCTTGAAAGGAATAAAAATTGTCGCTTCGCAGACTACACATTATATATCTATAGAACTAGCTCAAATAAACTAACTCGTGTTATTTTCCAACATCTGTAGTTCTAAAAACTTATGTTTTATTGAAAACTGAGCTTGCTTGACTTTTTTTTTAGAATAATAATTGCCTACTAAATGTTTTCTATATTATGGCATGTAAAGACTATTAAGGGCCTTATAAATTAGTATTGTATTTTCTGCATGCTGCTTATGGAATTTTCTGCTCCTAAGAGAACCTCTTTTTTTAGGGGTTGGTTTTGTATTTTCAGTAAAGCGCTAGGTTTCAGAATTCTATAGATATTGGAAAATATCACGAGTCAATTTTTGCGAGCTAGTCTTGTAGATGCATGTTGCGTAATCTCCAAAGTGACAATTTTTGTTTGTTTTAAGTTTCAGCTTCGTTCTTTGCTTCCGTAAGAGAACTTTGTTTTTTCAATTTGTTAGTCAAATAATGGTCAAAAATAATAAAAAATTCGAACCCTTGGAAATAACCTATTTTATTGCGTAAAGCAAATGCACCTAAATGAGCCAATTTTCTTGAACCACAACCAGGGTCTTCAAATGGGTTGGCAGCCGCTCTGATATTAATAACACCCTGATCATGACATAAAATGTCAACCGAAAATAAAAGCTTAACTGGAAGCAACTCTAAAAATCCAATAAATATAGACTTTAAGAATGTAAAGAAGTAAGAATTTAGTTGCAACTTTTTCAGTCTTTATTTCAGAAAAGGGGGTATTCTGATCTCCTTTTACACGCAAGCAAGGAAGAATTGCATAGGAGACTGGAATTAGACATGTCAAGTAAAATGTTAATATTGACGCCATCTAAAGTTGGTTTTTAAACGTGACAGATTTGTCCAGTTTTTCCAGATTTTGTTTTGCATTATAATGTGCTATAAGGTTACGCAATATTCTTTTTAGAAGTGCTCTGGAAATAAGGCGAGTCATTTACTTACGTATTTGTGCGATAAAGGTTGTTCTAGGATATCCTTTCGCTAGTATTTTACTTGTACTAAACTTATGGTTGATTTAGTGCTAAAATAGATGGCCTTGCCTAGACATTGAGAATAGTCTAGCCTAAACTAGGCCATTGGCTAGGCCAATGAAATCGGCACTAGGTTAGATACTAGTATTATACTGTATTGTAGTGTTGCGTCGCTACGGGTTGGCCCCCTACCCTTTAAAGTAAAATTTGGTGTAATGCTTCTACAGAATTCTTTTTCTGAACTAAACGCTTTAATAGCCTATGATTCTTACTTCATTATGGTTTTAAAAATTGTATGAATTGGATTTTTGGAGTCGCTTCTTTCATAAATGCACCCCAGCCTCTTTTCTAATGCCTGGATATTACCCTAGACTCTGTCCAAAAGTTTGATGATTTTGTTAGTTTGCATATTTTTTTGTAGGCTATTTATTTCTCAACAGCAGTTGGTTCATAATACCGAATAATGAAGGTTTAAAAAAAAAGAAATAAGTCAGCTATCTTTTGGGTTAAATTTTTCGTTATTTATATTATTGACTTATGAATAAAGGGTAAATTTTTCGCAAATCATATTATAGACTTACGAATAAAGTAAACATGCCACTCGATGCCTTTTTTATGCTCTTTCCAAATATAATAATCATTTTTATCGGAAATGAATTTTATCCCCACCCTTATATATATACCAATTCAGGGTATATATTTGCACATTAGGCGGGTGGGGTTAAATTTTATTTCTTCTGTAAATGAGAGGTAAGTTTAAACTTTCCCGCACCCCTCTTAATGTGCAAATATATACCCTCAATTGTTAGAGGTCAGGGTAAAATTCATTTCCGACAAAAATGATTATTATATTTGGAAAGAGCATAAAAAACGCATCGAGTGGTATGTTTACTTTAATCGTAAGTCAATAATATGAATAACAAAAAATTTACCACTTTTGGATATAGCCTAACTTAGGCATAAGTACTGTAAAAATTTTAGATTAGGGGCCTATGTTGGTCTTGGAAAGCATTGGCGTAATTTCCTCAAAATCCCGGGGGGGGGGGCAAGGTTGGAGCCAATTTCCCCAAATCAAGTGAAAATGACAGTGAAAACTGAAAGATGAGCCATATAGTACCGTAAAGATGAAGATATACTAAAGAAAACCGCCCGGTTTCTGTGGATGCTTGAATTATGCAGGATTATCTTAGTTTTGACAAGATTTTTGAAGAAACTAAATTTCAGCTAGTGGGGGGGGGGGCAAAGTGGAGTCTGGGGGGACAAACCGAGGTCTGGGAGGGACAGTTGCCCTCCTCTGCCCCATAGCAAATTACACCCCTGTTGGAAAGTAGTCTAATTGACGCAAAGGGAAATTCCTTGAGAGGGCAAGTGGTAACAACAATGGTGCCAATTGGGGGGGGGGGCAAGGGGACGTTTACCTCCCCTAGATTTTTGCAAATATATTTTGCCGGTAATAATATACAGTATTCCATTACTGACGTAGGGACAAGTTGAACACACTACTTGATGCTTTTTTTTGCTCTTTCCAAATATAATAACCAAAGCGTTTCACTTGTAAATCCCTTCATCCCTCAAATGCTCCTATAAATATTCTTAGGATATTGTTTTGAACAAAACTATTCTTACTTTATAATACGCAGCATGCAAATCATCTTAAATAATATTCGATATCCAACAAATATGAAATTCTAGAGGTTTATCAGTTTTGACGGCAGGGGCGTAATTTGCTATGGGGCAGGGGGGCAACTGCCTCTCCCAGATCTTGGTCCTCTCTGACCTCAGTTTGCCCTGCCCCCTCTCCAGCTGAAATCTAGTTTCTTCAAAAATCTTTAGTCAAAACTAAGATAAGCCTGCATAATTCAAGCATCCACAGAAACATGTCAGTTTTCTTTAGTATATCTTTACCTTTATGTACTGTATGGCTCATTTTCAGTTTTCACTGTCATTTTCACCTGATTTGGAAAAATCTGAAGAGGAGAGGCTGGGATGCAGTTATACTGGAAGCACTTCTGAAATCCAGTAGGCCTACGGGTAAGTATATATTTTCTGTATATGATCAGGGGCTGATCCAGGATTTTTTAGGGGAGGGGGCGCAAAATAGGTTGATTCGATAAAAAAATTTAGGGGGGGGGCAAAATAGGTTGATCCGATAAACTTGCGTTAGAAACAAGTTTAATTAACGCAAACTTGAATGAATGAAGTAAATTACACTAGTTTAGACAACGCTAGGGGGGGCCCCTCGCCCCCCTGGATTTGCCACTGTATATGATGAATTATACCTTCTTTTTTTGTAGTGTTTGTTCAGAAAAGGAATCTTGCACCAAATCACGGCACTTGTTTATTATATAATGATTATAATAATGCATCTTTATATAACTTTTTTGGAACCTCCCAGCCTCCGATATCGAATCGTTGATGTCAGGATTCCCTGAAACACCAATTGAAAAAAAAAAACTCCAAGGATAGTCCAAACTGATGCTACGACCTAGAATTACGGTATTTCATTATTAAATTAGTTCTCTGCGAACGTTTTCCAATTTTCCTGGAAAATAAAGGATGTGCCAGGTATTCCCTTCCCCACTTAAAAATACTATACCTCCCTGGGATATTAGAGACAAGAGGGTGTAATGGCTCATTTCTGGTTTTAAGGAATTGCAGAAAAGCCATGTCAAAAGAATTTTATTAGCATTTTTTTTTTTAAAGCTATGAGTGCGGTGATTCTGTTGACTATTAGGAACGGGAGAACAATCCTCCTTCCAGTAGACTTTATAAAATAGAACTGTGCATGAAACATAGAGACATTTCCTTGAAATGAAGAAAGTGCTTTCGTCAAGAAAGCCCCCCCCCTGAAGACGACCATAATGTAGCCATGGTAAAATCCTGGTTATGCCTCTAATGCCAATGTTAGGCTATATCGTAGCTTCCTAGCATAGCAATTGGCACGCGCGTATTTTTTTTTTCTGAGGAAGGGTGGTGGCAAGTTGAAACTGGAATTAGTAAAATAGTTACGCCAAAAAAGCAGGGAAATCATGTTAAAAACCATTGCAATCTTTAGATTTTTGGAAGGGAGGGAGTTCTGTTCGAAAACGTACTTCCCAAGTATGTACCTTGCAGTTGGGCTGTATTTTTCTTCAGGTTTATCCCGTTGTATGAACATAGGCTGGTAAGCATGTTGGGTAACCCAGTAGTTTCCGTTTTGTGTGGGAATATTTATTGGAAAGAAATTGTAATTTATTAAACTCCGTCAGCAGGGCAATGACTGTCTCCGTCACATACAACCATGATTGGTATTAATTTAAAAAAAAAAAGTTTTTCCAGGGGAAGTAAAGAGCGAAGTTGATACTTTAAACAGACAAAAATTACTACTTCACAGCCTATTTAATATATATTAATATAACTAGTATAACTAAAACAACTAATTATGTTTCCCTATGCTTTTAGGATTATACAAAACTAGCGCTTTACTGAAAACACAAAAGTCAAGTATAAAAAACAGGATTATTGATTTAAGAGTCAAAAGTGAGTATTTAGCCTGACAAAACTAAACGAATCTATAAAGCTTTTCATAGTCTTACACCAGTTTCGACATTAGTAACTTTCAGTATACAATTAAAATTATCTCAAAAGCATAAGCGTAAAACTAAATATTTTTTAATAACCGCAAAGTAATTGAACACCATACAGAAATATTGGATTGATTTATCAAGCAGCATTTTGCTCTCACCAGCAATAATGCCAATAGTGGGTAATATACAGTCTTAAATTGTAAGAAATATGCTTTAGTATCATTTGAAATGAAGATCAAATAAGACATAATATGAACTCTGGAAATCCGATTATTTCTCTCTATACAGGAGTGAATTTCAAGCTATGATACAAATTCTAAAGCTAGTCTATAGTCCTAATACTATCAAGATGGCCTTACTTCGAACTTGTGTACAAACTAATCATGAAATGTCCTTTTAAGAACCAAAACGAGAGCCAGTCATTGTACTGAGCCATTCTGCAGAAGTGACACCAAATTAAACGTAAAAAAATAAAGAAAATCCTAAAAGGGATTGTTGCTTAATCTTAAAAGGGATTGATAATATTTTGATTCTATAAAAAGTATCCTTAATTGGTTTGCTTTTACTGTACCAAAAGTCCTATATTATTTTGTGTTTTCAGTAAAGCGCTAGTTTTGTATAATCCTAAAAGCATAGGGAAACATAATTAGTTGGTTTATTTATACTAGTTATATCAATATATATTAAATAGGCTGTGAAGTAGTAATTTTTGTCCGTTTTAAGTTTCAACTTCGCTCTTTACTTCCCCCGGAAAAACTTTGTTTTTTTAAATTAATCTTTGTTCGTTTTTGATTAAAATTTAATGCAGAAACAACGCTGCCACGATCTTTTTTATTTATACGGAATAATGTATGCTCGTTTTAAGTTTTAATGTCACTTCTTAGTTTCAGTTGAAAACTTATTTTTAATATAATTTCTAATTATCACCGATCTAGGGGAGATAAGACAGCTCTAAAAAATACTGCAAAACAACCTTGACAGCTAAGAAAAACTTTCAGTCTATAACATAAAGTTCATTATCCATACTTCACAAAACAATGCATGTTTTTCAGGAACGTTTGTTTTTCGATGAGAAAAAAGCTGTTTTTACTCGGCCGTACTCGCCTGAAAAAGTCATAATGAAGACAGGGCTTTATAAATCACCTACTGACTAGCAGAAACTAGAAGGCTACTATAACAAAAGAAAGCTATTTAAGGGCTCATTTAAAACCTTATATTTATACTTAATCGCTTTTTATAAATTTGACTTGATAGCACATTCCCACAAAGTGCACTTTCGGTTGTTTCCCCAACTTTTTTAAATGAAACAAGTGCCTTTTCCAATGAAATGACCAAAAAAGGGGATTTCAAAACCTAGGCAAGAGCAAAAAGGGGCAAGGACGTCCCTTCCCCTCAATTACCGCCGTTAGAACTAGCACACAGGCTTTATCACAGAGTGAAGTATGAAGGTTCAATTCAAAACTGTTGATCAATCAAGCTTAATTTTTGGTAGATGTTTAGTTGAAAAGTTTTTAGTTTTAGTTAATTTGCTTTCGCAATAATCGTTTACTTTTAATATGACTAGTTGATTTATGAAACTTACTAAGAGGGTCTGGATGGGGAGTATATGTGAGGGGATCTTATAAGCCTCCAGTTAAGGGCTTCGGACCATAATTATTGCAATGGCACAGTTCTATGCTTCCAAACTCTTCCACTTAAGAAGTGGTACTAAAAGTGCCGTTTTTAGTGCTATATGGCACTTTTGGATGGTAAAATTGATAAAAAGCCCGTAGGTATGAGTAATAGGTTTAAAATCTACCTTCCCGGGATATGCCTTAAAAATGCGTGCCATTAAACATCACTTTTTAAAGTTCTGCTAGCCCAATAGCCCCACACTGTAAAAAAAAAAAATTGTTTGAGATTCAACAAAAATTGTTTGTAATGTTTATCAACAACAAAAATTGAATTTCAACAGCTGAAATTGAATATTGGAGATTATTTTAGAATTCCATGGTCATTATTGATAAGATAAGATAAGTTTTATTCTTCATTAGATACACATACAATATTACATGTTATTACTCCCCCAAAGGCTCATTGGCCTGTACAAAGGGGGAAGACATATGAATTGCTTACTCAGATATGAAAAACAAAAGAAAATTTAAAATGATCACTTACTCACATACGAAGGAGAAGAAAAGAAAATATGGATAAAACGAAAAGTATAGAAAAAATAGAATAAATAAACTAAAATAATTAATTAGATTAAATAGACTAAAAAAAAAAACATAAATAAAAATAACTTCTACGAAGCCAAAGAATTTTTAACAAGTTTTTTAAACAAACTGAATGAGTGGCACCCTCGATCTGATTCAGGCAACTTATTCCAAACAATATGACACGCCATTAGAGGATTAAAATCTGACCTTATGCAAGGAGTAAATGGAACTTGAACATGATTTCTCATATTACGAAGATTATAATTATTTTGATCAGAGGTAAAAGATAGCGGAACACATAGGGGCCGGGGGAGGTCACCATGAAGCTGAGCAAAAGTAAAACATGCACATGAAAGAATGTATAGTGACTCAAGATCAAGTAATGGTATAACTAATGAACGATTAGTCTCATGAATAAGGTTTCTATCTTTATTATAAACCTTAGAAAGTGGTTTTAACAGTGAAGGAAAAGTTGACATCCGCACAATTGTACAGTAAGAAACGTAAGATTGGACCAAGCAGTGAAAAAAGATTTTCAAAATCGATCCTGGAAAAGTATGTCTAAGTTTCCTTAAAATACCGAGACTCCTGCATATCTTCATTTTAATAAAATCAATGTGACGTTTGAAAGATAGGTTTTCATCAACAAGAATGCCCAAAAAACGAACATATCGGTCTTTAGATCTATGAATTATTCCATTTGGCTGGTGAATTTCTGGTAACTGGGGATAAACCTGAGAAACACACGAAAAAATAAAAAAAACTGGACTTAGAAAAATTCAGAGTAAGATAATTAGCATCAAGCCGCAAAATCACCCTCTCAAACAAATTTTCCAAATTCAATCGAAGCTCGGATTCGCAGTTTCCCAAAGTGCCAAGTGTGCTGTCATCAGCAAAACAAACAAGGACATCGGAAGAAGGCGAACTATAGTTGCCACTATGGGCAAGGGAAGGCTTAGGATGACAAAGTCGACAGCAATTAATAAGTTTCTGCTTTTTTACAACATAATATAGATCATTTACATAAATAAAAAATAGCACAGGTCCTAAAACTGATCCCTGGGGGACACCGAAATTCACTTGCGAGGGTGACCGGAAAAGTGGATCAACAGAAATTAACCTATCCTTCAAATAAGACTGGAACCAAAAACAATACTCTTCCCCCAGGGCCGTATCCAGGATTTTTGTTCAGGGGGGGGGGTTACTAATTTTTGACTTTTTTGGGGGGGGGGGTACTAATTTTTGACTCAGTTTTCGACTAATTTTACTGATTTTTACCTAGGTTTTACGAATTTTTGACTTATTTTCGAGTCGGTCAAAATTTTTTTTTTTTTTTTGGGGGGGGGGGGGTTCAAACCGGTACCCCCCCCCCCCTTGGATACGGCCTTGACTTCCCCTTATGCCAAAATGAGACATCTTTGATAGAAGAGTTTCATTGGTTAAGGAATCGAAAGCCTTACGAATATCCAGGAATACAGCAGCCGGAATCAATCCCGAATCTAACGCAGAATGAACAAAATTCAAAAGGGTCATACAGGCATGTTCAGTGGAGTGCTTCATTCGGAAACCAAATTGAGAATCATGAAGAAAATTTTTAGATTTTAAGAAAGTAAGGAGACGAGAATGCATAGCCTTTTCAAATATTTTACTGAATACTGTAAAATTGAAATTGGTCGATAATTTGCCGGATCATTTCTTGGTCCATCTTTATACAAAACAATAATCTGAGCACGCTTGAGAGCATCCGGAAAAACACCACATTCAAATGAAAGATTAACAAGTTTTTTTAGAGGCAATACTATTGAAGGAAGAATAGATTTAACTACCTTAGTAGGGATATAATCTGGCCCAGATGAAGACGAGTTTTTCAAGCCATTAACAATTTTAGTAATTTCACTTACTGTTACTGGCTCTAGAAACATAGACTTAACACAAGATGGCCCGAGGTAAGATCTAAAGTCCGGCCTAGGCCGAGATAAAGTAACTGTAGAAGTAATATTCTTACCAATATTAGCGAAGAATGATGTGAATGCCTCTTGGACATTAAGCTCACCCTCCACAGCTCCATCGCCAATGACCAGACTCATAGGTAAAGAGCTAGATTGAGAACCGGGTTTAAGTACAGAATTTATTACCTTCCAAGTTTTACGAATATCATTGCCACAAGCAGCAAAATTATTTAGATAATACAGAGATTTGGCTTTCCTACACAAGGAATTATATATATTCCGGTAGATCTTGAATTGACAAAGACGAATAGCACCTGCTGAAAGTGTAGCGCATTTATAAGCTCTCCAGAGATTATTCTTCCTTCTCCAGCTTTTGAGAAGTCCGGATGTCATCCATGGGTTTAGAGGAACAATCCTTTTAGACCTGTGATTAGAAGGTGGTACTTTACAAATGCTAAGAATAGCCTCTTTCATGGTTCCATAAAAGGACTCAAATAAACAAGAAAAATCCTTATCATTATCAAGCAAGCTCCACGAATTTTCCGCTAATTTGGACCCAAGAAAAGATAACTCTTTCTCACCAAACCTAACAGAATAGGAATCAAACACCTGAGCCCGGTTACTCTTCCCCTGTTTAAAGCTGAATCGAGAATATATTGGAAAATGATCGGAGATACCACTAACTAAAATTGAGTTTTCCTTCAAACTAAGCGTAGAGAAGATATTGTCAATCAAAGAAGCTGTAACATTAGTTACTCGTGTGGGGATGGATGTAGATGGTAGAGTTCCTGCGGCAAGCATGGTTGAAAGAAAATCAACTGAAGCCAAAGAGTTTGAATCCATCAAATTTATATTAAAGTCACCCATTATGATTAACTGACACGGACGTTTCAGTATTATGTCAAGTATTTCCTCAAGATTCCGAAGAAACAACGGAATCGCACCACTAGGAGAACGATAAATATTGCCTATGATTAGATCAATACCATTAGATCTAATTTCCATAAATTGTGACTCGAAAATACCTTCAAAATTCCTTGATAAGTCATCACGCAAGCAATAATGCGAATTGCAAGATATATACATGGCAAGACCTCCTTTAGCCATCTTGCAGCGGTTTATACGTTCCATTTTATAACCATGGATATCCATTAGCATTTCATTGCCAGAATCCAAAAATGTCTCACACAAACCGACAACATCAGGCTGTCCATCTGAAACAATTTGTCTCAAATTATCTATTGACGAGGAGAGACCCTGAATATTAAGCTGAAGTGCTGTCAGAGAATAATTTCCTTTGGTAACCTCCTCCTCCCCCAAATTCGAAAAATATTTACTATTACAAATGGGGTTTATATTAATCGGATTTTGATTAGCCTGACCCACAGAACTATTTAGTATACTAATTACATCAAAAGGATTGTTTTCAAGCTTGCAAAGGCGACTCTCATGGCTTAAAACATTCACAAAAGCAGGTTTCCGCTTGGAGTCCATTCAAGTCACCAGAGGAACTAAAAAGAAATCATTACTTAAATTAATTACAAAAGAAAAATCTGTCAAAGGATTACAAACACATAAATAACTAATAGCACAGCAGGTATTATTGGAAGGAACCATTAGCACGGAAGGAGAAACAAAAATGAAAAAAATAAAATAAAAATAAAGTAAAAAATGAAAATTAATGACCTGAGGAAGGCATTTACAAGTTAAGAAAAATACTAACATCGAAAAACGACACAACCGAAGTAATAAAAAGAGAAAATACCGAAAAGTGCACCCAAAAATAAATAGAAAAAACAATATTTTTGAGAAAAATAATACAAAAAAGATTAAAAAAAAAACAGAGAAGAAAAAATGAACCGAAAACTAGCGACTCTTTTAGTAGAGAAAAAAAAACAAGAAAAGGGAAAATAAACAAATAATCCATGAGAAAGTAAAAAAAACGAACAGACAGAAAGAGCAAATTTCCAATTTGCTGAGAAAAAAAAATGTTGAACGCCCATACCCGAATTGAATTTTCAGTTTGTTGACAAAACAACATGTTGGATTTTAAGATCCTTGTTGGATTTCCATCTTGTTTGCTGGATTTCCCGTTCTTTTATTGGATTTCCATCACTAGCGTTGTTCAGTTTCCTAGGTCTACAGTCTAATATCTAGTTCTCAGAATTCATTTTCCCTTTCTTCTTTCTGAAGCATCATTAAATACAAAAAAATAATCTCATTTATTTTACAAGAACAGAAAATTACAACAAAAATTTCTCCCAGATAATTTGACACCTCTTAACGGCTGCATTTTTTCATGGTGGGAATTAAGCATGGGCACTGTTTCTGTTTTCTGTTTCTGTTCTGTTTTTAAAGTACCTGTTTCTGTTCTGTTCTTACAAAAAAACAGAAACAGAACAGAAAGAGATGACCTGTTTTTTATTTACCTGTTCTGTTCTGTTTCTGTTTTTATAATTACTATTTTGTCCTGTTTCTGTTTTTTTTTCTAACTGTTTTTCTTCTGTTCTTGATTTTACTTTACTGATTCGAGAATGAGATATTAAGAAATTTCGAACTTACAAAATAGTGTTTTAAATCGTAATTTGAAATTTTGAAGAAGCGTGGTTACGCCACATACAGTTTTTGGAATTGGAGCGTCAATCTAAAGTAGAAGTAAGTAAAATGATTAAAAGTGAAAAATAAAATGGTACTCAGTGTGTCTTACATATAAATGTGCTGCTAGATTGTTTCAGCTGGGCAAAATTGCGGCTTAGGAGTCAGATGATAGTAGGTAGGTGTGTAAATGGGAGAACGGTAAAGGTGCAGTTTTGTTCCACTAAAAAAACTTATTTTTTAGTGTATATTATTCAGTCAATTGAGCATCAAAGTTGCATAGATACTGTCTAGGGGAAGCAGGGTTCAAATAAATCACTAATTGGTAGGTCCTCTGTATCCTACATTACATGGGAAGTAATCTGCACCTTTAACCGAGAAAACTTTAGTTCAACGGTTTTTATGGAATTGATGCTGCTAGATAACAGTGACTTGCTATGATTACCATACTAGCCTGTACATGATAAATACCGATTATTAATTGCAAATTTTCTTAAATGTTTAGTCAGAGAGGAATGTAAAAGTATTGAAGTCTTGTCCAGTAGAAATGTATGTTTTTGCTGGCACGTTTTATTGCATCAACATAACAACATATACTTTTTCGTAATGTCAAATATACTTTTTCTACCATCTCTAAATATAATCAATGGAAACCCTTTCAGGAAAAGCCTAGAGTTGAAACAGTGGCCTAACTAGCTGATTCTGGCCTAGCAGGCCTAAGTCTTATAAAATGCTGATACACTTTTCTCATTCTGTAGAATAACACATCTTCCGGTGAACACGGTAATGTTTGCCATACTGGAAAATAAATTTAAAAAAATACCACTAAGCAGTATATTATTTCTTGTATCTGTCTCTTAAATACCTATTATAGACAAGTAGGTTCCCGTAAAAATTAATATGATATGATACGATTTATTAACACTAAAAGCCCTACTGGGCCATGGTTAATACACAATATACTTCAAAAATAATAAATTAAAATAACTTTATAATACTGTATATTATAATACTGTGCTGCAAATTGTCTAAGTTTTTAGGAAATCGTAGTTAGGAGCTGTCATTTTGCTTTTATTTGCCGACAGGTTTTCTGGCTTATTGCGCAAACGAAACCACTCAGGGGGAAATTGGCCCCTTTCCCCCTAATTACGCCACTGAGGTGGAAGAGGCCAGATATTTGGCTGAGGGTGCAATTTTCAAAATGGTAGGCTACTGGAAGGTGCTTCTAGTTTGATGAAAAATCCTAAAATCAACCTTTGTTTTAAAACAAGCATAATGTCATTTTCTGATGACGACTTGAATGTTAGAAGACATCTCTCTGGGTACCCTACGGAAAAAAGGAAGCAAAGGAAGTATTAGGTGCAACTTCTGAAGAGCGTCTCTAAAGGCTAAGGGAGCCTCTGCCATGACATTTATATATTATCTTAAAAGGAAGCACACAATTGATATGCACAAAGATAAAGTATACGCGGCTGGTGCAGAAAATAACAAACCCAAACCAACTAAAAAAATATATCAAGTCAGGCTGCTTCCCTTGAGAGAGCTCCAGATAGTAAAGCAAGTGACACATAGGGCAATGGATTAGTGAAATCTGGAACAAGAAGAGCAGAGATACGATGTTTTTTATTTCCAATCGATCAAAACAAGTTGGTATGCGGATGCTCTGCTGCAAAACTCTGTTTAAGGACAAATTACCACTTTCTGTGTTTGATAAGCCAGATATGAAACAGCTTATTTAACAAAAAAAAAAAAAAAAAAAAACAGGGGCTTGAAAGCACCATTTGGGGGAACCGTTCATCGTCACATAAGTTTTGCTGCCAGAAAAAAAGAAGTTCAGAAGGCTGCTTTAAGATCTGCCACTGCAAAAGGATCTGGCTTTATAGGCATCACTGCTTATTACCCCAGGAAGACGAAAAATGAGCAGAGGTTGCACCACTATCTTTCACATTTCAAGAGGCATAAGCATTCTCATACAACTACTAACATCTTTTCCGCAATCCAAGTCGCAATCAGGAAGTTTTCAATGACAGATAAGATGTTCCACGTTGTGACTGATTCTGGGAACAATGTTACCGAAGCCTGTAGGATATGAGCCCTTTCCTGAACTTCATGTTTTTAACATTGTCTTCATTCATCTGTTGCACGCGTTCTTGGATTTTTGTTCACTCGAAGCTTAGCCAATGACATCCCTGAAGAAGATTGCTTGGAACCCTTTGATGAAGTCGAAGACGTCGATCCAAATGTTGAAAACGATTCAGACGGTCTTTCTGTTCCTTGTTCTGAAAACTCCGGAAATGAAGATACGCTTGCTGAAGAATCTGAATAAACTGATGCAGTGTCTAAAGAAGAGGGCGGTGAAAGTAATGGAGAAAAAGAGTGGGGAGCTGGGAGTCTGTCAAAAAATGAGGTTGCAACACAGGCTATCCGATCCGAAGACACGTTACACTTGCTCAAACATTGATAGTCGAGGTAGTCACTACCCCTTTTCCTTTGGGAATGGACCATGAAAACGTGAATGAAGCAAGTGTATGGGATGGAGAAAGTAGATTCTGCCGCAAAGCGAAAGAAATTTTCGAAATAAGTTATCAAAAAGTGCAATTGTTTTTATATTGCATCCCTTTGAAAAACCTTTTAAGAGAAGAGAATGCTTAAAGAAAGTATTGTGTAGCAAAGGGTCTAAGTTTCTTTGAAATTCAGAATTTGAGAAATTTCATTTTACATATTTACTTAAGAATGAATTCGGTGGAGGGCCTAGAACATTATTTTCTAGCGCAAAGCGCCGTAAAAATATACAAAGTACCCTTAAACCATGAATTTTGCTTTTGATTTGTCTCTCACACAAATTCGCTAGGAAATAATTAATCTTAAAAAGATGTTTTAAGCTGCGAGGCAACGAAAATTTTTGACTTGGTGGTAAGAAGTGTCATTTTCCCGTGCATTTTTCTTCTTTCATACATTGTTTCAGATGGCTTCCAAACATCAGGATGGGGGAAGGGGAAAGCATGGCCTTGAGGGGGTGACTGTCCCCCGCCAAAGCAACTATGGGCTCTGCTTAAATATTAATGAATTTGAGCTGACTGCGCAATTTGACGACGAAAATTATTTTATTTTCAAAATGTATCAAATAATTAGTATGCATTTCTGAGAAATTCGAGGAGATTCTGGATAAACATAAAAGCGCCTTTTTGGAAAAAGGAACGGGAAAATGGAAGAAAATAACCATAAAAAAGGATGGCGATGTTGTGTGCATAGACAGTTTTTCGCCCCTTTATTGAAAAACTTTTCTTTTTGGCAGAAAATGCTGCAATAGTACTGATAATAAACCAAAACTTATCACTTACAAATTGTTTCTTCTTTAAGCTTTAGGTGTTCGAAAAACAGCTGTTTAAACAGCTGTTTTTTGAACGAAAACAGCTGTTTTCTGTTTTTACCAAAAAACAGAACAGAAACAGAAACAGGTCTTCTGTTTTTTTGTTGACCTGTTCTGTTTCTGTTCTGTTTCATTCAAGCCCTGTTTATTTTTTTCCTGTTTCTTCAGAAAAACAGAACAGTGCCCATGCTTAGTGGGAATCAGTAAATCAATGGCGTAGTAGCAGGCCGACAGAAGACACTTGAGTAAGAAATATCTTCCAATCAGGAAAACAGTTATACATGGACCTGAAATGAAGATGAAATCAGTTCGAGGCACAAATAAAAGAATGACTTCCCCCCCCTTTTTTTCTACCTCCAGAGGTGAAAGATTGCAATAATAATGCCACGAATCCTGTCTTTTCTGAATTCCTTTGACTTACTCATCAGATCTCATCAAATCTCTTGTTCATCGCCTCATAAAATCTGTGAGTTATAAAATTGAAACCTTGCAAAATAGATCTTCTGCTTAGATGAAGTATAACAAAATTGTTTTCAGCTCCACAACTTTGCTCAATCCCAATTTATAAGGTTTTAAAGATATGCAAATACATTTCCTAAATTTGGAAGAAAAAAAAAACATTGATATGGTTTAAAATTCTACTCAAATAACAGGAATTGCATTTTTGGAACTAAACCTTGAGAAAAAGAAACTGATAACTGAAAATTAAGGTAAAATGTTGTTTTGTCAAAATTTCAATAAGTATAGACCTGTTATGTAGGCAAATTTAAGGACCCTCTAGAGGGAAAAGGAGTGGAGGTAGGTATTTCAAAATACCTTCCCGGGACATACTTTGATACTTATGTACTATCTGGAACACCTGCGCTATATTATGTAGGGAAGATGCGGGTTTCTTTCGAAACGGGTTTCTTTCAATTGAGAAATGGATTGTAAAGCGTGGTTTGTTATTGGGTTTACAATATTTAAAATATTGTTTTGTGGGGTTTAGGGAAAAAAAGGTACCTAGGTTTGGTTAGGTTAGGTATTTAATATATGCTATGCTTTACCCTCCATCCCCCCCCCCTAATGTGCAAGTATATAGCCAAAATTTGTGTCTAAGCTATTATATTTTTATCCTATTTTGTTTTACTTCATTAGCATCAACCAAACTTCATTTTTCGCGTGTGTTCCAGATAGTACATAAGTACCCATACTTTAGCCTGTAGGCCCATCCCTGAAAGGCCCATCCTTTCCAAGATAGCCAAAAGTAGCTAAAGTAGAATTGGTACTGTTCTATTAGCTGTAAGCCACGCAAGATACATGATAAAAGAAACTAGTCAAATAGGTTCTCTCAACGGAGAATTGGATTGCAAACAGTGGTTTCTAACTGCGTTTACAATATTTAAACTTTAGTTTTTTGGGGTTTAGGGGGGAAAAAGGTACCTAGGTTAGGTTACGTATTTAATATATGCTATGCTTTACCACCCACCCCCTTAATGTGCAAATATATAACCGAATTTTGTTCCTAAAGTATTACATTTTTATCCTATTTTGTTTTATTTCATTAGCATTAACCGAACTTCACTTCTTGCATGGTTTACAGCTAATAGAATAGTACCGTAGAATTTTACCAAACTTTTTTTTTATTTATAAAAAATTACTATCTTAAACATTTTGGGAAACATAAGACACAAGTTCAATATTAATAAACTAAACTGAATACTTACCATCACAATCAGAATGTCTTCTCTCTCTGATCTGAATGACCCCTAGGTAAAATCGTCGCTTCGTCGTTTGAAGGTCTTAACATTAAATCTACTTCTGTATTATACGTTGTAGGTAGTTGAAGGAGATGATTTTTTTTTGTTTGTCAAATTGATCTTAAATCATAACATTCGAAAACAAAACAAGAGACAAATTAAGTCTTGGGAGGAGGTTTAGTTGCCCTCCAATCTTTACGGTCTCTTAAAAAGGACACTAGAATAAAATAGAAACGCAACAACAAATAGAAGCGCATCCGTGATCAGTCTTCTGGCAAAAACATAAATTCCAAATTTGTGCAGATAGGAGATCATAACCCCCACAATAACATTTACTGATACGCTGAATCTGAAGGTCTGATTTACATTAAGATTTAATGCGTTTTTGGGGAGTGTTTCTCCCTTTTTCGAAAATCAGGCTCCCTGTTTTCAAAATCCCTTTTTCTTCTGAGGCTTGGAGCGTTTGGTGGGTAGATATTAAACATAATGAAATTTATATATTTGCAATCTGCATAAAAACCCAATTCTTATCAATTGTTATCAAAATTCCATTTTTGAGTTTCGGTTACAATTGATCTGAGTCGCTCCTTAATTACAGTTTTACACTATGAACTGTTTGATAAAACTTATTGGGCTAACGTCCTATTTTTTAATTAATCCTGTAGCAAACCGGAGTTTTTGAAGCACGATTCATGCTACTAAAGTGTAGTATTTCTGAGTCCAGTCGAAATGTGCACCATTTTAGAAAATTATCTTTTTTGGGGAAGCTTTTGGTTCCTTTACATGTACGTAAAGGACTGAAATACCCTTACAGGCGTCTTGTTTTCTTCGATATATTTGCTTACTTGGCTATTCAGCGTAAGCAGCAAATTTATGGCACATCCAGGGAAGAATTTTTTTTTAAACCCTTTTTGGGTCTCATTACAAAAATGACGTTCATCGCAAAAACAAAAGTTGTTCCCGCAAAAGGATTTTCGTTCTTAATTAGAAAAAATTGAATTCAGAAAGCAATATATTTTCACCGTTAGTAATGTTAAGGTTAGGGTAGCATCTTAAGAAATTTTCTACCTACAGAAACTCACAAAAAATGTATTTAAAAAAAAACGATTGTAAAAGTTAAAAGAGAATTTTTGTACATAAACTCCTGCGTGTTCATTTTACTGACAAGAAAGCTCAACTTATTTCAAAGTAAAAATATATTTCCTTATTTTTAGAATTATCTTTTTATGCTCAAAATTCAATTAGCATTCCCCCTTTTCTTCTATAATTCAAATATTTGAATTGAACTTATACTGAACATATTACTTTCAATGGTCCTATAGTCAAATTTAAAATGATATTCAAGAAACTTCAAACTACTGTTGAAGTTCAAACCGTGTTGATTGGTATAGCCTATTTACGGTGAAAATTACATTTTTTCCACTGAAAAGTACATAAATCTTAATAATTTCAATAATTTGTTGGAATTCAATAAGCAAGTCACAATTCCAACAGAAAAATTGGATTTTTTGTGACTTGTTTGAATTAAATAAGCAAGTCACAATTCCAACAGAAAAAATGGATTTTTTTTACTTGTTTGAATTCGAGCAAAACATTTTGTTGGAAATCAATTTTTTTTTTTTTTTTTTTGTTTTTTACAGTGCAGCTTTTCCATTTGAGATACGACACCAAAAGTGTCGTTTTTAGTGCCATTTGAACTTGATGATGGTGGAAGTGGAACTTATATGAAAGACGCAGATATGTGCAATATCTTTTATATGGGCTATAAAAGATCTACCAACGATGTTCTGGTAGCCTGCTAGCGCCACCCTTTGAGAAATAGCACAAAAAGTGCCATTTTAGTGCCGTATGAGTAGAGTAAGGGGTTATATTTTGGGTAGATTATGTTCCATCCTGTGTTATTTGTCCCACTTTACATTCCATGGCACCTTTCCATGGCAGATTACCAGACTAGTTATTTGGCAGTGTATAATGTGGTCAAACATGTTTTGAGAGTTTGGTCGTAATAATATAATGTAGTCAAACAGGTTTTTTTCTGTTTTTGTTGTCAATTGCACAATGAATGTACGTCATGAGATCACGTGTACATTCTTAAAAAACTGATATGATATAAAGTAGTCAAACATGTTTTGGGGGCATGCACGAAATTATATAACTCAACCGAACTGGTTATTCAAGGTAACATCCGTTTTTTTATGAGCCAATCAGAGAGCGGAGGTTACTCCATATACGATAACTTGATTGGTGATGGGGATTTGAATAAAAGGAATAGTTTTTTTTACAATTCATATTAGTAAGAGAATTGAATTCAGAGAGAATAGTTTATTTGAGAGGATATTAGTGGAGAAAAAATGAGTGGTGCATTTACATTATTGGAGATTAATGATGGAGCTGACAACAGTAGCAGCGATATACGAGTACCCAATGTGGCTGTGGAAATAACCGCTGGTTGTAGACTATGTCTTGAATGGGACACTATGTATGCCAGATACGTGATATCAATAAGCAAATTTAAGCAGGAGGAGCAGCTATGTTTTGCTGGAAAAGTGAATATTCTCCATATAAATAAACTTCGGTCAGCATTAGATGTCCTATCGAAATATATTGATGAGAACAAAATGCATCAGTGATTATTATTATTATTGTAATTATGTTCAATAAAATTGTTTCTAAATCAATGGTATTTTTTTTCTTTCTATAGTAGACTAGCGTATATTTTTTAGAGTAGAAAAAATTCTGGTTAGTCTGAAGTTGGTTGTGAGAGAGTTAGGACTCTAAAAAATGGATAGATTCGAGAAAGAGCGAATCATGGGAATCTAGTTCTTATGGAAAAACGTTTGATTCTAGATGACAATTTTCTAGAGCTGTCTATTCAAAGGAAGATATTTTCTCGGGGAATGCTTGTCGATATAATGAAAACTGATTCTCCATCATTAGACTATTGTATGAAGCTTCTACGTCGTGGTCCAAATGCATTTACACAATTTATTGATATATTGATCACAACACAGCAAAATGATATTGTGGATATGCTTTTAAACATTAGTTTAGAAATTTAGGACTTTTTTTCATGAGAAAGATGGTGCTCAAGGATGATTTACTCCTCTCTCTCTATCTCAGACAATTTTTGTTGTTGCTAGCTCAGTTTCATTGTGGCAGTGAGAGTGTCAACACATGACAAAATGTTCCATACATGTCCGTTATGTATGTACACACAGGGCAGCTGGTCATCATGTGAGAATTGCACAATGATTGATGAGTATGATGAAAAGTGTAGATTATGCAACCCGTGTAAATTGCATAGAGGATATGCTGTACAAATTAAAGGTTGTAATTCCTGTCTTGAAGAGGTGTGTGACTCTCATCCTAGAGGTCACCTATGCTCCAATTGTCACTATGATAAATGTAATCAGTGGGAGAATACATATCCCGGTATGATTGGAAAGAATCCTAACCGTGATTTTAGTCTATTGCTACGAGATTGGTATCGTCGTGGTTTTAGATTGTTCTGGGAGGAGGAACCGGGTCAGCGATTCAACTGTTGGAACAACAAAAGAATATGGTTTCTACTTCATCGTTGTGAAGACAATGGGTGTTATGATTATAAGCCCACTGATTTTTATTTGGCTGTGACGGAATGTGATTCGACACTTGAGGACACTGTTTATGAAATTGCTTCAAATAAGCAAATTGAAACATGTGAATTCTATAGAATGAATGAGAATAGTATCATTGACTATACAAAGAGATATGACAAGAGTGAAGTCACACTCTACTGTAGAAAATGTGACCCTGACATTGCAGTACATCAGGATCAGTACACTGTGAATTCAGATAATCTACCTGCACTAGTTGTTGTCGACAAATACCTAGTAGTGGATGAAATCTAAAGAGTAGAAAAGTCGTTTTATCATGTATATAAATTTTTATTAATAAACAATTTCACATACATTTTTAGAACATTTTATTCTTAGGGCACTAAAATCAATATTAAATACACTTGTAAGTATATTCTCCACTAGAAAGTCGTTCAATCGAGGTAAGTCAACGTAGATGTTGAGAAACTGCTTGTAGGTGTAGCCACGACATCTGAACATGAAAAAGAGTAGTGCATGAAAGCCACATGTCTTAGTCGTTAAATCCTGTACTCTTCGTTGATTTTGAATAATAGTTTTCCCACTGCTTTCAATAAAGTTGCTGATGTATGGAGCGTAGAATTTATACGATAGGCCAAGAGGATCAAAAAATTCAATATTCTTCGCTGTTTGAAAGATGCATAGCCAATGACCGGTCTTCAAAGTCGATGGACTGCTGTTAACAATGATAAGGGTATTGTTAACACTTGGAATTTTTTCAATGAAGTCCGAAGGTATGCAATAGGACTTGTACTGGGACATGTATGGATCCATACTAAATACATTGGTTATTTGGTTTGCGTTCATGGTGCTAGGTCTAGTAGAACACTGCCGTCGGGTGTGATTTCCCAATAGGTTTCAAATTGACTCAGTGATATTAGCGTGATACTCTCAGTCAGAGCATCGGCAAATGTACACTCTAAACGTACATTCCCTGTTCGTACTATTGTACCGGGAGTAAAACACGATGTATTTGAAATACCAAAATAAAGTTCCTTCTTTCTAAAGATAATTCTGACTCCTATAATTAAGCTAAATCTAGTTTCAAAAATGAAAAAGTCCTTAATCAGCAAAGAAAAGAAACTGCAGTCTTTGGATTTCGCTAAGACAGTGAGCAATAAGAAAGGTGCTCCGCACAATATTTCTAAGGAAGTTTAAACGATAAGAACCGTGTGAACGCCTAAATCATCAAAAATATTTAAGACGTATTATTGGACGAGGGTTCGCGTCCTTGGGCCACGTAAGCCAATGGCAGGCAGTCCCTACAGCGCAGGACGAAAGAACTGCGTTTGGGAGTGGGGTAAATGTGTTTTTTAATTTTAATCTCTATCCAGCTCTGAAACGATTAGTACGAAATTATTTTGGTCACCGTTATTGTCATAGAAGTGACCTGCTCCTGTGCAACTAAGCATGTAAGTTCAATAAATCTATTGTCTTTTTACCTGTGTTTGTTTCATTTGTATGTCTGCGTCTAGTCCGGCAATAGGTAACTAGTTCGTATGTCTCCAAGGTAAATGCTCCCAAAGGAATCTGATCTCCAGATAGCTCAAGAAAGAAGAAGCCACATTTGTATGTCTACATATTCAATTTTCTCTCATTAATTGAGAGCGGCGCTAGCCTAGTTGACACAATCTCCAGCGCTATAAGTGGCGCTATAGGAGAAATTTCTATCACCACAGTAGCGAATCTTCCATTACCACAATATAAAAATCTTCCATCGCTACAAATGGCGCGTGTCGGAAATTGGAGGAAAACTGCGAACTAGTTAGGCTATTTAAACTTTGTAATTCAAATTTAATTTTTGGAAAGATACAGACATATAAGAAAATTGATTAGGCCTATAACCGCTAGGCTACGATAGGAAACCCCTTATATCTCATAGGAGATAATAGCCTACCCCAAAATAGGTTAAGTAAAATTTTAAGTTGATATAAACGCAAAAAAAAAACATGGACGATCTAAATGAATTACTTATAGTGCAAAAGTTAGTCGCAAAAAATATAGAGATTGCAAAATCTATCCCGGAGTACAATGGTCAATCAGATATTGACGAATTTAATATCCAATTGACCCAGTTTGTACAATTAACAAAAAAAGACGTTGGAGCGTTAAAGGACATGCTCTTACTACGATTAAGAGGCCAGGCCTTAACCTTTCTAAAACAGGCCGAGCATACCATATGCAATAACGCCAACTTGCCAATAAATACGGTTGATGACTTGTTAAAAGCATTCAAAGAGAGATTTATAGAAACCAGTTCAATAAATAAATTAAAACATGGAGTAGTGAACTTTGACTTTTCACAAAATATAAGGGAATATCTGGATAATATACGCATTTCTGTAGAAGCAAAATACGGAAGCGGTTCTGGGCAACTGTATGAAAAAGTCATACTAAATACCTTTTTGCAAGGGCTACCCCCAAAACTATATAGAGTAGTAATATCCAAGAATATTCAGACGTTGGATCTTGCAGTCCAAGAGGTAGAACGATTAATCGAAGTTGATAAAATGGTTGCTAATCATAGTAATGCAAAAATAAATAGCTTAGGCGACTCAAACGCGAACCCAATCTTCAAGGGCGATCAAGCATTCCCCAATTTCTTTTCAAGGGATAACTCCCCAGTAGCACAAAGAAACAAAACGCCAGAACCCGCTAGGCAGAAAACAGTACGTTTTCAGCCCATTAACCCTACAATAATAAGGTGCTATAACTGCAGTCGCGTTGGCCACATAGCAAGAGAGTGCCACTACGTCACCAATCCCATACCAAGAAATGCTGTCGGTAATACGCAAAATTACGGTAACCATTTGTTCAGAAGAACAAATTTTAGCACCGGTCGTGCAATAGGCTATAGCCAGGGGGGATTGCGCCAATCAGTACCTTATAATGCGTACCAACCAAATCTGTATAACCCTCTCCCCAACAGGCAAATTAATTACCGGTTTGAAAACCCAAATACTCGCCAAGGTCAATATAATGCGAGAATGCAATATAGAAATCATGAAAATTTGCCGATGAGAAATGAAAATTTTACAAGCCAACGGCACTGGCAGTCAGCGCCAGCAAATGGCACTGACACGAGACATCCACGTTACCATAATAATACATGGCAAAGACAGGCAGACGTAAATCATTTAAATATGCCTACGGAACCTAATACGTCTGAATATCTATTACAGGCACCGACAAATGAAATAAATTCTCAGGGAAACGCTTCAGGCCCCTCAGAAACATAAGTTGGACCCAGAGGGTGCCAGGGATATTTAATAGGTCCAAAACAATACTAGTGCCTTCTTGTAGTGATATTATTAACAAGTTACCTATATTTAATGATTTTTGTGTAGAAAACGTTTACTTTACGGCCTTAGTTGACAGTGGAGCTACTGTAAATATCATAAACTTTTGCGTATTTAATATGTTGCCTCTGCACATTAGGCGACAAAAGAACCCTAATAATCCCAATTTAACAAGTGTTACAGGTCATAAATTAAATGCAAAAGGGTCAATTTGCCTAAACGTAAAAAGAGACAACAGAACCTTCATGACAAATTTTATTATATGTGATAATCTCCCATATGAAGCTATTATAGGGGCAAATTTTCTAAGGTCTAATAGAATACTATTAGACGTAGCCAACGAGAAGCTTGTATACCCAGCTAAGGTAGGGGAAGAAATTTCTACCTTAAGAAATCGTAACAGAGGTTACGAAGATAACATAACAGTAAACAAAATTTCTAGTGGTATAATGTCGAAGTATTTTGAACCCCATGTCTCGCAAAGACATGGCATAATTGGAAATTTGTTCAATTATCCTGAGAGATATCGCAGAAATGAAGTAAATTTAAATAATAACAGTATTGAATCTGCGAAAATAAAAATAGGAGATATGCGACAGTACAGATCAAATGAAATTAAGAAAATAGTGGAATTGTGGAAAAACATAATAAAACCCAACGTGACGCCGCAAGATGCCGCAATGGCGCAGCATAGCGCCAGTATGAATCTAATAAACAATGAAAATGAAGAGAAATATTACGGATTTGCGATAAGGAAAACAAAAATCCCTCCCAAAACGATGCAAAAAATCCAAATATCACAAATGATCGAGCCAATAATTAGCAAATCAGAAATATGGTTTGCGACACCGTCTGAAATACCTGAAAATCTGTTATGCGAGGAACAGATTATATCTTATGACAAAGGGGAAGGTTTTATTTGGGTAACCAATAACCATGAAAATGATACAATTACAATTAAAAAGGGGACGTGTTTAGTCCAAATCGAGGTTTTAACGGAAAATGATTTAAATAAATGGGAAAATTCTAAAAGAAACCTAGTTAACGGCATTAAAACTTCAAATAACGAATATCCTTTGACTGAATCGCAATTTTTAAACAAATTTAAAATGGATCATATTACGGATATGGAACTTAAGAAAAAATTATGCGAATTATTATGGAAATTTAAGGATGTATTTTCTGCATCTGAAGATGATATCGGGCTGATTCCATTTTATCAGCATTCAATTTTAACGACTGGTAATCCCGTAGCAAAACAGCCATATCGTGTGCCATATAAGCACAAAGAGTGGTTAAAAAATAAAATCCATGAATTAGAAAGAAACGAAATTATACGCCCAAGTATAAGTCCGTATAGTGCACCAGTGATCTTAGTACCAAAAAAGAATGGAGATCTTAGACTCGTAGTAGATTATAGGGCTCTCAACAAACAAGTAGTTAGCGATAAATTTCCTCTACCAAGAATAGACGAAATTCTTGACTCAATTTCAAGCAAAAACAAAATTTTTACTTCTTTGGACCTTACCCAAGGCTACCACCAAGTGAAAATAGCCGAAAAGGATGTCCATAAAACTGCATTTTCAGCATCCGAATATGGATCTTATGAATACTTAAGGGTACCATTTGGGCTTAAAACTAGTTCAAGCGCGTTATGTAGACCCCTATTGCACCTGTTAAGAGGATTAAGGAATATAATTCATTTTGTTGATGATATTATATGCGTGGGGGAAAACACTGAGCAACACTTAGCAACTTTAGCTAAGGTGTTCGAGAAGTTCAGGCAAGGCAATTTAAAATGCCGGCCTGAGAAAGTAAATTTATTTCAATCCAAAATTAAATTTTTAGGAGTAGTAGTAACCCAGGGAGAGATATCCCCAGACCCTGATAAAATAAAATGTGTTGAAAACCTCAAGCCCCCCAGAACTATGAAAGAATTAAGGGGAATTTTAGGACTTACTGGCTACTTTAGAAAATTTGTACGCAATTATGCCCAAATTGCGAAACCCCTCACGGAATTAACCAAAGGAAACTCCCATAATGTTACCTGGTCCCAGGAAGCTCAAACTTCCCTAGACCAACTCAAAAAGGCGCTCACTTCTGAACCAATTTTATCACTCCCTGATTTCGAAAACGGAAAATTCATCGTTACCACTGATGCTAGTTCAAAGGGCATAGGCGCTATCCTTTCGCAAACAATCCCAGTAGAAAACCCTAACCCTCTACAGGGAACACCTAAACAAATAGAAAAAGTTATATGCTATTCAAGTAAAACTTTATCAAAAGGCGAAAGTAGTTATTCCGCCACAAACTTAGAATTACTATCTATTATCTACCACTTGGACAAATTTAGACATTATTTAATTGGTAGAAAATTTATACTACGATCAGACCATAAAAGCTTGCAGTACCTGCGCACATTTAAAAACCCCACGGGCATTCTAGCTAGATGGATTATGAAAATCCAAGACCTAGATTATGAATTTGAACATTTAAAGGGAAAACAAAACGCAGCTTGCGACTTTTTGAGTAGATATCCAGAAAATAGTCCGTCGGAAACTGAAGAAAATGAAGTTAATGCTATTAATGCTAAAAGCAAACATGGATGTAAGAAAAACAAAGTCAAAGACGCAGTAAAAGAAAATAAGATTAACTATTGTCCCTTATCTTTGGAAAATATAAAAAGAAAGCAAAAAAAGGACGAAATGTGTGTAGCACTAATTAATTATTTTGTGAATGATGAGGCGTTACCGGATAAATTCAAAACTCTTAGAAAAGAGATAGATAATTTTTACTACGACCTTGATGAAGAAATACTGTGTAGGATTGTGACTGCTGAGACAAATAGAAACCAAACCTCGATAATACCTGTGTTACCACAAAACTTGATAGGGCCTGCATTTGAATACTTTCATTCGGACACAGGTGGACATTTAGGAGTTATGAAAACGTTCCATAAGTTAAAACAATACTTTTACGTACAATCGGCACTGACAAAACTTAAAGAATTTGTAAGTACATGCGAAGCATGTAATTTGAGAAAAATCCCCCCAGCTTATCCAAATCCTCCAATGGGAAGGGTCCCAGTAGCAAAGTACCCCTTCGATATTGTCTCATTTGACCTATGCGGGACAAGTGGAGGCTTACCTGTTTCTAGCAGAGGCCATACGTGTATTCTTTCGGTTGTAGATCATTTTTCCGGATTTACTTTTGCAAAAGCATTAAAAAATCAAGGTGCTTATGCCACAAGTAAGGCATTAGCAAAATTATTTTTACAATTTGGCATTCCTAATAAAATTTTGAGCGACAACGGGAGCAATTTTGTTGCAAAAGTAACAAAAGATTTAATGAGTTTCCTTAATATAGAGAAAATGGTGACAGCGCCGTACCATCCACAAGCTAATGGCAAAATAGAAAACAGACATAAAATATTTTCGAACGTTCTAAGTATTTATACGAAAGACAATAGGAGCGACTGGGATAAATTCTTACCTTATTTAACCAACGTAATCAACACTGCTTATTCCGAAACAACCAGAGACAATACATTTTATTTACTTTTTGGTCGAGATTTTAGAATCCCGTATGATGAGATTATTGAATCTCGGCAATATTATAACGACTCAGAAGATTATAAACAAGAATTCATAAATAGGATGAGGAAAACTTATAAAATAGTTAGGCAAGAGTTGGAAAAATGTAAAATAAACCAAGAACTAAGAAACCAACCCAAAGTTAAGGGGAATATAGATTTCAAAGTAGGAGACTTCGTTTACCTAAGGAACGAGGCGAAAACGGAAGGAAAAAAACTCTCCAACAAATATTCTGGACCGTACAGAATAGTCAAAAATTACGATAATGAATATACCTTTAAAATGGAAAACCCCGATAGTGGAAAAACTTACAAGGCGCATGTTAGCCGAATAAAAACAGCCGAATTTCCAGAGAGATGGGTATCCTATCCCTCTTCGACTGATTCATCAGATTCGGAAAATGAGCCCCCTAGGTCAAGATTGGCAGAGCTAAAACCTTTCAATTTTAAACAAGATTATTTTGAAAATGACAGTGATGAACAAAACTTTGAAGAATTTTTGGCTATGGAAAATCTAGTTATTCCAGAGAAAAAATCCCTAACACCAGTAAGAATAAGAACGCCAAAAAGCCCAAAAAGTTATTCATCGGCAAACGCAGGAGATTTAGATTATACAATATCTCCAAAAACCCAATTTTTCCCCGATAGAATCTCGACCCCATGTTCCCCCAAAAGATTTCCAGACGATATGGTTTCCCCTACAACACCAATAGAAAGGCCCCTGTCTTTACAGGAGGAATTAAACAGAGCTGTAGAAACCCCCGGCATTGCTGTAAAGAAAACTCCTCTCAAAGATTTAATTAAAACAAACCTGCGAGAAGCTATGGATTTAATTAATTTCCCCATAAAAAAGAGTCAAAGTACATTGCCCGAGAATAAAACTCCCAAGGATGACCAGCAAGGTCAACATCGTGATATAACTGTGTCCAAGGTCAAACCTAAAAAGTGGACTTCATGGAGGGAAACCTTTGTGCAAAGAATGCCCCATCCCCTTGAGGACATGGCATTCAAACAATGGAGGAACCCCACAAAAACTTTTGATTCCTCCCAAAGCTCTCAAGAATCTTTCAAATCCCCCGAGTTGAGGACTCAAGGCGAGGACTTAGGGAATAAACCTTCTACTTCCAGGGGAGTAGAAATTTACGAAGGAATGGCAGGTGATACCACAAAAAGTGCCACCTCTAAAAGTTCCAATCCGGATTCGTCGGCAACCAGTTCTGAAGAGTCTGAAGTCGAATCAGACCATATAGTAGCTAAAGAAATAGGGAAATCAAGGCCGACCTCAGCAGCCGCACACGGGAAACAAACGAAATTAAAAGGGCAAGAATTTTTGAAAAAACAATACAAAAAGTTTGACCTTATTTCGCTAGACAAACCGAAAGGGAAAAAAACCGCAAGAAACAGAGGAGAAAATAACGACACAGTCAGGTAGAACGGTTAAAAAACCTGACAGATGGAAATACCCCTAATTAATGTAAAGACAAATTTCAAAGATATGAATTTAACACCATAATAAATTCAAAAGTGTGCAAGTAAAGTTAACCAAGTCAATATTAATGAAAAAAAAATAAATAAATAAAATAAAATAATACGAGTAATGTCAAAACGTTGACGATCACAGAAAATAACCAAAGGTAGGAAGCTAGTGGTCTACTGAAAACGACAACTCGCGTTGGACCACGTCTTGTGGGAAGCCTGGGGAGGAACTCAAGGCCCATGATTGTTTTTTTGTAATTTTTTTACGATCGTAGGAAGGGATATTTTTCAGTCCTTCAAGTGTAAGAAATTAGTATTTTTATGCCAATCAGGGCCAGTCAAAACAATACTTAAAGGTTGAATAGAAACTTCTGTGAGCTAGTTAAGTTTTCGTTTTTTTGGATCTGAATGCTTTGAAAGAGAAACAGAGAGTTTACTTTCTTATAGCTCCGAGGCGAAAAAAAAAAGAAAAAAAAGAAAAGCTTTTTAATTTCATTATATTATATCAATGACGTATGCTGTCCTACAGCTCTGTGTTAAACATTACTTCCAAAGAGAAACAGAGACATTAATGTCTTTAGCTCCTTGGCGAAAAATTTAATTCCACTAGTTTATATCTATGACATATACAATAACAGAGAGATCACTGTTCTATAGTTCTGTGACAAAAATGTCCTTTAATTTCATTGGTTTATCTATGACATATATTGTGCTCTAATTTTTGTGAAATATTTTCGCAAGTCAGTCACGTTATATCTTACCTATACTGACTCAGGTCCCCTCAGATTTTCTATGAAAAATCGACCCATGTCCTAACCAAGATGGATATTATCAAAAAAAAAACAAGAAATTATCAGTACGGAAGCGTCTAATTATATGAAGTATTTTATCTTAGTGCAGATTATAATTATTTTAGGCCTACCAGTGTAATTATGCGCCGCAAGTTTGCTTATTCATGTGTTTCTTACTCGAGAAATATAATGTTTCTTACTCGAGTAATATATGTACCAGTAGCCAACTATTGGTAACTATAACTAAACAACCTATGGTACGTTAATATGTAGAATTTCACGGCGGATGTGAAATTATATCTCAATAATAATATGTAAAATTTTAAAACCATTTAATCAGTTAAGATATATGGATTGAAACCCTGTGTATGTCCAATGGCGACTAAGTAAAACCCACAAGGAATTCCCTATTAATGTGAAGGTGTTTCTCGCTTAACGGATTCTAATAAGACTTTAATATAATATTTATTTATTTAGTGCTGAAGGATTTGCTCAAACAATAGCCTTCTAAAAAGATATTGATGTCAGTTCTTCATTATGCTTATATTCTTCGCCAAGCATCAACTGGAATCTACGCGAACAAGCTTGGAAATCCTGCATCTAATTACCTTATTCGAAAAGCGAATATAAGGCACCAATGTTGACTTGCAATTACGGAAAAATCCTGAGACTAAGAACCTCTGCATTTCAGCCGTTAAACCCGGAGCCCCATGAGAACGTCTAAGCCAAGAAATAGGGAAGACATCAGAAAATGAGTGGGTAGAGAGGTCTCCACTCGTCCTTGCTATGTCTTGTTCCCTCATTGTAGTACTGTTTGCGTAAAACCGTGTGGTTATGACGCTGCAACATGCGTTTCTTAAACAGCACGGACTTGCGTGAACAATGAAGGCATGAAATAAGTCGTAAAATTAGACCTCAAACTAATAATGTAGGGTAAATAACGTTTATTTAATAAGTATTGAAGAAGTATATAAGCCCTTTATCGATGTTTCCGTTCTCAAAACAAATTTGAAAACATCTCTGTTTTAAATTTTTAAATTTTCATTGTGAGTACTAATATTAGTGTATTTATTTAATTCTGTCTCATAGCTAAGAAATTATAACCCAATTAATGCGTGAATTATTGTATATGTATTTACTTCAAAGAACATGTGATTCTGCCTCGCTATTTTTATTACTGGAAAGTAAATGGACACTTTGGTCATTGAGTATTACAATAATATGCGACAGTACAGATACGACCCAGTAACATCTAGTTTCATCATATCTCAACCAACGAAGAGTACTCACTATGACTCCAGGCAACTTCATCCCAGCTTCGTCTACGAAAACAACAGTTGCCTTCGATCGTCGTTTCTTCGACTATGAACCATATTATGTATCAGGTAACACTATATTTGAACCTCAGTATAAAGTGCTTTAACGAACTATATAATCACATAAATGCTGAGAACCCCATCGATCAGAACAAGATAAACGCTATTGAACAATATTTGAAGTTAAGAGATACTTAAAGACATTTGAAGATATTTGAAACTGAAGTTAGAGACAATTTGAAGTCTAATTCTGAGAACCCCATCGATCAGAACAAGATAGACGAGATTTAACGATATTTGAAGTTGAAAAATACTTAAAGACATTTGAAGATATTTGAAGACGAAATTAAAGACAATTTGAAGTTTAATTCTGAGAACTCTATCGATCAGCACACGATAAACGATATTTGAAGTTAAATGACACTTAAAGACATTTGAAGATATTTGAAGCAGAAATTAAAGACAATTTGAACTTTAACTCTGAGAACACCATCGAGCAGTACAAGATAAACGATATTTAACGATATTTGAAATTAAATGATAGTTGAAGAGGTTCGAAGTTGAATTTAAAGACAATATATTAAGAGAGTCACTATAGTAGGACGACAACCCGTTTCAAAAGGCACAAATGAACAATTTTATGCGAGAATACATTCTCTATGTGCCTCTAAAGTCCTAAAAAATTATATGCTGAGAAGAAAAACACCAACACCTGCAGTGGGAAGAATCATTCCCCAGTTGACTATTAGAACGATATTTAACGGTCATTTCCCAGTTGACTATTAGGGAAAACTTACCGTGTGAAGACAACTAGACTCAAACTGTTCCATGAAGAAACCATAACGTAAGTGCTTCGAAATTTTTGCCAGGACAAAAGGAGTGAAGGACAGTAATTTACAACAAAAGGGTGTAGTACACTAAGGACACGAAAGGTGATGAATAGATGTGAAGCTACATGTTGTACTTCCTAATAACTTTGACAATTCAAAAATCCCAATAGTGAAAGTGTTTTAATGTCATCAGTGAATATGATGAACCAAATATTGTATGTTATAAATCATTCATGTATGTACCACAAGTAGAATTAGGTGTAGTATTATCATGTCATTCATTTAATGTAGCGTAGATAGAATGTAGCATGCCATATAGACAGCAAAATCAAAATAAAGCCTTGTAAAAATTGAATTAAAAAAAAAAAATCTTTAGTATAGTAGCTAGCCTAGAACCATGAATAATCTTAGTCCGGTAGATGAATTTTAGATAGGAATGTAGAATAAAACAAGAAAAGTAATAGAGAAAATTTTTAGCACTCCTGATTAAGCCATAACATATATATAAAATAATTATATAAAAAAAAAATAGTTAATAAATGGCAAACATTTAAAAAAGCCCAAAGGCGAGCAGTTACTAATGACGGGACGTCATTAATTGATGGGAAGGGTGATATGTACCGGGAGTAAAACACGATGTATTTGAAATACCAAAATAAAGTTCCTTCTTTCTAAAGATAATTCTGACTCCTATAATTAAGCTAAATCTAGTTTCAAAAATGAAAAAGTCCTTAATCAGCAAAGAAAAGAAACTGCAGTCTTTGGATTTCGCTACGACAGTGAGCAATAAGAAAGGTGCTACGCACAATATTTCTAAGGAAATTTAAACGATAAGAACCGTGTGAAGGTCTAAATCATCAAAAATATTTAAGACGTATTATTGGACGAGGGTTCGCGTCCTTGGGCCACGTAAGCCAATGGCAGGCAGTCCCTACAGCGCAGGACGAAAGAACTGCGTTTGGGAGTGGGGTAAATGTGTTTTTTAATTTTAATCTATATCCAGCTCTGAAACGATTAGTACGAAATTATTTTGGTCACCGTTATTGTCATAGAAGTGACCTGTTCCTGTGCAACTAAGCATGTAAGTTCAATAAATCTATTGTCTTTTTACCTGTGTTTGTTTCATTTGTATGTCTGCGTCTAGTCCGGCAATAGGTAACTAGTTCGTATGTCTCCAAGGTAAATGCTCCCAAAGGAATCTGATCTCCAGATAGCTCAAGAAAGAAGAAGCCACATTTGTATGTCTACATATTCAATTTTCTCTCATTAATTGAGAACGGCGCTAGCCTAGTTGACACAATCTCCAGCGCTATAAGTGGCGCTATAGGAGAAATTTCTATCACCACAGTAGCGAATCTTCCATTACCACAATATAAAAATCTTCCATCGCTACACTATACTCATATCCTGTGTGCCTGACAAGTCCAAAACAATAACCCCATGATTTTTTGAAAACATTGAATCGGTTATTCCATTTTCAAATAGTTGAGAGTCATGATCTAGGGATTGCATGGTCAACTCGTACAGGGTTCTATAGGATTTTTTTTCAAATGATAGAGTGTACAGTGGAATACCATTCACTTTGCACACAAGGCTAGATAGACCGAAAAAATTAAAATCATGGGGAGATTCAGTCCAGGATCCAACGGCACTGCCACTCTTCACAAAGGCCAAAGCCAATTTTGATGGGATTTCTCCATTGATAAATGATGAATCGCTATAGCTACGAGAGCCGGTGGCAATGTGACGTTGATTGGTGATTGTATGGGGGACAAGAAGTTTAATGTTGTTACCATTGGCTCTTAGCTTTTCCACTGCCAATGCAACAGAGCTCATAACCTGTTGTTTTCGGACGTGGAGAATTGCCGATGTGATAATGACATTTGCATCGGGTGCTGCAGGAAGTGTTTTTCTCAAAATGAAATTCGATGGTGCCATCTGTAACTTTATGTCAATCTTGACATTGGGGGGTAACCATTGGGATATATTGAATATCTCATGATTTAATTTTCCAACTAGATGATACTCTTGGGTCACTGCAGTAGTCAACTGACCGTCAGTATCAACACCTGATCGATATTCATAGCCTAATGATTGTCCTCTCAACTCCTTGTATGCCTTTGGCGTCATCATCATAAATTGTATATAGCTTGCATAATTTTATAAATTATTGCTAGTGCTCACCAATGTTCCATTAATAAATACATTAATTTGTTTGAATAGGTTGTGTAGAATACAGTTTTCATAGGAGAGACCATTGCCGGCATTTGGAGTTGTATTATCTGACTTTTTCTTCACCGCAACATTTAAATCAATAAATGTTGACGACAAATCAATGAAATAGTCATCATTGGAAAATATTTGAAAGTGTATATTTTCCGAGAGGGGTTGTTGGGGGTGAAATTGTTCATAGTAGCCATACTTGACACTGACATCAACATTTTCAGCATTGAATAGATTCAATGAGGAACTGATTGATGGATATGATTCCTTGTGGGGGAGATAAGTCATCTTAAGAGAAGAAATCCTTCATTGATCTAACAATCTTTTTCTTTTTCTTCTTCTGCTTATTGGCCTTCGTTGTTTTATTCCTCAAAGTCCTTGTTGATGTCCTTTGCTTCCCGCCTGGGTGGAGACTGATGAGTGAATGACGCGAACGCATCCTTTTCAATCCCTCCCATTTTGTCGAGATTTTAGTTGCTCACCAACGGCTCTTGCTGAAGATCTAATATTTTCCTTAACACTCTCCTTGAAATTCTTGCCCGACCCCCAGTCCTGTAGTGTGGAGGCAGCAAAATTTGATGCAGCAGGTACAAGATATTTTCTGGCAAGGGGTAGTGCAGAACGAAATAGCCTAGCAAACCAGCTACCAAGACCATAGCCAGACATTGTAGTACGACCCTTGTAGTAGTCCAATCCATTGCCTAATTGACGTGGACTCAAAGCACCAACATAACAATCGATATCGGGACAGACAAATGGAATTCTTCTATTGTTCATTTTAGGTGATTGTGCTGTCGTTGACAATGGGTCGAAAATGACATGTAATCACTGCTAAGCCTTTTGTTATTGCTAGAGGATCACCCAATTCACTTCTTAGTGTTAACTGGCAGAGTTCCAAATACGAAGTGTTTACAGGAACATACTGAAGATGCTTTATATTATAGTGATGAACAAGTTCATGAGTTGTTTTTCGTTCAAGAACACGTAGGAGGGGGACATTTGAATTACCGACTCTCGACGTTTCCACAAAGGATGCATAGAGAAATATGCAAGAGTCCGAGGCAAAACCAGGTGGATAATCAGCAAAAATAACTTGATTCATCCCGTAAACGGTGCCAGCATTTTTCCCATTGATCATATTCTGTTTAAAGCCAAGAACATCTCTCAGATTATCATTGAGAATAATTATTTCAGTGTCAACAGGTGAGGTAATGTAAATCCTATCATGTTCCAATGAGTTATTAAAATGGAATTTTCCATTCCTACGATATGAGATTTTTCTATTGATTGTACGACACAAATCTCCCATATTATCATATTCAATATATTTCAATTTGGCATGTGGATATTCACTAGATTTAAGTGCTTCAACCCATTCATAGTCGACAAAGAGTGTCCAATCGAATGGTATAACTTTTATATCATACACACGATCCTTTCTCAGGATGTCGTAGGTATTTTTGAGAATACAGTCGACAAGAGCCACTTCATACGCACCGTCAAATTCGATGGCGGGGGAGAGTTTTGTCCAAAAATCACTTGTTCTATTCAAGTCATTGTAGAGAGGATCGGAAACGTTGGACATGAATGTTACATAGAAATCATTGGGCATTGTTAATATCTTCAACACCGATCCAAGAATCAAAATCAGAGTTGTATCCTATCCACCGAACAAGTAACTGTTTCTTACCCCTGCGAGTACGTGTCTTTAATATCTTTTCAATTTGATAGATTTCACTAGCATTTTTAACTTTTTGCAATTCATAGTCATAAAAGCCGCCGAGAATCTCTTCATCTTTGGTATCACGCAGGCGATAAGTTATGGGTTTAGTGTCTAGGATTTTTGCCACTTTAAAAAGTTCGGTGGACCATAAGTAATTCCCCTTTTCAAAAACATTAGTTGTTCTATTAATTCGAACGGTATCACCAACAGTGAATTTATTTTTCTTCTTGACAATCGTTTCATTGCAATACTGTTTAAGAAAGGTGTCAATTGTATAATGATCAGAATGATGAACTTCCGTTGGCGTAGAGTTGGACAATGATCGATGAGGTCGTTGATTATAAATCAACATGATTTTATCTAGATCATGAATAAAAGCCGGTGTATTTTTCAATGTACAATATCTTGAAATTAAAAGTCGAATAGTTCTTATCAATCGTTCGGCCAATGCATCCTTTATAGGACTGTGACTATGATAGAGCAGTGTACTATATTTCTCTAGTACTTTTGCAACATGGGGATTAACAAATTCACTACCGCGATCCGTTTGAATTTTTTTATATGAATCCTGTTCGAGAATACTTTAAATGGCCCGAGCAACTTCAACACCTCTCTTTGATCGCAATTCAAGTTGATTCTCTGAAAAGTATTTTTTGGGGGCAGATACACGATTGGCTGAAACAAAAGCAGAACTTTTAAAATCACAACAATTGGAGATCAGTAAATAATTCCGTTGTTTTTTTTTTGTTAAACACGATTGGCTGAAATAAAAGCGGAACTTTTAAAATCACAACAACTAAAGATCAGTAAATGATTCCTTTGTTTTTTTTGTTAAACACAATTGGTTGAAACAAAAGCAGAACTCTTAAAATCACAACAACTGAAGGTCAGTAAATAATTCCATTGTTTTTTTTTTGTTAAACACGATTGGTTGAAATAAAAGAGGAACTTTTAAAATCACAACAACTGAAGGTCAGTAACGATAAATAAAAGTTCAAATAGGGATAAAATCCTTTTAATAGACAGTGTTTTTTATAACAGTGATAGAAATTCACAAAAATACCTGATGTTTCGGTCACATATACAGTGACCGTCATCAGTAGTAAAACTGAAGTTTTACTACTGATGACGGTCACTGTATATGTGACCGAAATATCTGGTATTTTTGTGAATTTCTATCACTGTTATAAAAACACTGTCTATTAAAAAGATTTTATCCCTATTTGAACTTTTATTTATCGTCATGGAAAGGCAGTGTGGTCTCCGAAATTATGAAGGTCAGTAAATAAAAAAAACCTAAAATAATGTCATGAAATCAACATGCAAAGTCGACATAGCTTTATTTCCTTTTTTAAGGTACATTTAGACGAGGTTACGTGCGCGCACGTAAAAAAATGAATCGTCTAAATGAACCTTAAAAAAATGAAATAAAGCTATGTCGACTTTGCATGTTGATTTCATGACATTATTTTAGGTTTTTTTTATTTACTGACCTTCAGTTGTTGTGATTTTAAAAGTTCCTCTTTTATTTCAACCAATCGTGTTTAACAAAAAAAACAAAAAAAACAATGGAATTATTTACTAACCTTCAGTTGTTGTGATTTTAAGAGTTCTGCTTTTGTTTCAACCAATTGTGTTTAACAAAAAAAACAAAGGAATCATTTACTGATCTTTAGTTGTTGTGATTTTAAAAGTTCCGCTTTTATTTCAGCCAATCGTGTTTAACAAAAAAAAACAACGGAATTATTTACTGATCTTCAGTTGTTGTGATTTTAAAAGTTCTGCTTTTGTTTCAGCCAATCGTGTATCTGCCCCCAAACAATACTTTTCAGAGAATCAACTGAATTGCGATCAAAGAGAGGTGTTGAAGTTGCTCGGGCCATTGAAAGTATTCTCGAACAGGATTCATATAAAAAAAATTCAAACGGATCGCGGTAGTGAATTTGTTAATCCCCATGTTGCAAAAGTACTAGAGAAATATAGTACACTGCTCTATCATAGTCACAGTCCTATAAAGGCTGCATTGGCCGAACGATTGATAAGAACTATTCGACTTTTAATTTCAAGATATTGTACATTGAAAAATACACCGGCTTTTATTCATGATCTAGATAAAATCATGTTGATTTATAATCAACGACCTCATCGATCATTGTCCAACTCTACGCCAACGGAAGTTCATCATTCTGATCATGATACAATTGACACCTTTCTTAAACAGTATTCCAATGAAACGATTGTCAAGAAGAAAAATAAATTCAATGTTGGTGATACTGTTCGAATTAATAGAACAACTAATGTTTTTGAAAAGGGGAATTACTTGTGGTCCACCGAACTTTTTAAAGTGGCAAAAATCCTAGACACTAAACCCATAACTTATCGCCTGCGTGATACCAAAGATGAAGAGATTCTCGGTGGCTTTTATGACTATGAATTGCAAAAAGTTAAAAATGCTAGTGAAATCTATCAAATTGAAAAGATATTAAAGACACGTACTCGCAGGGGTAAGAAACAGTTACTTGTTCGGTGGCTAGGATACAACTCTGATTTTGATTCTTGGATCGGTGTTGAAGATATTGACAATGCCCAATGATTTCTATGTAACATTCATGTCCAACGTTTCCGATCCTCTCTACAATGACTTGAATAGAACAAGTGATTTTGGACAAAACTCTCCCCCGCCATCAAATTTGACGGTGCGTATGAAGTGGCTCTTGTCGACTGTATTCTCAAAAATACCTACGACATCCTGAGAAAGGATCGTGTGTATGATATAAAAGTTATACCATTCGATTGGACACTCTTTGTCGACTATGAATGGGTTGAAGCACTTAAATCTAGTGAATATCCACATGCCAAATTGAAATATATTGAATATGATAATATGGGAGATTTGTGTCGTACAATCAATAGAAAAATCTCATATCGTAGGAATGGAAAATTCCATTTTAATTATTCATTGGAACATGATAGGATTTACATTACCTCACCTGTTGACACTGAAATAATTATTCTCAATGATAATCTGACAGATGTTTTTGGCTTTAAACAGAATATGATCAATGGGAAAAATGCTGGTACCGTTTACGGGATGAATCAAGTTATTTTTGCTGATTATCCACCTGGTTTTGCCTCGGACTCTTGCATATTTCTCTATGCATCCTTTGTGGAAACGTCGAGAGTCGGCAATTCAAATGTCCCCCTCCTACGTGTTCTTGAACGAAAAAACAACTCATGAACTTGTTCATCACTATAATATAAAGCATCTTCAGTATGTTCCTGTAAACACTTCGTATTTGGAACTCTGCCAGTTAACACTAAGAAGTGAATTGGGTGATCCTCTAGCAATAACACAAGGCTTAGCAGTGATTACATGTCATTTTCGACCCATTGTCAACGAGAGCACAATCACCTAAAATGAACAATAGAAGAATTCCATTTGTCTGTCCCGATATCGATTGTTATGTTGGTGCTTTGAGTCCACGTCAATTAGGCAATGGATTGGACTACTACAAGGGTCGTACTACAATGTCTGGCTATGGTCTTGGTAGCTGGTTTGCGAGGCTATTTCGTTCTGCACTACCCCTTGCCAGAAAATATTTTGTACCTGCTGCATCAAATTTTGCTGCCTCCACATTACAGGACTGGGGGTCGGGCAAGAATTTCAAGGAGAGTGTTAAGGAAAATATTAGATCTTCAGCAAGAGCCGTTGGTGAGCAACTAAAATCTCGACAAAATGGGGAGGGATTGAAAAGGATGCGTTCGCGTCATTCACTCATCAGTCTCCAACCAGGCGGGAAGCAAAGGACATCAACAAGGACTTTGAGGAATAAAACAACGAAGGCCAATAAGCAGAAGAAGAAAAAGAAAAAGATTGTTAGATCAAAGAAGGATTTCTTCTCTTAAGATGACTTATCTCCCCCACAAGGAATCATATCCATCAATCAGTTCCTCATTGAATCTATTCAATGCTGAAAATGTTGATGTCAGTGTCAAGTATGGCTACTATGAACAATTTCACCCCCAACAACCCCTCTCGGAAAATATACACTTTCAAATATTTTCCAATGAAGACTATTTCATTGATTTGTCGTCAACATTTATTGATTTAAATGTTGCGGTGAAGAAAAAGTCAGATAATACAACTCCAAATGCCGGCGATGGTCTCTCCTATGAAAACTGTATTCTACACAACCTATTCAAACAATTTAATGTATTTATTAATGGAACATTGGTGAGCACTAGCAATAATTTATCAAATTATGCAAGCTATATACAATTTATGATGATGACGCCAAAGGCATACAAGGAGTTGAGAGGACAATCATTAGGCTATGAATATCGATCAGGTGTTGATACTGACGTTGAGTTGACTACTGCAGTGACCCAAGAGTATCATCTAGTTGGAAAATTAAATCATGAGATATTCAATATATCCCAATGGTTACCCCCCAATGTCAAGATTGACATAAAGTTACAGATGGCACCATCGAATTTCATTTTGAGAAAAACACTTCCTGCAGCACCCGATGCAAATGTCATTATCACATCGGCAATTCTCCACGTCCGAAAACAACAGGTTATGAGCTCTGTTGCATTGGCAGTGGAAAAGCTAAGAGCCAATGGTAACAACATTAAACTTCTTGTCCCCCATACAATCACCAATCAACGTCACATTGCCACCGGCTCTCGTAGCTATAGCGATTCATCATTTATCAATGGAGAAATCCCATCAAAATTGGCTTTGGCCTTTGTGAAGAGTGGCAGTGCCGTTGGATCCTGGACTGAATCTCCCCATGATTTTAATTTTTTCGGTCTATCTAGCCTTGTGTGCAAAGTGAATGGTATTCCACTGTACACTCTATCATTTGAAAAAAAATCCTATAGAACCCTGTACGAGTTGACCATGCAATCCCTAGATCATGACTCTCAACTATTTGAAAATGGAATAACCGATTCAATGTTTTCAAAAAATCATGGGGTTATTGTTTTGGACTTGTCAGGCACACAGGATATGAGTATAGTACGAACAGGGAATGTACGTTTAGAGTGTACATTTGCCGATGCTCTGACTGAGAGTATCACGCTAATATCACTGAGTCAATTTGAAACCTATTGGGAAATCACACCCGACGGCAGTGTTCTACTAGACCTAGCACCATGAACACAAACCAAATAATCAATGTATTTAGTATGGATCCATACATGTCCCAGTACAAGTCCTATTGCATACCTTCGGACTTCATTGAAAAAATTCCAAGCGTTAACAATACCCTTATCATTGTTAATAGCAGTCCATCGACTTTGAAGACCGGTCATTGGCTATGCATCTTTCAAACAGCGAAGAATATTGAATTTTTTGATCCTCTTGGCCTATCGTATAAATTCTACGCTCCATACATCAGCAACTTTATTGAAAGCAGTGGGAAAACTATTGTTCAAAATCAACGAAGAGTACAGGATTTAACGACTAAAACATGTGGCTTTCATGCACTACTCTTTTTCATGTTCAGATGTCGTGGCTACACCTACAAGCAGTTTCTCAACATCTACGTTGACTTACCTCGATTGAACGACTTTCTAGTGGAGAATATACTTACAAGTGTATTTAATATTGATTTTAGTGCCCTAAGAATAAAATGTTCAAAAAATGTATGTGAAATTGTTTATTAATAAAAATTTATATACATGATAAAACGACTTTTCTACTCTTTAGATTTCATCCACTACTAGGTATTTGTCGACAACAACTAGTGCAGGTAGATTATCTGAATTCACACTGTACTGTTCCTGATGTACTGCAATGTCAGGGTCACATTTTCTACAGTAGAGTGTGACTTCACTCTTGTCATATCTCTTTGTATAGTCAATGATACTATTCTCATTCATTCTATAGAATTCACATGTTTCAATTTGCTTAGTTGAAGCAATTTCATAAACAGTGTCCTCAAGTGTCGAATCACATTCCGTCACAGCCAAATAAAAATCAGTGGGCTTATAATCATAACACCCATTGTCTTCACAACGATGACGTAGAAACCATATTCTTTTGTTGTTCCAACAGTTGAATCGCTGACCCGGTTCCTCCTCCCAGAACAATCTAAAACCACGACGATACCAATCTCGTAGCAATAGACTAAAATCACGGTTAGGATTCTTTCCAATCATACCGGGATATGTATTCTCCCACTGATTACATTTATCATAGTGACAATTGGAGCATAGGTGACCTCTAGGATGAGAGTCACACACCTCTTCAAGACAGGAATTACAACCTTTAATTTGTACAGCATATCCTCTATGCAATTTACACGGGTTGCATAATCTACACTTTTCATCATACTCATCAATCATTGTGCAATTCTCACATGATGACTAGCTGCCCTGTGTGTACATACATAACGGACATGTATGGAACATTTTGTCATGTGTTGACACTCTCACTGCCACAATGAAACTGAGCTAGCAACAACAAAAAATTGTCTGAGAGAGAGAGAGGAGTAAATCATCCTTGAGCACCATCTTTCTCATGAAAAAAAAGTCCTAAATTTCTAAACTAATGTTTTAAAGCATATCCACAATATCATTTTGCTGTGTTGTGATCAATATATCAATAAATTGTGTAAATGCATTTGGACCACGACGTAGAAGCTTCATACAATAGTCTAATGATGGAGAATCAGTTTTCATTATATCGACAAGCACTCCCCGAGAAAATATCTTCCTTTGAATAGACAGCTCTAGAAAATTGTCATCTAGAATCAAACGTTTTTCCATAAGAACTAGACTCCTCATGATTCGCTCTTTTTCGAATCTATCCATTTTTTAGAGTCCTAACTCTCTCACAACCAACTTCAGACTAACCAGAATTTTTTCTACTCTAAAAAATATATGCTAGTCTACTGTAGAAAGAAAAAAAAATACCATTGATTTAGAAACATTTTTATTGAACATAATTACAATAATAATAATAATCACTGATGCATTTTGTTCTCATCAATATATTTCGATAGGACATCTAATGCTGACCGAAGTTTATTTATATGGAGAATATTCACTTTTCCAGCAAAACATAGCTGCTCCTCCTGCTTAAATTTGCTTAATGATATCACGTATCTGGCATACATAGTGTCCCATTCAAGACATAGTCTACAACCAGCGGTTATTTCCACAGCCACATTGGGTACTCGTATATCGCTGCTGCTGTTGTCAGCTCCATCATTAACCTCCAATAATGTAAATGCACCACTCATTTTTTCTCCACTAATATCCTCTCAAATAAACTATTCTCTCTGATTTCAATTCTCTTACTAATATGAATTGTAAAGAAAACTATTCCTTTTATTCAAATCCCCATCACCAATCAAGTTATCGTATATGGAGTAACCTCCGCTCTCTGATTGGCTCATAAAAAAAACGGATGTTACCTTGAATAACCAGTTCGGTTGAGTTATATAATTTCGTGCATGCCCCAAAACATGTTTGACTACTTTATATCATATCAGTTTTTTAAGAATGTACACGTGATCTCATGACGTACATTCATTGTGCAATTGACAACAAAAACAGAAAAAAAAACCTGTTTGACTGCATTATATTATTACGACCAAACTCTCAAAACATGTTTGACCACATTATACACTGCCAAATAACTAGTCTGGTAATCTGCCATGGAAAGGTGCCATGGAATGTAAAGTGGGACAAATAACACAGGATGGAACATAATCTGCCCAAAACATAACCCCTTACTCTACTCGTATGGCACTTGCAGATGGCAGAATTTATAAAAAGCACGTAGATATGAGAAATAGTTTTTGAATGAGCCATTAAGAATCTCTTTATGATGTTCTGGTAGCCAGCTAGACCTGTTGAAAAAAAAAAAACGGGAGACAGATCAGTGCTACCGATGCAAAAAAGTGATTTCCCTTGTTATTCAGGAGGGGGACTGTAACTTCCCTGTACAAGGTTTTGAGAGTTTTCATTCCAATGGTAAACTTTTCATTTTGATATGAAGCCATTTTCCAGGGGTGTGAGGCTTTTTTTTCGAAATCAACGTAAATTTCTTTTCGGAAATAACTTTTACTTTTGAGACGAACCGAAATAATAGTTAACGTTCCTGAGTCAGTGTCAGATGGGAATTTTGTTTCACTAGGCAGACTTTTTTCAAAAGGTGTTTTTTAACTTTTGGATACTATGGGCTGTGGTTTGCTCTTTACTAGGTTGCAGCTGTCGCTGCAACCACGATACCTTGCCGGGACATGCTTTAAAAAAATAAGCCTAGAAAATAACCGAAAAAAACAACAGCGGATACCGATATTCCCGATACAATACATGCGATACCATACACACTATACCGATACGCGCGATATCGATACGCCCGATACCACATACAGCCCTTCCCCATTGACTATGGAGGGCCATATCATCATCAAAACCATATATATTGGACCTTTGAACTATGTTAAACAAAATGGCAATCTCAAAATTTTGATAGGACTAGTTGGGGGGAGGGGCATGTAGGGAGGGGGGGCTATTTGCCCTCCAATGTTTTTGGTCACTTAAAAAGGGCACTTACAAATTTATTTCCCTTTCGAATGAGCTATTACACGCCTCTCTATGATGCTCTGGCCACCCCCTAGCCCTTCTAGAAAAAAAAGAAAGAAAAAAAAGGGAGACAGATCAGTGCTACCCATGCAAAAAAGTCATTTTCCTTGGTGTTCAAGGTGGTGGACTGTAATTATCCTACAAAAGGTTTTTGACCATGCTGATTCCAATGGTGCACTTTTTATTTCGATTTGACGTCATTTTCAAGGGGTTTCGGGCTCTTTTTCGAAATCTCCATAAATTTCTTTTCGCAATAAACTTTTACTTCTAAGATTAACCGAAACAATAGTTACCATTCCTGGTTCAGTGTCAAATGGCAATTTTTTCTCACTAGACCGTTTTTTTCAACTTTTGATTACTATGGGCTGTGGTTCGCTCTTTACTAGGTTGCATCTGCCACTGCAACCATGATCTCGCACTGTTTAGTCTTAGAATGTGTAACTAGAATGGTATTACTAGCGCCCACCCAATCTAAATAAGAATTAGGAGCTTCCAAAACCTTACTCATTTATCTTGATTCCTATTTAGTACAGGAAAATGAGCTCCAAAAAGAGGTCGACCCGAAACAAATTGCAACAGAAATGATTTTTACACCATCTTGTAGAGAAAAAAAACCTGAACAACATATAAATTTTCGCATATTCTGAGTCGACGCAAAATAACCGTTTTTGGCTTTTAATGCGATTTTTTTTACGTTTTCCGGAAAAAAATATAATTTTAGTATCCGACCGTTTTTCTTGAAATGAAGTATGATTCTAACCCAAAATAACATGGCGAGACCGAAAACGAAGTCGGATTTAGCGTAAGAAGCACCATAAAAAAAGTAACTGTATTTTTTCGACTTTTTTCGCCTAAAAAATACAATTTTCGTTGTAGCCCGATTTTCTTGAATGAAAGTGTGGTTCTGACGTAGAATCACGAGCTGAGATCGAAAATAGAATCAAATAGGTTGTTCACTGAACCAGAAAAAAAATCGTAATCATTAATGAATGATCTACATTTTTTTAGAAAATAATTAGGGAAAGTGAATTACAAACCGAACTGGTTTTCAGTGGTCAGTATCGTAAATCACACTTAAAACACTCTTCGTATACAATTTAGGGTCAACCCATAGTGTCTAATCTTCACAGTCTATTAAATAGAATCAATCTTATAAAAAATACAAAATAGAGAATCAGATTCCGACTAGTTTCACAACTTTTTCATTTGGAATGGATTAACGACTAGGGTTCTAGGTTCTCTTCATCATTGTTGCTGTCGATTTTTGGGGAGTTGGAACACATTGTTCCCTTGCAGGTTCTGCATGCTGAAGTACAAACTAAGCCGTTTTTAAAGCAGCTACACCTCGCTGAACTACACTGTACACGACAGGAGCACTTCACGATCTTTAGGAGCATACGCGGGGCTGGTGGGAGGTCAGTTGTTAATGGGTACAAGAAGTCATCTTTATTCTTCCATCCCCATTCCTCGGCTTTCAGTTCCGGATCAGGCTCCCCGGTCCATACCTGAACTTGATAAAAAACTCTATAGCTATGAAACTTGGCTGCATCAGAAGTTGGTGGCAGATGTTCTGGTGAACAAAGAGTTTGCCGTTGTCACTTTCTTTTCAAAAACTTCTCTGCGGAGTTTGTTCAAGTTCCCTCCTTTCGACGAACCGTATATGATCAGCAGGGCGTCTTCACCAGCGGTCTTGATTTCCTCCTTCGAAGCGGACTTCTGCATGAACACTGCAGCTGATGTTCGGAAATCATTGTCTTCTATCAGCCTCTTCAGTGCAAGACCTTTTCCCACACCGTGGATTCGCGAAGTAGAGTCACAGCCTAACAGGGCGTGAGCAAAAAGGATCAGATGACAAGTATCTTGTCCCAGCTTCTCTTTCAGGGTGTGTATGTCCCATATTCGGGGAGCTTTATTCGACTTTGGCTCAGGTGCGAAGAATAGTTTCTTGCTTGACAAGTCACAGTGGTAGCATAAGAGAACCAATAGATCGGTATCGTCCCCAACTACGGCAGTGTCGTGATACCGTGAAGAGGCAACAGCAGCTTCCACAATCGGGACATCTGCGTCACCTGATGCCTGGGAGACAGAGACACCCTTTGCACGGAGATGATCAGCCAAAGCGCAGATAAACCTGGCTTTGTTTTTCTTGGAAGATAAGAACTCTTCTTTCTTCAGCTTGAGCTGCATATCTGCTGTGAAGAAGATCTCACGGCCAACTGTACGACTCCTCAACGAGTGAGCCATATCTTTTATGGAAGCCCCACCATCGTAGCCGTCGAAAACGATAGTGGCAGAAGGGTACTTTCCTGTCACGTAAGTTGCATAATGGTCTAGAATCTCGAGGTATCTTTCATTTTTTGTCCATGGTATCCTGTGCAGCAGAGCTCCTCCGTCTAGGATATATCGAGTGCCTTCGGGGAGGGGAAATGAATGCTTCTCAAGGTTGCACGCCTGGGCTATGGCCTTCGCAAGTTCTGGTTTGTTTGCAGTCCGGAGCATGCAGGAGCTGTCAAAAAGTGACGCTGGGTAGGAACACAGTTCGTGTTGAAAGTACTCAGTTTCCGTAAGATTGATCCTTTTCGCGATCATGATAAACCTCTGAAAAAGAAGAGTCGGGTCTAGTCGTTTGCAGTCTCCGCTTGGACTTTGCTTGGTGGTCATCTGGATTGCCTGTTCTTTTCGTCGAAACACAAAGTCAGAGACCACCTGTCCAGACATGGCGTCAATGACTTTTAGGCCAACATCTTTGGCAGAATCAACGTTGGCAGACGGATAGGCAGTTAGACCATTTGCTATGCTTCTTAACTGAACATCTCCCTCAAATGGTGAACCCCTTTCCAGAAACTCGATAATCGTCTGCGTATCTTTGCAGTCTCTCAGTTGCATCGGCTCTGACATCTCCTTGTGCTGATCGCTTGTAACGTACAGAATTTGTGAGATACGTTCCATCAGAAGGTTTACTGTAGAGCAGACTGGTCGCGACAAAACCCATAAGGACCTCTGAGCCTCTGTCATGCCGCTGCCGTTGGTAAGGCCACCACAGGTTTTAAGAGAGCGCATAAGCTCCTGTTCAATGACAAGATCTGTGGAGAGTCCAGCCCAGAATCTATCAGAACGTCTTACTACATGCATGCCACTCTGGAAAGCCTGGTAGATCGTAGGATGGGTATCTTGGAGCTTGTCCATTCGCTGGAGGTAAAGATGGCATGATTTCGTATAGTGGTTGTGTCCTGCAGCCGCCAGGTAAGGTAACATGTCTGAGGTAGACTTCAAATGGAGCTCCCATGACCCAGATCGTTCTCCTTTTACAAAGTTTCGTAGAATCGCAACCATGTCCAAATACTGGAACCAAAGCTTTGATGTTCGACACTGGAGCAGTTCTTTTCTCTTTCTGCTGATGAATTCCTGTATTTTTTCTAAGGAAGGATTGCCTTCTGCAACCTCAGTAACTACTTCCTTATTCATCAGTTTCTCGTATAGGTTTCTGAGTTCCACAATTTCTTCGGATTGTTAGTCTTGGCTCATCATCACTAGCTTGGTTGTCGGCAAAAACCTCAGAAAGCAGAATGGCGTGTAGCGCAGCGTCAATAAGTAAATGTCCACGTACTGCTCTAGCGATCGCTTTTCCGCTGAGAAGGTGGGGAACAGTATTGGGCGCATACACGTGTTCAAGAACCTCTCTGAGTCCTGACCCATCCATGATGTAACCCACTGCTCCAAGAAAACTCATCATGATATGGAATCCGCCAAGTTTCAGGACGACTTTTGAAAGTGCACTTCCTGGTGAAGCCGCTTCGACCATTTTCATGGCTTTCCACCACAAGGGTTGGTCAAAGGTTACGACGGGAGTAAATCCATGTCGCATGGCCTGGTCTACAATAAAAAGCAAAGTGGAGTAAATACAGGTGTCGTCACTAGCTGGGAGATCGATCATTGGGAGGAAAACAATAGACGATTTCCTGGGTGATTCCCCACCATAAGTGCTTGCTGCGTGGCATTCCAACCCGGTCTTGGAGTTTTCAGGTACCAGGAGGAATGCCAGAGGATTTCAAGGGTAGAGTTAACAACTGGTTGAAAATCTCTCAGACCTTCATATCTGATTCGCGAGAGTATGGAATCGTCTGATTTATGGTGCACAATGCGTATCTTTTGAGCATTTCTTATGTCATCGGCAGTGGGATTAATCCTAGGAATGCGTATTCTAGCAGAAGTTGACGCTGGTGTCACAGAGGCAATGATACCCATACCGTGGAAAGTATTGTTGCCATCGAGAGTGCAGATATCATGATCCACGTTGTCGGCAACGTGGTGAATAAACCCGCCAGGGAGAATTTCATCCAGATCCTCAACTGCGCTGATGGCTGAACATCTTTCGAATCGCCGAACTTCATAGTACGACGAACAGAATCCCATTGCGTTCAGAGTGTCGATGAGATATCGCGACGCAAAGTGATGATGCATCTGTACACCCAGACCTATTTGCAGAGGTGCAATTACAGCTTGTGGTCTAGCTGCTTGTATGATCGCATGACCAATACTAGCAATCTTGAGGTCTACGGTCTTCCCAACAAATATTTCCCGAAGAAAAAGTCTGAGGCTGTCAGGTACAAAGTTCACAGCTTCTGAAGTGGTTGACAGTTTTTCTAAAACGTCGTAGTCGTCTTTGTTTGTCTGTAGGCCTTTTATGTCGTTTTTCAACAGTTTCGCTGCAGCGCAAAGCAACTGTGCTTTTTCCTTCTCGGGATCTGCAGATCTTGCTTCCACATGATACTGATTTAAGATTGATGACGCAGTATCCGTGAAAGTCACTACATTCGACTTTCCGTCGACAGTCGAGATGAGAATTCTAGTACCGAAGTGCTCGAGAATCTTTTTCTCCATATAAACATTGCTGTAAGGTTCAACATCCACTTCAAGAGCGTCACGCATCTTTTGAACTACATCACTGACTGTTGTCTGTTCTTCGTCATTCCTTTCAAGAAACTGCATCGCTTTTATGAAAGCATCCGTTTTCACCTCGTCCTCTGGTCTGCCTGACCTTCTTCTCTTTTTCTCAGGCTCACAGTTCATGTTCTCGTATTTGAATGGAATCCCTCGGCTTGTCCGAAAGTTATTGCTGCAAAGCTGATGGTACACGGCATCAGCGGCATGAAGGTCTGGGACGGTGCATATCCTTCGGTAAACACTGACTGCCCAGTCATCATTTCTCAGTTCGCATGTTTCTTTAATTGTTTTGTCAAAGTCTATGGTCCGAACGCAGAAAACATCTGAGCCTTTCCGGTGTGAAGCTGAGAGGTCAACAGGGCAGCCACAAAACAAGCAACACTCGTTAAACCTGAACTGTGAAGTACTCGACCGCAACTCGCACTTGGCAGTGGAAATTTTAGCTAGCCACTCATCCTTTCGCCCTTTGAGTGTCATTGTCAATGTTACGCCTGTGTGTATAATTTTTTCTGCATAACTCATGGACCTTCTGTCCGGCAGTGACCACAACGGTATCCCTTCGCATCTGACTAGATTGGTTAATTCCGGCAGCTCCTTTCTGTGTAATAATCGTGTAATGTGAGTCGTCTTCGACATTTCTTTTGCAGATTCTGCAGTGCTCCAACTGAGTAGACATCTCGCTATAAAAAAAAAAAGAGTTATTAAGCAAAACATATCTGATCGAAATTTTAAGAGATTTCTTTTGTTCAGCCTTGTTGAAAGGTCCAGTAATAATGTCTCTAGGGATGTCAACGTCCCCAAAGTCTTCAAGACAACGGCTATAGGCAAGGCAATTACTTCATTGTTGCACATGGATACGTTATTGAGAGGGCTATGTTTGTTTGAACTTTACTTTCCAAGAAGACGAGGGATATTCAAATGAGCCTTACAGAGAATGTTGAGGAAAGTGTTGAACTAAATGAAAACACGTTATGTTTACACAGATTGTCAAAAGGGTGAAACACAGGAATAAGTAAGTATATTAATTGGGAAAATTCAGGGAATGATAAGGGATATGATCAAAAGACAATATTTGCATGCTACCAATACTACTTGAGCTACTACTATCATACTTCTCCATTTACAATACTGAGGGGAAAGTTGAACTAAATCCAAAGACGCTGTGTGCATGCACAGCGTCAAACTAGCCTAGCTCAAGAATTAATTGGGGTATTAAGTTGGAACTTTCAGAGAATGCTTAAAGGGGAAATATCGTCTCATCAAAAGGCAATATGCGCACACTACTGCTAACGCTACTGTTAGTGCAACATTTACTACTACTACTTCTATTGCAACTACTTTTAAAGTTAACCTGTCGTGATGATGAGGTCACCTGTTGGTACAAGGTGTATTTCAGGGGACGATTGTCTTCTCAATAGATGTCGCTGTAAAACAAAAAAAAAAAAAAAAAAACTTCAACTGACATGAAACATCAAAGAATTTGACGCAAAGCAGTAAAGTACAATAATTTATCCTTTAAACTTTTAAAGTATTCAGTTCCGAACCACCATTATAAAAACCGACTTCTTACCTGCGCTAATCATTCATCAGAACACTAGCAGATTCACCGGAAAGTATTACTCGACTGTTAGATGGCGGAATTTCGAATAAAATTTTTTCTCGGGGTAGATGGCGAATTTAAATAAAGGTTATGACTGTCACTGACCGGAACTAGTTTTCTACTCGACTTTCTGGCATTACTTGAGGTCTTCGTCTAATTGATTTCTCAGTCAATCTTGGGAATAAACTTTGAAATCTTTAAAACACTGAGTGATGAATGTGACGATTTTCATTTTTATTGCATTACGTAGCCTTCGAAGTGTCTTATACTAGTGCCTAGTTCAGGTATTTTTACGAACAACCGATCATTTGTTGAATAACAAGTGCCGATTGATTGTCTTTACAAAAATTACCGCAACGCATATTGATGATAGTGAAACTTTTTTGTTTTGCACCAGACACCCAATCGGACTTCATTTTCTGTCTCAGCTTGTCATTCTGCATCAGAATCATACTTCATTTCAAGAAAAACGGTCGGATACTAAAATTATATTTTTTTCCGTAAAACGTAAAAAAAAATCGCATTAAAAGCCAAAAAACCGTTATTTTGCGTCGACTCAGAATATGCGAAAATGGATATGTTGTTCAGTTTTTTTTTTTCTCTACAAGATGGTGTAAGAATCATTTCTGTTGCAATTTGTTTCGGGTCAACCTCCATTTGCCTGTACTAATTCCCTGACTAAGCACCCAATCTTTTAAAGTTCAATGACTAAATTCGACATCACCTAATTTCACGTTTCACAACCCTGGAGGAGTAGTTTCCCAATTTCTACCCATTCCAGATTAGAACACATAAGCTCGTCAATCAAAATTTCAGTACGTTAAAACTGAAGGGTATTAAGATAGTTTTATATGTATAGTTAAGAATTTACGGAAATGCGTGTTATTGCTGCGATCTTTTGCCGCAATGCTGCAAAGATTTGGACTTCTAATGAAAAAGTACACTTTTGTTATTTTTGCTTCTTGGATTTCAATATTTTAGTAAAAGTGATTTTAAAATCATTTTGGGTGCTATGGTTTCAGCCATATAGGTGCGTGTACATCAAACAGTTTGTGGTAATGAACCAAAGACCAACCCTTGCCAGTAGTAACCGAAACCCTAAAAAACGAAATTTAGGAAACATAGATGTATTAAAATAATCTGATTTTTATTATAGTTCCAAATACACACAATAACAGGGGCGGATCCAGGATTTTTTAGGGGGGAGGGGCGCCAAAAAAGGTTGATCCGATAAAAAAATTTAGGGGGGGGGCAAAATAGGTTGATCCGATAAACTTGCGTTAGGAGCAAGTTTAATTAACGCAAACTTGGGTTAATTAAGTAAATTACCCTACTTTAGACTATGTTAGGGTGTTTTCTTTCACTAAGTTTAAAATGGACCAGAAAGTTATTACCATAAGAAAATTTGCGTAGTTTAATTTATTTTTTATCAGGGCTGATCTTATCGAACCAGTCGCCGTAGAATTTTAGGGAGGGTCTCGTTCAGATGGAAATACTGGGCTCTAGTGAACTTTGCAGCAGCCAGAATTGATCGGAAGAAACTAGGCCCCTCCCGTGCTCATCGCGGCCAAAAAAGCTGCCGCATCAAAATTTCAAGATTGCTATTCAAATCACAAATCTTTAAATATGAAGACAGTATAGGTCCAAAGATAGTGCGGGTGGTGTACCAGGGGGGAATGGCACGTAGTCATGAAGAATTACGTATTTAAAACTGAAGGAATCATAATTAGATTTCCGAATAAAAGTTGGTTTGTTATACATACTTTAACCCCATATCGTAGGGATATTTCGATCAAGGTTATGTTGAGACTTTTCCAAAGAACATCGGGGACCACAACTTATGGTAATAACTAATTTCAACTGAAAAATTTTACCAGGAAGTTTTCATTAGTAAAGTGAAAATGTTGTGCCTTGTAGGAGTTTGGACTGCAAAAAAATACAAAATTCAAATATCTCAAGGACCGTTTCATGTCGTGGAAACGAATAAATTATACAGACACCATATTTTAAGCCTATGAGCCAATTTACAAATTTTAGAGGAAGCTTGAACATATTGTAACATTTTAGATTAAACATTGAGCTCAAATGTAGTCCTCCGTGATTGACTTACTCTTTGGTCTCCTCCTTCCCATATCCCCCTAAAATTACGGTCACAAGGGGTGCTCGCATCGAACCGACGAATATAGAGAACTGGGGAAGAGCTCTTTCGAAAGAAAATTACAATTTTCTGTGCCGTTTTTGTAAGTTGGACATGATTGTGGGGGGAGGGGGGGGTAACAAAACGAGGCCCATTCCTTCCGTTTTTGGCTGGGTTTTCATGGTGGCAAATTAAATATACAAAAATCGTGATTCTTGAAGCAAACTCTCTGAAAATACACCCAATAAAATATTACAAACGAATGGAAATGAAATGAAAGAATATTTTCTTTTCAAATGCAAGTAAAGAACGACAGAAGAAACTTAAAACTAACAGAAATTGTCCTGTATATGAGGGGGGTTGGCGCCACTCTTCAGTATATAGTTTGACTTTTCACCGCCAATGCTTCAAGATAGATAGATAGATAGGTTCATTTTCCATATGACAATACAATAATAACACAAATCCCCAAATCCCCACAAAGGTTTTTTTTACAATATCTCAAGGAAGGGGGATTTATTTTTTCACATTTACTTTAAGCAATAGAATTTACAGCTCAAGGTCTTTGAAAGGCAATCGGTAAATAAAACCGTTGCAATTGTCAACGTGCTATAATCTTTGAACACTAAAATGCTTTTAGTTCAGCTATAGCTAAACTTTAACGCAAAGGGTGGAGGGGAGGGGGTGAAAGCCTCCCTCATATGCAGAATAATTTTTGTCGTTTTAAGTATTAATGCCACTCTTTACTTTCATTTGAAAAAAACTTATTTTATTTAATTTAAAATGTCTGTAAAAGTGATAAATTCGTAAACTATTTAGTCAATCATTTAGAGTTTCGCAATATATAGCTATTGTACGCAAAACCAAGATCAAAATTGGACATATCAGTTTTCTTTTTTGCAAACAAAAAAAAAAAAATTTCTAAACCCAATGAAACTTAATGCGTAGCAAGCGAAGGGAGGTGACGAAACGCCCAGAAAGTGGCGTTTTTTTTTTTTTTTTTTTTTTTTTTTTTTTTTTTTTTTTTTTTTTTTTTTTTTTTTTTTTTAAACACGAAGATCCGAGTGTAGTGTGCGCAACGAGTACAGAGGTAGCAAAAGACCTGCATTGCGGACCTTTTGGTTCTTAGCTGAATATCAGGATATATATATATATATATATATATATATATATATATATATATATATATATATTATATATATATATATATATATATATATATATATATATATATATATATATATATATATATATGTGTGTGTGTGTGCGTCGTGTGTGTGTGTGTGTGTATGTGTAGTGTGTAAGCTGAAGCAGGCTCTTAGGTTTTCGGGCATGCTGTTTTTTTGGGTGCAGTCTTCGTAAAAATTGCATAGCTGCTGGGGTTGTCTCCCTTCTTTTGTTGATTTATGATATTTTTCTTGTGGAAATAACTCTTAAGGGAAATTGTGAAACAGCATTCAAGTATTCATCCAAGCATTTAGATTTTAATCTTGAACGTTTCTTAATTTCAAATTTTGCTTAAATGATTAAGAAATGATGGCATTATCCGAACCCTTTGTTCCTGGCCTCATAGATTATGATGATGTTCTTGGCCCTGCAGATAGAAAAGCTTTAATATTGGCTTACTCTATACAGGGTGTGTCGTATAAATATATTTCTATGTACGAAAGTAGACGTGGCGCAGTACGTGGGGTAAAGAGGTGTGTCAAGGTGGAAGCGTTCCATGGGTACCGGAACAACTGACCCTCTGAGATTTGCACCAGATGGTTGAAAGTGGATAGCCCCTCGGGGAAATTAACCAAAAACAGGAAAAGGGACGCAAACTGAACTTTAAACTTTTTATGTCTTTAGTTGTGATGAAGGAATTTACTCAAACCCTCTCTAACTTTAAATCTACAACGAAAAAATATTTTTATATATTTTTCCTTTAGTTTGGATGAGACATTGCCGAGACCAGATATATCTTTCGAAGGAACGCAGGCTCTGAACAATTTTTCGAATTCGGTAAGACACCAGTTTTCATTTTAGCAAGAGTGTGTACGTGATAGAATGCAGTCTAATATAGGTTGCGTCCTTTGTGGAAACAGTCATCAATTGTTTCGGTGTGCAAGATGCAGAAACGTTTTATATTGTTCAAAAGAACATCAGAAGGTGCATTGGCGAATCCATAAGCCGCAGTGCTATGATATAAATAGTGTTCCTGGTCTTTCTCTGTCCCCATCCGTTTCTATGCTGTCGCAAGAGGACCAGTCGAGTTACGTGACAAAGATTCCTTTTCCCAAAGGCGGAGCTTCACTTACAGAGGCGGGGCCTGCAATGTATCAGCAGTTTGCGTGGGATGAATCAGGCACTGAAAGGGAACAAAACAATGTGAACCAAACTCAAATGGAATCATTTGCGAATCTGCCTGACACAGATCTACTCTCCGCTATTGATAGCTTTTTTAGTGGTGGCTGTTCAGACCAGAGTATGCCCATCCATGAACCAAAACGGAAAGCGTACGACCCAGATAGTTTTATAAATTTGGGCTCTAGTTCAACACAACAAAGCCTTAATCCAACAAAAAACCTTACGGGGTTCGAGCACTATCTCGAAATGAGACGAAATACGGCTGAGTGGATGTTAAAAGTTTGCCAATATGTTATTCGAGACTTAGATCGTTTTGGTATCTGTGTTATTGATAATTTCTTAGGCAAAGACCATGCTGATGCTATCTTAGCTACAACAGAAGACTTGTATGATTCTGGTGTTTTTCGTGAGGGTGAAGTGGTCTCAAATAGATGGAGACAATCAACTAGAACTATTAGAGGTGACCAGATCACCTGGGTTGATGGCTCAGAAAGAGGTGCTGAAGCCATTGGATACCTTATGGCAATGGTTGATTCTGTGATAATGCACGCTAAAAGGATCAAAAATAACGGATCTCTTGGCAATCATATCATTCAAGGAAGAACTAAGGTAGGAACCTCTCTTATTTGATGCTTAGGCTATCTTTCCCCTCTTTTGGTAAATTGTTACCAAATCATATTAATGAGTTACGAATAAAGTGAGTATACCACTCGATGCCTTTTTTTAGGCTCTACGAATATAATAATATTTTTTTGGAAATGAATTTTAGCCCCTACCCCTATCTATACAATTCAGGGTATATATTTGCATATTAGGGGGGTGGGGGAAAAGTTTAAACTTACCTCTCATTTACATCAGAAATAAAATTTACCCCCACCCCGTAATGTGCAAATATATACCCTTACCCTGAACTGTATAAATAGGGGTGGGGGTAAAATTCATTTCCGACAAAAATGATTATTATAGCCTATTTGTAAAGAGCATAAAAAAGGAATTGAGTGGTATATTCACTTTATTCGTAACTCAATAATATGATTTGGTAAAAATTTACCCTCTTTTTATTGAACCCTCCCTAATTCATTCATTTCCAAAAATACCCCGGGTTCGATTGTGTTGAAATAAAATAGGCTAATTCTTATCTAAACCCTTCGGGGTCTCCCAGGGACTGGTCTGAACACTTTACATAGGTTGGAACAAATAATAATTAGTGTTTGCTATTGTGTCGGCCTAAGAATAGCTGTACAAAGTTCATATTTTGGTATTGATGCAAAATTGGGGGTGTTGAGAAGGATTCATATTGAGAAAACAACTCTTAGGCTACTTAATAATCTATGCACAAAAGTTGTAGTTAACCTAATATTTTGGGCCATATATTTGCATATTAGGGGGGGGGGGTGAAGTATAGCGGAAGCGCCCTCAAAATATGCTTAGTACAATTTTTCTGCATGTTATCAAGTAAGAACAGTTTTCTTAACATGTTTCATTCCCAGTAAACCCAATTGTGTACTAGCCTAATACCGATACAATTTGTTTATTAAGGCAAGTTTCACGGAAGTCGTCAAGATTAACGGTCTTAAAGGCTTGTCTGGGCTATAACTATAAACTTTGGCAAGACCGCCTACTGCGGATGATGGGGTAGGGGGGGGGGGTGCTTCCGCTAAAAGACCAATCATATTAAACGATATTGCAACAAGCGAATTAATAGTATGTTTTCATAAAAAACAGTTTTCTCAGATAAAAATCTGGGTTAGGGTTTGATTGTTGCCTAAAAAAGTTCTTTGTTTATGTTAAGGCAATTTTCTGGAATAGATCTATGGACCAAACCAGTAACCAGAAAGGTGTTTCTAAGTTCCCCATTTCCACCTCTTTCCTCCTCCAAGGTACTGGATTTTGATGTGTTGTCAAGAAATTTTATAGTATTTGAAAACTACTAACAACTCACCGCAGCACCAAGCTGCCTGAGGCCAACAGAGCTACGCGCGCTTCTCCATCCCAATCTATTCAAAGCCCCCGTTTTTACACCCTCCCACGAAGCTCCCATTTCCTTTAAATCTTTCTTTATGACGTCCTCCCACCCCAGACGAGGACGACTTGTTTTCCGTTTAGCCCTAGACGGTTGGCCGAAAAGAACAGTCTTCGGCAATCTGTCATGCTTCATCCGCACAACGTGCCCTAGCCACCTCAACCTTTTTTTCATTATAGCCCTAGAGAGCGGTATTGAACCACATTTGGTTCAATACCACGCCCATGATACTGGCACCCTAATTCAGCCAAAACCGTAAAGAAGAGAGAAACAAGAATAATAACAGCCAGGGAAAAACACAGATTACAATGCAAATATTTCGGTCAAGACAATAAAAAAATACCGATAGAAATCCAAAGAGTAATATAAAAACCGAACCTTAAAACAAACACAAAAACTAAAATTAAAACTTAAACAAACACAAAAACTTAAAAAACTTAAACAAAGACAAAAACTTAAAAAACTTAAACAGACACAAAAACTAGTTGCGAATACAAGCTTTGAATAAAATTCTAGTTTAGGGGGTCGTTTACTATGAAGGAAAACTGTTGAGCTATGTCATTGCAAGGTAGTTCCCAAAATTCGAACTAGACTCTAAGCCAACTTCTAATTTTTGTTCATACATATGGCATGTTGTGATTCCAGCCCTTCCACTTTAGAAGAGGTCATGTGGGCACTTTACGATAGAGTTATTAAGACGAATTTATAAGAGTCACGTAGAAAGAGGCAGTGGCTTTGAACTGAGCCATTGAACATCTCTCTGAGATCTTGTCGAGGAAAAAGCGATTTTCCTCGTTCTTCAAGATTGGGGGTTCAAAACCTCCGGTTGAGGGTTTTTAGACCATGACAAATAATTAAAATACGTTTCCCTTGGCATTTTGACCTTCTTTGGGACAAACCGGATGTTTTGTGGCACAAAATGGCAGAAAAGGCCACTTTGCTGTGGCACGATCTCTTTAGTTACTTAAAAAAGATCATCACCTGTTGTAGAGTGATCAAAAACCATGGCGGTCACTGTAGCATTCATGTCATTGTCAGCTGTAGATTTATGAATAAAGACGGAACTCCCTGCGGCATTCACGCCATGCTGTAACGCTTGAACCGCGCGCTGTCAGTGGCGTCACTTCACAAAAATGTCGGGGGCAAAATATACTTTTCAAAATATAGGGGGGGGGAGTGTAACACAACAACGATATTTTTCAATGGAAATACCAATAAAAGGATTTTTTCGAAGGGGGGGAAGTAAGAAAATCTTGGGCGAGGCAATTGAAAACTTCTTGTTTAGGGTTTTAGAAAACGAAAAATTAATTGGATATCTTAGAATTCGTGTTTCCTTACATTTTTACCCTTTTTTGGGCAAAAATTGATGTTTTGTGGTACAAAATAGCGAAAAACACTATTTTGCTGTGAAACGATATTTTTCGTTACCATCATGTTGCAGCGGTTGCTGCAACCTAGTAAAGACCGAACCACAGCCCATAATAACCAACAGTTTAAAATTTTGTTTAGAAAAAAAGCTACTAAGTGAAAAAAATTGCCGTCTGACACTGATCCAGGAATGGTGACTATTATTTCAGTTTGTCTTAAAAGTAAAACTTTATTGCGAAAAGATATTTATCGAGATTTTGAAAAAAAAGCCTGAAATCCCTCGAAAATGGCCTCAGATCAAAATGAAAAATGCACCATTGGAATCAGCATGGTCGAAAACTTTATACAGGAAATTACAGTCCCCTATTGAGCACAAAGAAATTGCTTTGCATCGGTAGCATGCTCGTTCCTTTTTTCTTTTTTTCGCTCCAGAGCATCATAGAGAGATGTGTACTAGCTCATTCAAAAGGAAATTAAATTTTTAGTGCCCTTTTTAAGTGACCAAAAAGATTGGAGGGCAACTAGCCCCCGTCCCTACAGGCCCCCTCCCCCAAAGTCATCCAATCAAAATTTTGAGATAGCCATTTTTTTCAACATAATTCAAAGATCCAATATCTATGGTTTTAGTGACGATATGACCTTCCCTAGTCCCTGGGGAAAGGTCTGTACGCTGTATTGGTATCGGACGCATCGATATCACGCGTATCCGCATGGGCGTATTGTTTTTGGGCGTTTTGGTATCGCCTGTATCTTAGACAAATTTTTAGTAGCTCATATAAATGATATTGCTCATATATACGTCTTTCCTTCCTATAAATTTCACCGTCAGTAACTTCCAAATGGCACTAAAAACGGCATTGTGGGTGCCTTGTCTCAAGTGGAAAAGCTGGGGCTACTGAGCTACCAGAACATTTTTAGAGTGATGTTTATGGCTCATTTGAAAGCTATTGGTCATATCTACGTGATTTTTATCAATTCTGACATCCGTAAGTGTGATATAACACTAAAAACAGAGACGTAATTTCGTCAAAACCCTGGGGGGGGACAAAGGTGGCCAAACTTTCCCAGATCAGGTGAAAATATCAGTGAGAAATAAAAAATAAGCCTTATAGTACCATAAATGCAAATAATTACTTTTATGCTCGCTTATCTTAGCCTAGTTTTGACAAGAAACTTGTCAAATTTTTTGAAGAAACGAAATTTCAGCTGGGGAGGGGGCAAACTGGGTTCCGGAGGGGGCAGTTGTCCCCTGCCCCATAAAAATTACGCCCTGACAAAAAACAACACTTTTGGTGTCACTTCTTAAGTAGATAATGCAAATATTGCAAACATATAAATAAAATCTCCAAACGAATCCATCGAAATGATTTTACATCGAACTTTTATGTAATTATGTCTTAACTTTTAGTTACTATGTACCGTGTTTTGTTCTATACTAGGTTTTCAGCTATATCCGATGAAACTAGCATAGACCCCATTTATAATGCTGTATCGGTCCTTTATGTAACTCTATTTGGATATTGTCTCAAACTGTATATTCTTTCATAATATGAAAGCGTTGGTGGCTTAGTCAGTAGAGTTTAGGACTTGTAATCCCAAGGCGTTGAGTTCGAATCTCATCCGGGCTAACTTTTTCTGTTAATTATAGATGGATGATGCTGGTTTCTAGGAAAATAAGATCTTATTACAAACTTTTATTCTCCTAATAATTGCTTTACTTTAACTATCTGCGGAAAAAAGAAAAACCAATATATGATAATGAAGGGGTACTTGTTCATTATTCAGTACGCCCTCGAGAAATGAAGTTGCACTTTTTACTGTGGCTACTGTAGAATGGTCAAGAATCTCCGATGGAAGAATGGTGAGCATAGCTTGTACATGTAGGTCTACATGAAAATACAGTTTTCTTGTAAAGAATGATACGAGTTGCCCTCCAGTTTTCTTTGGTCACTTAAAAAGGGCACTATAACTTTATTTTCTGTTTGAATGAGCCCTATCGCGACATTCTAGGACCACTGGGTCGATATGATCACCCCTGGGAAAAAGAATAAACAAATAAACACGCATCCGTGTTCCTTTTTCTGGCGAAAAAATACAAAATTCCATATTTTTGTAGATAGGAGCTTGAAACCTCTACAGTAAAGTTCTCTGATACACTGAATCTGATGGTGTGATTTCCATTAAGACTCTATGACTCTTAGAGGGTGTTTCGTCCTTTTTTCGAAAATAAGGCGAATTTTCTCAGGCTCGTAACTTTTGATGGGCAAGATTAAACTTGATGAAACTTATATATCTAAAACCAGCATAAAAATCTGATTCTTTTGATGTATCTATTGATATCAAAATTCCGGTTTTTAAAGTTTCGGTTACTATTGAGCCGGGTCTGGACTTCAAATTAGTGTCTTGGGTTCGATTCCAAATTGTTTTTTTTTCAATCACAGTTTTGTTCCCTTCTATATGATCATTTTCAGATAATTTCACTGTTTTTATAAATGTGATGCACTCATTTTTTAAAACATGTCCCGTGAAGGTATTTTCGAGTATTTTGTCAAGCATTTTGATTCAAAAGGGAATGGAGGTCATCCAGTTCATGGTTTGCAACGCCATTCTTAGTACCGTAGATAATTAAATCCATACCCCAACGTATGGCATAATTTTGTCAAAATCATGTGTGTGTGTGGGGGGGGGGGGTTATATATGGAGCCAATTTTTCCAAATCAAGTGAAAATGATAGAGAAAACTTAAAAACGAGCCATATAGTAATCAAAAAGGTAAAGATGCACTGAAGAAAGTTGACCTGTTTCAGTGGAAGCTTGAATTATGCCTGTCTTATCTTAGTTTTGACAACATTTTTGGAGAAACTAAATTTCACCTGGGGTGACTGGGGTGGGGGGGGGAACTGTGGTCTGGGAGAGGTAGTTGCTCCCTCTGTCCCATAGGAAATTACGCTCCTGACCCCAACCCCTTGCCACTTAGTGGTTGGAGAAGCGTAGGCATGTGGTTCTGGAACCACTCAAAGTTGTATATTAAAAGAAGGATTACTTATTGTTATACTTACTTATTCAAATTATTTTCTTGACAATTCCGCTGTAATGTTCTCTCCATACGCAAGATTCTGCATCCAAAGAGGAAGAAAAACAAATGAAAACAGTTCTGTAGGAGAAGTCAGGTAATTCTCCCAAAATTTGAAATGAAAACAAACTTAGGCTATTGTACCTACACAAGAAATGATCTTATTTGAAATTTCGATTCATTTGTAAGTAATGAATGGCTTTTCTATTTAGGGACAGGTCAAGACCACAGACCACGTTCCCCCTAAGCCTAAAGGCACATTTCTGTTGAGCTAGCAAAATTTCCCACAAGCATGTCGATATGCAAACCTGTCCGCTTAGTTAACCTATTGTGTCGAAGCTACTCGACTGGAACTACTTTCTTAAGTGCTGGTAAGTTAAATTTTTTAAAACAAAGAATTAAAGGTCTATTTCTTCTTAAAAAAAATACAAAAAGAAACGACACTATTTTTCCCTAGATTGGAGGTAATTAGAAACTATATACAAAAATAAGTTTTGAACTGAATCTAAGTAGCAACATTAAAACTTAAAACGAACAGAAAAGATCATGGCAATGTTGTTTCTAAACTAAATTTTAATCAAAAACGAGCAGAGATTAATTTAAAAAAAACAAGTTTTTCTGAGGGAAGTTAAGAGCAAAGTTGAAACTTAAAACGAAAAAAAATTATTACTTCACAGCCTATCTAACATATATCAATAAAACTAGTGCAAATAAATCAACTGGTGATATTTCCCGATGTTAGTAGGATTACAGAAAACTAGCGCTTTACAAAAAACACAAAACAATATAAGAGTTTTGGTACGGTAAAAAATAAACATTTAGGGGCACTTTTAGCAGTATAAAAGTAAAGCATTTTTAGATTGTTGCTTTATTTATTTATTTTTTCTTTTAATTTGGCATCACTTCTGCACAATGAGCTCAGTTCAATGATTGATTGTCATTTTGGATCTGAAAAAGACATTTCATGATTATTTTGTAGACAAGTTCGAAGTGAAGGAATCCTAATAGTATTAAGACTACAGACTCGCTTTAAAATTGGTATCACAACTTGAAATTCTCTGTTTTATAGAGACAAATAACTGGATCTCCAGAGTCCATATTATGGTTGATATGTTCTTTATTTTGAGTAATACTAGGTGAGACCAAAATGTTACCCGATAAATCAATCCTTTATTTTTTATGCTGTTTAACGACTGTAAACTTATTATTTTTATGCCTAAGTTTTTAAGATAATTTGAATTGTATACTGAAAGTTACTGATATCACAGCTCCTGTATGACTATGAAAAGCTTTATAGATTAGTTCGTTGTTGTGAGGCTACGTATTTACTTTTGACTCCTAAATCAATATTCTTCTTTTTTATACTTGGCTTTTGTGTTTTCAGTAAAGTGCTAGTTTTCTGTAATCCTAAAAACATAGGGAAATATCACCAGTTGATTTATTTGCACTAGTTTTATTGATATGTGTTAGATAGGCTGTGAAGTAATAATTTTTTTTTTCGTTTCAAGTTTCAACTTCGCTCTTAACTTCTCTCGGAAAAAACCTTGTTTTTTTTTAATTACTTAAAAAGGTCATCATCTTTGATAGTTGCTCAAAATCTTGATAACCACTACAGCATTCATGTCATTATCAGCTAGTTTTCTGTAAATAAACACCGAATCCACTGCCACATTCATGTCATTATTTAGAGCTGTTTTTTTTTAATAGGGGATTCAAAATTCCTGTTTAGGGTTTTAGATCATGAAAATTGATTGGCTATCTTAGAATTTCCATTCTCCGAAATTTGGACCCTGTTTGGGAAAAAATTGATGTTATTTTGGGTCAAAATGGGAGAAAAGAATCTTTACTGTGAGACAACATCTTTTGCTAATTACAAAGGCATCCTATATTGCAATTTCCTTTCAAATGAACGCTCTTTCAAAACACTAGGGCCGTTTTTTCACTCATGAATGTGCTAAGATCTTACATCTTTTGCCAGAAAACGCTTAAAAGTGAAATCTTTGAACAAAGATCTTACATCTTTGGTTGTTTTTGTGCAAACGTCTTTCATCATTCAGCTCTGATCAGCGGTCTGAGAACAATGATGAGTAGATCATCAAGTTCTCTCATCATTGTTCTATATGGCAGAACAGTGGCGGTCTTCACACTTTTTGCTAACATCAGTGAGCTGTAAGATCTTAGAACAAAGATGAGTTAAAGAACGATAATCTTTGCAGAAAGATGTAAGATCTTAGTGCTAAAAAACGGGTCTAATATCTGCATACATGTTATAAGAAGGACATATCAGCAGTATCTAAGGAACGGCTAAGAGTATTAAGTTGTACTAGTTTTCTTTACTACTCCTACTATTCTTTAGTGAATGTTGAGAGGAATGTTGAAGGACAAGGATATCAGGTGGAACTTTTAGTGAATGTTGAGAGGGGGTATGGAACTAAATCAAAACACGCTATGTGCTTGTAGGTTGCCAAGATGATATATCAACAAAATTTCTGGAACAGCTTAGGGCATTAAGTTGAAACTATCAAGACATGTTGATGGGGGATGTTAACTAACCAAATGATACTATTTGAATACTGCTACTGATACGACTACTACTTCAGCTTGAACTTTTTGCGTCCTTGTAAATCAAAAATTTTTTTGCGTCCTTGTAAATCAAAAATCTAAAGCCGAACTGGCCTACCATGAAAAAGCCAAAGAAGTAAATCTTGAAAACATCGGATCTATGGCCAGTAGGAAGAAAAGTAAGATCAAGCAAACGAATATTTCGCCTGTATCACAGCTTGACGTCCTCAGCAGGGACAAGGGAAGTAACTTAGAAAAAGAAAAGGGGTAAACTGAGCAAAGATATACCCCAGCCTAGGGACTTTAGGCTGTATGTTTCAAAATGATTAGGAACAACAAGGTTCTTGACACTTTTCTGGGCCCCAAAACACCTTTCTCCCTCCCAACAAACTGTTTGGTCTCCTTAGTCCAGGCATCGATTCTTGCAAGTTCCAAATAAATCGGAAATAGAGTTCTTGGACCTTTTTTGGCGAATCAAGTTTCCCTTTTCAATTTTTTCTTGTGCATTGGGGTCCCCTTGACCCAAGGACCTAAGAAAGTAATTTTCAAGCTAATCAGAAAAAAAAACATTCCAGCCATTTTTTGGGCTCCATTTTTGGGAGGACCTTCCCCCCAAACTTTTTTTTTACCGTAGGCTTCTCTTGGCCCCAGGGCTTACCTCTGTAAGTTTCAAAGACATCAGGGGCAAAAATCTTTTTCTCCATTTTCGATCCCCCTACCTCCCCCCTAAAAAATGTGTGTACCTCTTGGCCCAGGGAAGGATCCCTGGAAGTTCTGAGCCAATCTGACATCCAAGATAAAACACGTTGTCCCTTTTTGTCTAAAAGACATATTTGTAAACAATTGGCAATAATTTAAGCATAATCTAAGGCCCTTGTCTCATGGGCTTTGGGGTTATTTCATCCTTGGAGGCATATTTATTTGGCCTCTCAACTATGCTGAATAAAATAATATATATCTCAAAAATTTGATTCGATATCGCGGGGGACTATGAGGAAGAGGTGATTAGCAAAAAGAGGCATGGAAGATGAATTGGTTGCCCCTCAGTCATTTTCGACACTTGAAAAGTGAACTAGAACTTTCAATTTACAATCGAATGAGCCCCCTCACATGTTTCTACGACAACCCCTTCTCTGTGAAGTAGTCGGGAATATAACACTGGAGGAGCATGAACACTATAGTGCCGCCTCTTTCTGATTGATTTTGACGTAGCTTGATTGCCTTTTCGTGATCGTTTTTTTTTGGCACGAGCCACAAGCAAGGGATATTTACATCGCTATTGCCACATAAAAGGTTGGGTTTTTATTTCCATTATTGCTTGAGTTGAAGCTTGGATTGTGTTCTGTTCTATTTCAGATTTTTTTTTTTTTTTTCCAATCGAACAAACATGCAGTGATACTGCCTTGTAAACCGTAAAAGATGTACATGAAATAATTACGTGTACATTGGCAGATCTTAAGATTTGTACATCGTTTCATATTATCAAATAGTTCGTGGTAACGAACTGTAATTGATATAACGGTTTTTATTTCAATAAATACATAAAAAGAATTAGCTTATTCCACATATGTAAGATTCTTTAAGTTTATCGTTACCCATCAAAAGATACGAGCCTGGGAAAATTTGCCTTATTTTCGAAAAAGGGAGGAAACACCCCCTAAAAGTCAAGATATCTTAACGAAAATCACACCGCAAGATTCAGCGTATCAGAGAACCTGAATTTAGCAGTTTTATGCTTCTATCTACAAAAATATGGAATTTTGTATTTTGTGGATCACAGATGCTTGTTTATTTGCTTGTTTGTTTGTTGTTGTTTTTCCTGGGGTGATCGAATCGAACCAATGATTCTAGAAGATCGGCAGAGGGCTGCTTCGAACGAAAATTGAAAGTTCTAGTGCCCTTTTTAAGGGACCTATAAGCTTGGGGGCAGCAAGCCACTCCCTCCCCCTCGAGCTCCCTCCCCAAGTCATCTAAAACTTTTTATTACTTTGACAAAGAGTCAAACCTTAGCGTAAAGAGCGAGGTGCCGAGGAGTGGCAGCCTCTTTCATATATGAAATAATTTCTGTTTGTTTTAAGTTTTAATGTCGCTCCTTACTTTCAGTTGACAAAACTTTTTTTCAAAATTCAATTTCCTAATAAATCGTTTCTTTTTTTCTTTTGTGTCCTTCTTTGAACGAAAGCATCGACCCCTGTGAACGTAAATTTTGCCCTGTTCATCGAAGATTGTGAACACTTGATAGCGCGGTCCACACGCTGTTGAAGTTTGTCACAAATTTGTGAGGAAGTGTAGGCGTTGCGGAGTTGTGCAAAGCGTGGTGTGAATTGTTCAACATGTTGTGGGACAAGAGAGTCCCCGAGAGGTAAACCAGTCGAGGGAGTGGGCAACCTCTCGCAAACAGGAATTTACACATTCCCTATTTCTGGTTGTGACATTTCGGGGGCGGATGAAGGAAGACGGTTTCGAAAAGATATAATATGAAAAATATCTTTAACTACATCGAAATATAAAAAATGTCGTGAAATCTTTAAGAACCTGATATTTGTTTTGGAGAAGAGGCCAGGAAGCCTCAGTTCGTCTTTCGTACTTGTCTTAAGCAAGGCCGTATCCAGGATTTCTTTTTTCGGAGGGGATTTTATAAAAGATTTTTTTTCGGGGGGGGCATACAAAAGTTTTCGATATTCATTTTTGATATGTTTTTACGAGTCGGAAAAAAATTTTTGGGGGAAGGGTCAAACCAACTACCCCCCCCCCTGGATACGGCCTTGGTCTTAAGTGACAGGTACTCTAAAGTGGGTGTACTCTAGCACTCGTTATCGAAAGGAACATTTTCTGGAGATATGGCTTTACCCTTTGGCAGGCAATTAAATCCATCACTCTTTGCAAACAAAATTCCCGGGAAACGCCCACTACGTTTAGGATTTCCTTTTTTTCCGGGTGTTATTTTATTAGCAATTTTGTGTCATTGTTCTCTATTAGGCATCATTTCGATTGGGATTTCAGTATTTTATTGATGCTTGGCGTAGCAGTACAGTTTACTGGCAGAAAAGGCAGAGGTAGTAATAAAAAATAGGGGCAGTGTGCATGCTATATGGCCTGAAATGCTATCTAATGACTTTCTGAGAATTGGGTGGCCATTTTGTAGTTTTTGGGAGTTTGGAATCCCTCGTGAAACGCAAGAAAAGTTTTCTGAAATTATGTTATTAAATCAGTTAGAATTTTACTAACGGTTCATCTGAAACCGCCATTTTGGATAAATTTTGAATTTGATTGGCTATTTGTTTATCGTTTCTGCTTTGAAAAATAAATTGCATAGTTTAGTATTTACATATAACATTAAACTTTTCATCAGTGGTTAATTAAGGTTTCCCATTGGGATTGATTTTCTTTTTATAAATAAATTTGAAATCTGATTTTTTTTTTTCCTGCTCTTATTTCAATACCTATGGGAATCCCAGCGGATTCCGGTCATTTTCCATGTAGTACCCCAGGGTCCCCGAAAACGGAATCCCAGGAAATGTCAGAACCCTAGTACACATTGAGTCCAGAAATTGAGGCCATAAGCGTAGAAAGAAGATACATCCCTTACCCAAAAAATAAGTTTGTTTTCAATTCTGTCCTACCCCACCAAAATATTGGAACCCTTTTGAAACATTCGACGGCCTGCGGTTTTAATGATTCCATAGGTTGTCAAAATGGTCAAAAAAAGATTGACTATTAATTATGAGGAAAAGGATATTGTCTGTTAAACAAAACACACTCAAGAATTATGCTGTGTAAGATCTGACAGAAACCGGTTTTCGTCTCTGGGATCGGTTATGATTTGTTTATTTTGAGTGAGAAAAACTATATTTCAATTTAAATATTTAATATAAAGCCTAGAGGTGGTTGGGTACCACCTGCGCGGCCTGCTTCCCATAATTGTTTGTCGTAGTTCATTAGGATTAACCTAACTTTACTTCTTGGGTGTGTTTCGCTAACAGACAAGTACCAGGAAAATCCTACCTCCCTCTAAATGAATATACGCTCTACTCGCACATACAGTGTTTTTTTTTTAGGGATAGTTCTACCATTAAAACAGGCCAATTTGAAAATTGTGAAAAATCATCGATTTCGTAACGTAGCATGTTCTTTTCCCCTAATTAAGTGGAGTTTATGTCCGATCAAATGTTCCCCTATTTTAATAGTGAACAGGCTAGTTCTTCAGGAAATTCCTTCTTAATGAAGTGGAAAATCCCTTCCGAGTCTTATGCAACACCACTCATAGCGACCATCCAATTTCAAGAATATCGATTCTCTCTTTTGCCTTTTGTCAGGTTATGCTCTCCGACTGTCCTCTCCTCGTGTTACTCTAAACATCACGTACGCCCACAATGGAATACGAGTCTCCGGGTCGTTAATTATCGTCTTTATTCAGATAACAGGTTTTTATTCTAAATTTAGGCGCTGAGAAGCGGAAATAACTTAAGTAATATTTAAATTTGCCATTGGGTTATTTTCTAAAACTGGAGTACACCATTTCCTTTATACCAAGGTATCTCATACTAAGGTACAATAGTCTTTATCAAGAGAATGAAGGAAACAATATTTATTATTTAGTTAAACCTGCTAACGGTAGTATTTTATACAGATTGATTTTCTTCATTATAATAGCACAATAAGATCCTACCTAACTTCATAATTGCTTATGAGTCAATGACTCCTGATGCCAATTTTTCTCTTGTCTATCTTATTAAATGAGCATTGATTGTATGTATATATATATATATATGTATATACATATATAATATATATATATATATATATATATATATATATATATATATATTAGTATATATATATATATATATATATATATATATATTATATATATATATATAATATATATATATATATATATATATATGCATCTGTAATATTTTCTCGAAAACGGCGCTATGTTTCTTTCTGAAAATTAGCATACTATCATTTTCTGTGTGAAAAAAAGCGGTCTAAATAGGTCAAGGCCTTGGGAAAATGTGTTACCCCTTCACAACCATTTAACGTTTTCCATAAACCGTCTGCTGACTCATAATGCTCCTGAAGGTTGAAAGCCTTGAACACAAGTAGAAGTTTCGAAACGTAATTTTTTTGTTGACGAATTAGTTTATTCTGGGCTTTTAGGGAAAGACATTCCCATTCGATACTTGTGAAGTGAGTCTCGAATTTTTAATTGCTTCTCATTAGATGCTACGCATTGCGGCAGAAGAATTACAATAATAATTTGCGCACCAGGGACTGAGTATCGCTCGATGATATTGTTCGTTTAATAAGATAATTGCTCGTTTTATGATGCGAAACAACGATTTATATACCTCACGACTTTGGGAATATTCGTTTAGGGCCTGGATTAGTTTTGGAACAACATTTTTTGTAAGAATGCCGTCACAAATAACCACACGTCCAATACTCTAATCAGTTTATTTTCTACAGCGAATAAAATGAAATGAGAACTATGAGTTAAGAAAAACTGTCTTTCTTTTCATCGACTGAAGCTCGGTCCCTTTCTAGTTGCTACTGTAATACAAAGAAACTAGTGTAACTTTTCAGCCCTAGGCAAGGCCGTATCCAGAGGGGGGTAGGGGGTTTGAATACCCCCTCCACCCCCCCCCCCCCGAAATGTTTGTATGACTCGTAAAAACGTAGCAAAAATAGATATAAACAAATTTTGTATGTGTTTTTTAGGTTTTTTGTGTAACCCCCCCCCCCCCCGAAATTTGTTTTTAGTAAAACCCCCTCCGAAAAAATCCTGAGTACGGCCTTGGCCATTGGCTATAACTAATATAATGCTAAGGCTGGAAAACAGCGAGTTTCAACTACTGCGGTTTCAGAGTTAGGACTGAACAATTTTTTGCATAAAAAGTTTTTTTGGGGCTTTCGAGTCTTTTCTTGAAAAAAAAAACATCCGGTAACATAAGAACCCCACATGGTGGAAGTGGATATGGGAATCAGCTAAAAAAAATAATAAAGACCAAAAATAGAAACTGACGGTGGAAAGTTCTGTAATAAATGTGGCAAATTTGGCACTGTCATGGGAAACAAATTGTTGTCGCTAATGGACTCCCCTTCCCCTCCGGGAAATGTAAATGAGTACCAGTATCTGATACGCCATTCTTCCCAAGGACCAAACTATTATGCAGCAGTGATATAGATAAAATAATGTAGAATGATATAGAAAATTTGCCCAGTTTTAGAAAAAGGGGTGAAACGCCACAAAACATCAAATGATCTTAATGAAAATCACACTATCAGATTCAGCATATCAGAGAACCTAACTGTAGAGTATTCAAGCTCCTATATACAAAATATGGAATTTTTCCTCTTTTTGTTGCCCGAAGAAAGATCACAGATGTGTGTTTATTTCTTTTTTTTTCGTTTGTTTTCCCCAAGGGTGATCGTATCGAGCCAGTGATCCTAGAACATCGAGAAAGGGATCTTTTGATTGGAAATTAAAAGCTCTAGTGTTCTTTTTAAGTGACCAAAAATGTTGGAGGGTAGCTAGCCCCCTCCGAGATAGCCACTTTCTTCAACATAGTCGAAAGATCCAATAACTATGTCTTCGAGGATGACTTGAACCCCCACAGTCCCCGGGGGAAGGGTTTGCTAGCTATGAACGTTGCCCGTTGTTTACTTATAGTATTGGTTATTAGGAATTATGCAGGGATTTTTTTTTTGGGGGGGGGGTCTTCTGGCGGGAAGGGACTGGGCTACGTAGGAGGATCTTTCCATGGACTAATTTTTTGGGAAAGGGAATTTTCCATTGTGGGGGAGCCGGATTTCTCGGTATTATCTAAAAAGGGATCAGAAATTAAATAAAAAAAAGGGTTTTCAACTGAAAGTAGGGAGCAACATTAGAACTTAAAACGAACATAAATTATTACGTATATTAGATGGGTTGCCCCCTCCTCCAATACCTTGCTCTTTACACTAAAGTTTTTTTATAGAACTTTTATAAAAACTTGTTATTCTAAATAAACGACCCTTGTGTTTCAAGAGTCATTCTTAAATAATTGAAACACAAAGTTAAACTTTAGTGTAAAGAGCGAGGCATTGAGGAGGGTGCGACTCCCCTCATATACGTAATAATTTCTGTTCGTTTTAAGTTTTAATGTTGCTCCTTACTTTCCGTTGGAAGAAAAACTTGTTTTTTATTTAATCATCTAGAAGTAACTGCGAGATTCAATCATTTGATTCGGAGCAAAGCTTTTATATTTGGAGAGGGCTGGGGCGCGTTGTATTGATTATAACCTTATCTTACTGTGCTAATAGTTGGTTTTCAAGAATCTTATGAAACTCTTCCAAACTTTTGCATGGACACGGTGCTCTCTTGTCTCCAAGGATCATTCTGGGGCAATTCCCTCTCCTCCGCTTGAAGTTTGAGGCTATCAAAGAGGGTATTTCGAATAATTATATTATGGTATATTGAAAAGAAATGCCGGTTCTTGCCTAGAATCTGGGTACACACGAAAGAAAGACCGCATCGAAATCTCAAAGCCGCTATTGATAAACATGTTTCCGCTTCATAGTGAGATATTGCTCACTCAGTGACAAAGATTTAAACTTTAGTTTTTTGGGGTTTAGGGGGAGTAAAAGGTAGCTAGTTTAGGTTAGGTTACGTATTTGATATATGCTATGCTTTACCAAATAATGTGCAAATATATAGCCTAAATTTGTTTCTAAACTATTATATTTTCATCCTATTTTGTTTTATTTCATTAGCATTAAGGAAACTTCACTTCTCGCGTGTGTACTCAGATTCTAGGCAAGTACCGAAGTGGCTTAAAATCCGTATTGTTTCTCGTAATGATGGATTTTTCTCGACCGTTTTACAAAAAGAAGAAAAATGCTGGCGAACGTGACTAAAAGCAAGAAACGCTGTCATGACTGAATCAGCAAACTTTAATTTCTCACGTAGGCAGTCGGGAAAGGCCATATTAACTGCAATCTGGTTGCGAAAGTTTCGGTTGGAAATTGATTTGTAATTTATTATTATATTTTAAATAACAGATGTGTATCTTTTTGCTATTGCAAAATCTAATTTATGAGGAAAAGACTTTTGGTTAGGCTTTGTTCTTGTTAAAGACGATCGTCTTACTCTTTGTGTTAGCCATAAATCACTTTTAAATGATTCATAGGAGGTAGGTACCGAGGAATTTATTGCGGCTGAGTGGGAAATTCCTCAAGAGTTACAATATAGGCGAATCAAAGGAAGTATTGCAAGTCACGGGGCAATAGAAACTGGGGTCGGTACTTGTGTACATAATGGTTCACGCTCGAGAACAAACCAGTTTTATCTGTCTGTATTAAGGCATTTAGCTTACGCTCAGTTGAAAACAAGTGACGGGTGACAGAATACATTGGACTTATATAATTTGGGCTATACATTTGCATATTAGGGGGGGGGGTTAAATTATTTGGACAGCGGGAAGTTAGAAAACAATTCTTACTTCATAATATGCAGAGTAATTGTAGCTAACATATTTTGTATGTAGACCCGCTATACTTTATCCTACCCCCTAATGTGCAAATATATAGCACAAATTTGTTTCTAAAATATTATATTTTCGTTATATTTATGTATATTCCATTGGGATTAACCGAACTTCATTTCTCGAGTGTGTACCATTATGTACACAAGTACCCTGGGGTTTTTCTGCATTGGTTCCTCTTCTGTGCTTTATAGTGACTACTAAACTGAAAAATAAATTTTTGTTTCTAGGCGATGGTTGCATGCTACCCTGGTAGTGGAAGTCACTACGTAAAGCACATCGATAACCCTAACAAAGACGGGAGATGTATTACTAGCATTTATTATTTGAATAAAAACTGGGACTCTAAGGTGACTTTTTAGATTTTTTTTTTCTATTTTAACTTAGTTCAAGGTTAAGTTCATTATTTAAATGTCCGTGTAAAGGTATCAACTGGTTGCTTAGAAGACTTATATTATTCTCTAATGGCCGAAAAGATATTATCAGAACTAGACGTTTAAACTGTTTCTGCTAATTGAAAAAAAAAAAATCATCGGGTAATGTCATTATTGAAGGCAAATTTATTTGTTCTTTTAAGCTGTACCAGCGTTATCATTTGTATTTTTTTTTAGCTTTTTTGTTGAGCAGTATTAGGTTAAGTTCTCTGTTTTAGGTTAAGTTCATTGCTTAAATGTTCGTGTAAAGGTATCAACTGGTTGCTTAAAAAAGATTACTTATATTGTTCTGTTATGGGCGAATAAATAGTATCAGGAATAGACATTTAAGCTGTTTCTGCTTATTAAAAAAATAGGCTAGTGTTATTATTGAAGGCATTTTTTTTGTTCTTTTAAGCTTTATCGTTCTTATTATTCATAGTTTTTTTTTAGCCTTTTTTTGTAGAGCTGTCTGTATGTCTGTTACTAATGCCGGTGTTACCGCAAATATTGAAGTAAGTCTATATGAATTGTTCGTTTATTAGTCTACTTTGAAACAAAAGAATACAGGGAAGTAAATAATAATTTATTTGAGGATAACCCATATTTTAGGGAGGGATGGGGGACAATAAAGCAAAATCAGCTCATCAAGAAAAGCAACAACGGGATGTATTTTATGAAAAATAACTTAATAATACCGAGAAAGAGTAAAAATACTGGAATTTCAGGTTCCGTTCTGACTAACCTCCTACGGTTACGTGCATGCTTTAGAGGGGGGTATAGATTGAACACTGCCAGTGTCTTTAAATCCCTAGTTAGTCTAAAACTCTTCAAATAACCAATCCTGCGTAAAGCTATTTATAAAGATCGAAGTAATTGGACTTTCCCTGTCCATGGGAATTAATTTTCTTGATTGTAATATTCATATTTTTCACTCTTTATTGCAATATCTATATAGATAGATTTTAGACAAGTCCGCGATTTTATGTTATTTAAGCGGAAATTGTTTCCCGTATGAATGCAGACAGCATTTGGGGATGAGGCTATTGTAAAATAAGATTCTCCTACGCTCTTGGGTCTTTAGCCCTCCTCCATTTTGTTTGCCAGTATCCCCCAAACTGAATTTTCCTCACTGAGAATGCCCAAAAGGGTATTTTCAATGAAAATACAAAAAAAAGTTTTTTTTTCCTAATCTAAGGAGGAAAAATTTTTAGGAGGAATGCCCTGCCTAGAATTTATCACGATTTGCTTGAACAGAAGGCAAATACCGACCACGCCTATTACCCTTTTCCCCATATCTTGATATGCTAGTAGTTTGATCAATAGCACAGTATAAGTATATATGAATATATAGTTATACAACTATACTGTGATCAGTAGCTAACAAATAGTAAATATTCTCTGCAGTTCGCTGCAATTATTGTAAGGCGACGTGGTACCTTAAAAATCGCCCTATCTCCTCCATTGTAATCTTTTTTAGTTTGTGCTCAAACCATTTCGAATTGATTGAGTGGTCTTGCCCACAATTTATATAATATACCAGTAAGTTTACCGCAAATGATTTCTGGCTCTTCATTCTCGGTGCGAACAAAAAGCTCCTCCCACTTATTTCTGCACTTATTGTCCACTTATTGGTTGAGCCGGCCAAGTGGTTTTGTCAGTACTTGTTCAGTAGGTGATTATTCTTTGTCTACCCGTGAAAAGATCTAATGCCGCTTATGTTTATATCTGCAAAAACGTTCTCTGGAGCACTCGCACCTCGGTCCGGGTTTTTATAATGGGTGAGATACGGAAAGATCATACTGGATAATTATATAAACTGTGGTCTTGCCATTACTTGCAGACCTTGAATAAGAGATCCGAATAAACGACATAAAACTTAAAGCCTGCTTTCCTGGAAATATTAGGAAAACCATTTAACTTCTCCCGTTTTCTGCCGGATAGAGATATTTAGATTTAATGAAACTTGCATAATTAGAATGGGGTGTATTTGTTTTTTCGATTAAACGAAAATGTTTCGATTAAAAGTTTTCTTTTAAAGTCCAGGAAGGGTAGTAGCAGAACAGAAGACAAATTCGTAGCAGGTATGCTACACGAAAACGTTAAAAATCATCTCAAAGGAGATATCACTTGAGTAATTTGACAGCTTTAAGAGTTCCCTGTGATGCTACTCACTTTGATTGAAAACCTTGCCAACACAGGGGGCGTATTATTTATGCTTTAGGCTCCTTGAATAGACAGCGCTTTGCTTAACGATAAGTAAAAGATTATATTTTTCTTTATCTTAAACTAGCCTCTCGTTATCTTTTCGAACTGTTAACACGTGTAAGATCACCTGTCAAGTCTTGCCAAAATTTTAAGCAAATATCATCTGAGTAATTTGACTGCTTTGGGAGTTCCCTGTGGTATTGGGAAAATTAGCTAATGGCCCTTTTGCTTTTGGGACGGTCAGCCGACGGTAAGGCTCGTAAAATAATTTTCAAGGTATCGAATGGTCTCAAACATAATAGCGGCTAAATGACTTTTATCCGGTAAAAGTAGAAAACCTCCTGCCCTATTTTGTGCCTTTTGGTGTGCTAGAATTGGACATTTATTGCACTTTTTGTTAGTTGTTTTCTGATTTTGCTAGTAGGTATTATTTTTTATTTTAAAATATACTTGAAAAAAAATATTGTGTACAGCATGTTTTGCTCTATGTTTTCATACTATTTACGACCATATCGAATGTAGCAGTTTAGAAAGCAAACACGAAAGCGATTTTTGAGTTTATGTGGAATTGCAGAGAAAACAACTGTCGACTTTAGTTTATATTTTCCAAACAAAATATTCATGTCATCCTCTTCTACAAACCAAGAAAAGGCCGACGAAATCGCTAAAGTACTTATTAAAGTAAATTACAAAATGCGGAACAAATTACAAAATTTACATGGTAGAGATATGAAGATAGCTTCGACAACAGTCGTGCCTTAAAACAAACAAGCAATTTGATGCCGAGCGATGCTAATATTTCTAATAGAAATGTTTCTAATGAAAAAAGGCATTTCGCACCGCTGTTTAACTCATAATTTTCCATTAGGAAGACGGAGGTCTTCTTCGAATATTTCCTAATGGTTGGGCAAATCAAGTAGCGGATATTGAACCAATATTTGATAGGATGTTATTCTTTTGGTCCGATAGAAGAAATCCCCATGAAGTACAGCCTGCTCACAGGACGAGGTAAGTCAATAATTTCCTTTTTTCGATCTTTTCCTCATTATCTCTTTCCTCGCCATCCACTACGGACATATTGTCGTGATATGAGGAAATTAAAACTAAGAAATGAAGAATCCATTGCATCTGGTCCATTGCTGTTAATCTAATACGAATGACTTGTATAGGTCTGCTTGATTTTCCCTTTTTATTTTTTCAGTCTTTGCCTATTACTCTTTCTTTACCAGCTGGTTCTAACTGTATAATGAAGGAGGACATGTGTGGAATTCAAATCTACCTCTCTGATGTCTACTTCTACGTTTGAGTCCATTAGTCCACAAAGGTCAGAATTTGGAGTTGTGATCAGAAAAAAAAAATCAGACGACTGAGGAGGGAGTCGAATGCTTCTTACAAAAAAAAATCAATTCAAGACAAAATACCTAAATCTTACACGAAAAAGGGGGAGGTCTCCTGCCCTTTTCATCTGTGTACACGCGTGTATGTGACTCATTGTTTTTTTTAGAAATGTCAAATATTCCATGATGCTGCCACAGCACATATGCCTCATTCTAATTGAGGTATATGTTAAGCATGTTACTGCTAGTCAAGGGATATGATTCATGAACTGTCGCGCTTTTTATTGGGAAGAGATGTTGGATTTCATTAGCTTTTTCGTGAGTGAGACTAACTATATTTAAACAAATCATTATTGAAGCTACTGTATATTAATTTTATTTAATTGTTTGGCGTCCATAACACTTTAGATAATCGCACGAGCAGTGGCGTCATTTAGAGAGGGGGTGGCTAGGGCTGTAGCTCCCTGAGTTTATGAGGGGCCATAAATCAGTAGCCATTATTTATATTTGTTCGATCTTGCCTGTGAAAAATGTTGTGTTTACAAAAAAGTTCTCATTGTTCTCAAAATGTCACAGAATGTTTTTTCATAAATATTTAATAGAAAGAACTCTACCATTTAAGCTAGAAAGAATGTACGGATATTACGCAAGTCCAGAATGACAAAAAGGCTTCATTTTGATTATTATTGGAAGTGAGATAAGTCGCAATATCGGTAAAGAGGACGTGGAAACGAAACTCTGCTGGTATGGCTGACAAAACCATAGAGATATATAGAAAAGACACAGCTTGCAGTTTAAATTAGACACTTCTATGATGAGAAAGAGGAACGAAGAGATCTTAGCTGCTTTCACCGAAAAACTTGATGCAAAAAGTCTGTCGAGGCTCAGTGACTATCAAGTACGGAAAGCAGGGCTCGACTGGCCAGATTATGTCACACAATCGAGTCACTGTCATAAGCAGCTATTGTCAGATAGAAGCCCGTATTGCACCTCACAATTATTCATATGCCCTTAGACTTGGCTTTGTCGTTGGGTGATTCCATCCAGAATCTGAGATGAGGGAAATATTTTGTCTTCAATCTTCAAAGACTGTGCTGTTTTATCACAAAAATCAGTATGTGCTATCAACTTTATGTTAATGCCCAGAAAGCCACTGACATAACTGTTCTTCATCTAGAGGAATCATCTGCTACAAGAGGGTCGTGCTGGTATAGATAGATCAGTGAGCATGGTCCTGAATAGATATAACTGTATTTCAGCAATTTTATCAATTACTAAAACATCTAGTGACGGAAAACCGACAGGGAAGGCCCACGGACTTGCAACAACACTTTGCACGTTTGAATTTGTATTTACACACCATCTAGCAGAAAATAATTTATGTGCCATAGAATCTCTTTCTGAGCAGATGCACGCCATAAACCGAGTTTTTCTAGAGCTACTGGTCTTATTGCAGCTAGAGGAAATAAAATTATAGACATGTGAACTGAAAAAGCTATTAATGAAATCTTCCAGAAAGCAAAAGGATTTTCTTGTGATTTTGAACTCGCTGAAGGCCTTTTAAAAAAATGCAGAATAAAAATTCTTGGTACTTATGCATTATAACTAAACCAGCGCTATACACGAAAGAAGTCAAGTTTGGTTAATGCTAATGAAATAAAATAGGATGAATATATAATAGTTTAGAAATAAATTTGGGCTATATATTTGCACATTAGGGGGGGGGTAAGTATAGCATATATTAAATACGTAATAGGTACCTCCCCCCCCTAAACCCCAAAAAAACAATCGTTTAAATATTGTAAACTCAATGAGAAACCACGCTTTGCCATCAATTTATCTAGCAAATGCCCGTTTGTCTGGTTTCCTTGTACAGTCTATAGCGCTGGTTTAGTTATAATGCGTAAGTACCAAATTCTTCATCTAAGCAACCAAAGCGTGCATGACAAGTAGCTTCCTACTGACGTGGTTTTGTAAAACTGTCAACTTGGAGCCAAAGTGAAGTTGCTTCAGTGAAAGAATCAAGTAAAAATGGTTTGCAACGAAACTATTAGGGAAATTTTCATGAGGGGAGGGGGTGGGGGTAAGGGGACCTTTAATTCTGTGTTTGGGAAACTCTGATCTTCACAAACGATTACGTTTTTTATGCCTGTCGTCCGACATGCTAATTGGCTGGATACAAATAATTACTTTTCTATTTTTGCTGCCAAAAGTTATTTGAATGTAATTTGATTTTAGGTACGCTATAACGCTCTGGTATTTCGATGCTGAAGAGAGGGAAGAAGCAAGACTTAGGTATCAGCGAGAAAATTCTGGTAAGTGTGTGTGTTTTTTTTTTTTTTTTGTTTTTTTTTTGTTCACTTGTATGACACTTTCTGTTTTTTATATACTTGTGCCCCTGTTCCAAATTTGATTTGGTACTTATCTATTATATAAAACACACTCGAGAAGTGAACTTTGGTGACAATAAAATATGACAAAAGTAGAACACTGTATTATCAAATAAAGAAAGAAAAACGAGCAAAAATGGGGTTTTTATAGGCCAAATGAAGATACTGAAAAAACGAAGCGAATATTTCGAGAGGACAAACGCCTCTCTTCTTCAGCGCGAAACGAAACGATGTATCAATAAAAGCCAAAAATTAAAAGAATTAAAACCAAATACCTAACAACCATAAAAGCGAGTTATTCGCCAATATCCGCGATTTGCACAAAATCCAAAAAATATGATCTGCCATCGACGGATACTAGCGAACGGAAAGTTCGCTAGTATCCGTCGATGGCAGATCTTCATTTGGCCTATAAAAACCCCATTTTTGCTCGTTTTTCTTTCTTTATGTGATGTCAGGCCAATGTGGTTTAAGAAATTATCTTTGTATTATCAAAATTGTGAAGGTTATTTGTGATTTATTAAACTGGGAGCTTCGGCGTCGTCTGGCCGTCTCAAAGACAAAGAAAAGTTCATTATTGACACAATTTTTGAGGACACCGGTTAGTTTGCTTTGACTAGTGATAGAATATTGTGTCTCACCATAATTTATCCGTGCTTTGTCGTTGTAAATTAAGTAGATTGTTCCTTGTCGACCCGGAATTCATTTTGAATTCTATATCGACTTCTTTTTTATGGTGAAGTGTTTCTCGTTTACAAGTTATTCGACTTTATACCATGAATCTTATCAATATCTTATACGGCGAATATTGCATGTTATTCGCAGAATTAAACGGGCTGTTTAATTTTTATTATTTTTTTTTTCAGTTAGATAAGGTCATTAACTTTATTGCTTTAAGAACTTAGTGGAAAAGAATAGGAATCTATGACAACAAAATGTTATTAAAACTGGTAATGATTTTGACCTTGAATATTGAGAAAATATTAGCTGCAACGACTACGAAACATGTAAAATTGAATTTTCTGTTTAAGCTCGTATATCCACGATTTTAATAACTAAACAAGTTTTATTCGCTTTCTGAAAAGTTAGGTTCCTTGTGTTACCCTTTTCCTAATGACCCATTGAGGGTCATTAGCACGTGACACTTTTTTGTGTTAAGATGGATATAATGGGGTGCTACAATTTCGATGAACTGTCACAAGCACGAAACATCATAACATCGAACCGTCAGAACCTCGAACCGTCATAACATCTAAAAAATTTTGTAAGTTTATATAATAGTAATAAAATATATAAAAGTTTAGAAACAAATTTTCGCTATATATTTGCATATCAGGGGTGGGGGTAAAGCGTAGCATATATTTAATACGTAACCTAACCTAACCTAGGTACCTTCCCCCCTAAACCCCAAAAAACAAAAGTTTCAAAATTTTCGATGTTATGACGGTTCGAGGTTCTGACGGATTTTTTTTGTCGATGTTATGACGGATTTTGTACTGCTCCTGACGGTTCGATGTTATGATGCCTTCCCGGATATAATATTCACTTTTCTTGCTTGATTAAAAAGTTGAAATTTATTCGACTTCGACTTTCTTTATTGAATGTGGAATCAACTGTTATACCAAGGACTGTGAAAATGAATCGGATCGTTTGAATTGTTTAAGTAGAAACTATCGCAATTACATATGTTACAAAATTAGCGAAAACTGGATTTTTTTTTTGATTTTTTTTTTTAAGAAAAGGACTTCCATGTATAGCTATGTAGTTTTTGGTGGTAGTGAGGCCTAAAAAAAAGTCAGTGAAAAATCAGCACAAATAATTTAAAACCACGCGGCACAAAACAGTTTTAGAATGTGTAGCTTTCTTCTGAAGAAGTAGTTGTTTTTGGGAGTTAAGAAATTTTTATTATCTGAATTTTCGTGGACGGAAAATAATATTAGATTTAATTAATTATTTTTCTTATTTATTTTAACTCATCAACGTGGCAACACTGACGAAAATGTGATACTGCCCTAAAAACTGCATATTTTAAAAACAGCCAAAAGAAAAACTTTAGAAAATCGTAGTTCTCGGGTATGAATAGACCTTAGATGACTTTAGAGGGGAGGGGAGGGGGGCGAAATTGTGTTAAGTTCAATGTCCTTGGCACTAAAAGCTTCAGACGTTGTAGTTGGTGATGGAAATAGTATCACTTCGTGAAAGTTCTCAGCTTCAAAGAGCGGTTTCAACATTTGACTTGAGTAGATCCGTCTTTATCCTTGAAGATTTGAAGCATGGGATCCGTGATCAGTTTCCACTAGATTTTTATTTGTCGCCCAGTGTTGTGTTTGTAATTGAATGACACTAAGCTGCTTCGTCTCCCGAAAATAGCCTTTGAAGGCCGGGTACATGGTTCCTGGCCTAGAGGGCTCCCCCCCTCCAAAGAGATAAAAAGACAACCTCGCCGCTTAGCCTACCGCATCTTCTCCACCTCGCAGAAGATAGAAATGCATACAGGAGTTGCATCAATAGAATGGTGAAAGAAGAGCCCCCAAAACAACCTCCAAAGGCGGATAGGACTTAAGTCAAGTCAATCTCCGCCATCTTTGCGAATTTGTATTGTGTATTCTGCACAATCTTGGAATACGATCAAATCTAAATTGTTTCAACCTTAATCAGAGTCAGCTTGTAAAATAAACAATTATTTTGTCTTTTTAAGAAATGCAACAGTGAATGTTGAAACTGAAAGTGGGAATTTTTCACGATTCATGTGCAAATTCCTATCAGATTCGACGAAAACCATGCATTTGCAACAGGTTTTAACAGTGTTGCCTGATTTTTCTCTTCGTTTTTCTTTCATTCCTTTTATAACAGTAAAGCTGAATTACCATATCATTAGCCTAAATCGTCATCATAAATTATAATTTTTTAAGAAGACGGTTTAGTGTTTTAAGTTTGAGTTAAGTTTTGACAGTTTAATGTTTTGAGAAGGAAAATGAAAGTATAAACTTAGTGACAGCAATGTTGAAAGACTACGTTGAAAGGAATGGTCCTTTTTTTAATTCCCTATCCCCAAAAAAAACTAAATTTGCTGGCAAGCCTGGTTTGTAGGCCTACCCGTAATTCACACGATGCAGCCTAGTACGTAACTGTCTTGTAAATATAAAAAAAGGAAATACTATGAGATATTACACAACTAATGTTATTACTGCTTCTACCATCCACCTGCAGCACCAAACCGCACCTTATTGTTCGATATACCGCCAGTCAAACTAATACCTATAACTATCCTTAGACATTTCCTCTGAAAAATATTTAACAAATCATCCTCAACCTTTCGAAGCATCCCCGTTTCAGAGCCCTACTAGACCACTGTCATTATCGTCGCTTCCAACATTCTATCTTAGTTCGCAGATTTATCTTCCTATTATTCCAAACTTGTTTCAACTGTGAAAAAAAGCACTCTGCGTCTTGGCTATTCTTCTTTTTAGATCTTCACGACACCCATCATCTTTACTAATAATACTTCCCAGCATTTATGCCCAGTCTAAGCGACTTAGTCGGTAAAAGTTTAGCCATGAGCATGGGGAGCTTATGGTTAAACCAATTACCATATTACACCTGAATTTCCGATGCCAAGTGAGGCTGCCCCCGTGCTCCCTAGATCCGTCCTTGGCTCCTGGTCTTGCTGCAAGTAGCAAGAAGTAGTAAGTAAGCGACTTAGTCATCTTGACTTTAATTTTCAACTTGCTCGCTGAAGCCTCAAGACTTCCAAGATTTAATAATTTCGCAAATATTTTTATCGTTTCAAAAACTGCGTAATCTATGCCATAGGCATGTGCATAATTTCGTGCATAGCACTAATCACTTTTACGTTACTTCTGTTATACCCACAGTTTATATAATTATCCAGTAAGTTTATCGCAGATCATTTCTGGTCTTCATTCTCGGTACGAACAAAAAGCTCCTCCCACTTCTTTCTGCATTAGCGGGTTAGTCTGTTTCCGATTGTTTCCAACAAAGTGCATTATTCGTAATAGCGGGTTTCCACTTGTTTCCGATTAGATCACAGTCTGACTTGTCTACCCGTGAAAAGATCTGATTCCGCTTATGTTTCTATCTGCAAAAACGTTCTCTGGAGCACTCGCACCTTGGTCCGGGTTTTTATAATGGGTGAGATAGGAAAAGATCATACTGGATAATTATATAAACTGTGGTTATACCGTACAATGATAGGACCTTCAGTGGAGCTTTTCTATTAACTGAGTCAAAGCCTCTTCATAATCTATAAAACTGAAGATAAAATAGATCTAGTGATTCAGACACTTCTCAATTATTATTCTAAGAAGAAAAATTTGGTTGATGTATCTTTCCCCCTTCCTGAAGTCATGCTATTCTTTTGAATATTTATCTACAACATCTTCTAGTCTAATAAGTATCATTATGCTAAGTAATTTGCTTCCTAATGTCTGTAATTATAAAGGGGTTTCCTATAAAAGGATTTAATTAAAGTTTCCTTTAGCTGACTAGGCATTCCCCCTTCTCAAAAATCATATTCAAATCTTCTGTAATTTATCTCTATTACCTGTGTAATCACCGTATTTCAGAACTCATTTGCCCCGCTATCAGCACACAGACCTTATTCTTTTTTTAATCCTTTTGTGCTGTCTCTAATTCCTCCTGGCAAAATAAATATTCCTTCACTTCTAAATTGTTGAAATATGGTTTATTTATTTCTGTATAATGTCCTGCAAACAAATCGCAGTTTAACACAGTTTAACGCAGTTTAACATTCTCAAATGTTCTGCCCAGCTCTCTATAACACCTCCTCTGCAACCTGATAAAGAGCGAACCACTGCCCATAGTAACCAAAATTTTAAAAATACGTTTAAAAATACTGCCTAGTGAGAAGAAATAAATTTCATTTTTATTTGACTCAGGAATGGTAACTATTACTTCAATTAATCGCAATAGTAAAATATTATTTTAAAGCGAATTCGCTGGAATTTTGAAAAACAGCTGGAAACACCTTAAAAATGGCGTCGGATTGAAATGAAATGTACACCATTGGAATAGCTATTGTATAAAACCTAGTAAATAAAATTACAGCCTTAATTGCTTTTTTGTATGGTAGCACTGGTGTATCTTTTTTTTATTCGCCACTAGTGGGGCACTGGAACATCATAGACGGCTATTTAAGGACTTACTTAAAAGCTAATTTTTATATGTAATTGCTTCTTATAAATTTGACTGGATAACATTGGCACGTGCCTTAATTAGCAATTTTCAATACTTGGTTGATATTTGTGTTCCTTTCAGGTAAACCAGCCCTTGGATCTCAACAACCCATAAATTTAGGCTGAGAAGAAGACAAATTCTTAATGGGAAAAAGTCTTCGGTCGGCAACGTCTGCCATTGACAAATATTGATGACCAATACATCTTTAAAAGATTGTGAACTTGTGTATGTGCATTTACATGTGTTATAGGTTGACAAAGTCCCTGAAATCAATATCAGTAATATTTTTCTATTGTATAAAGTGTATATCCGTGTTGTTAAAGCATTGTTGTTACAGATCTTTTTTTTGTCTTTTAATAAAGAAACAGTTATTTCATTCGCTTTTCTATGTTACTTCTGCATAATGATAGATACAACATACAACACAACTTTTTTTTTATCCCTGAAGACTTGCCTGCAAATGCAAATGTCGATACATTTAAAGGGCCTAGTATAAAAGTGAAAATATTTTTTCTCTTGCCGAATGCGAAAATTGTAGAAATCCTAATCTTTTGGCTGGAACTCTGGTTAGAAGCCTACCGTACCATTCTCCGTTGTGTGCGTGGTCGTATAGCTCTAATACAACAGTAGACTTCAGGCGATATGGAAAAATTGATCGCACTCGCAGAAACCCATAAACTACGCTACCCCCTTAAGGTGCGTGAGCTGTTTGATGAAAAATGTAAGTAATAATACATAATTTTCTTCCTTTTTATTTTCGCCTGTTTTGATTCCTTTCCATTCGAATTTGTTTTATTATTATAATTACCATTTCCCATTGTCTTTCGTCTTTTTTTCTGTTTCTCAAATTTTTTCATCTTCTCTATTTCGTTGGGATTTTCTAGCCTTCTTCTTGTACCGTACTAAAGACGCTGAGATTTTAAAGAAAAGAAGTAGAAACTTCAAGAAAAAGTAGAGATCTTTACCGCGATATCTGAGTTTTTCCTATTTGTTCAGTGGGAGAAATTTGCTGTCATTTTTTGTTTCTTTTTCGTTCGTTTGATTTGTTTTTGCGGTGTGTTCTCTCAGAACTTTTTTGTCAGAGAGCTAATATTGGCCAAACTCAAACTCCCTAAGGGGAAGAGAGATTAAACGAGGCTTCAACGATCACCAATGCAACTCTTCACTGATTTACATTCCTATGAAGAAGGCGAAAGTTTGTCAGTTTCCCCTTTTGGCCCTCTGCTATACTTCTCACCTGCGTCTGTAAACTGTAATGAGAACTGTTTAAGCGTGCTAACTGCTAACCGTGAAGGCCAGAAAAAGCTTTCTAGCAAAGCATAAATAAAAAACAGTGGTTATTTTATAACAAGAACATGGCTATGGCCTTCGGCAATGCACATGCTGCACAATGCGTGCAAAATGATATTCGAAAATGTACTTTTTTGCGGTTGAAATGGTCAGCTTCATTCTATGTTCTATTTGAAATTCAGTTTGTTCATTTTTTGACGACATAATAATGACAAATTTCTAATGTTTTGAGGATTTTTCTTATGTAGTTTTATGTGCCTTATTCAAAAACTAGCTTAGAGTTTTTACAAAGTGATATTTGGAATTCTTTGGATGATCTTAGTTTTTCAGACAAAAAACTACGAAAAATCGTTGAACAAAAACCATGGGCACTAGAAAATCGAAAACATTTTTGAATTTGCCAGACAAATTCGCACTAGGAATTTTTTTTTTTTATCTCGTTCAAAAAAAAAATGCAAACAACTAATATCGCAAAAAGAGATGCTGGAATTTAATAGTATCCATCAAAATTTATTAGCATAATTCAATTTGCCTAATTTCATCAAAGGGAAGGAGGATGGGACACCCTACTGGTCCGATGTTGACCAAAACTGTATCATAATATTGGAGGAGGGATCTTCCAAAAAGAAACTACGTGCTCTAGTGCTCTTCTTATAATTAGAATTATAGGGGGTAGCAAGGCCCATCCTTGACTTTTTGGCCTAGAGTACCTTTGTGGCAAAACATGATTTAAGGTTGGAAGTTAAAGTAATTAATCGAATGAGAAAGATCGAAATATTGTGAAATATACACAAAGTATGATTTTGTCGACAAACTCCCTGAAACACCTTCAATATGATTTCAAATACGAACAGAAATTTGACTTACTTTGTTTTTTAATGTAAGTATATAGCAATATTATAACAAGCTGAATAGGAATTCTCCTGTCTATGGAAAAAAAGGAAAAAAGGTAAAGGATGCGGCACTAGACCCTTAAGGCCCGAACCGGCGGTGCTGATCTCTATCTCAAGGCCCTTCAGTCAGGAATTACAATGGGGGGATGGGGGCAAGCCACCCTGTGCTTTCGCATACCCTTCCCGTTTACCTTCCCCAGATTTCTCCAGGTACCTATTTAGATTTCTCCTGTCTATGAGGAGAGGTCGTCCTCCTCAACTCCCCTCCCACTCTTTACGCTAAGGGCTTTTTTTCACCAATGCTTCAAGAACAAATGCTCTAGTGCCAGATCAATGTGATAACAAATTAATTGGTTTTGCATTTGGAATGGAAGGACCGGCCTAGGCAATCCGTAAATAAAACGCTTCAGTCATTATTGGCTACTCTTTTGCTCTCTAAAATGCTTTCAGCTTAGTATTGGGTGATATTCAATATCGATATTGATATATCGATATATCGGAGCAAGTATCGAAACAAAAATAACGATATCGAAAGTGATATTTGAAAATTTTGACTATTTTCAGCTTGTTCTGCTATTTACCGGTGAACGTCCTGCAGAAAAGATCCAACATAGAAAATTGTTTCAGAAATGGCCGAGAAGAACGACAACGATGTATTTAATCCATTGACTTATACATGCTGATACACAGCATACATACCTGTATCCATAAGTTGAAAAAGCTTGTTCTCAAATTCAAGATACGTTTAGTGAGGGTAGACTTCCAAATAGTGCTGAGGACCTCCAAAGGACATGGCTGTATAAAATGCCCCCTAGGCTTATAGACCCTACTCAGATTACACCCGTCATGATTGCCACATGTCTTAATCTGTGCTTCATAAAAATGTATATTTTCACTGACGATTTTCTCAAAGTTGAGAGTACAATGGAGAGAGATACGGATCTGGCCTTTCTGGCTACTAAATCTGTATCAATAGATGCAAGTGCCGTGACAGTTCCAGTAATTCAGCCACGATAGAATCAAGCTAGTTTGTGGGGAGTATATGGCGAAGTTTCAGTAGTCAATGCAATGCATGCTTCGCCAGCAGCCGAATCTATAAAGGCTCTGCAGACTTTCAATAGGGAGTCTTTAGTTCCAAGGAAAACTGATCCATTCAAGTCGCGGAAATCTCTTAATATGAGTCTCAGAAATATGTCTACGAGGTGATCAGTTCCAAGGCTGATGAGTTAATCAAACAGTTGGGGGGTAACGACCTGTAAGTAAGGAGCGACTCGGCCCAATAGTGACCGAAATTCTAAAAAATGGAATTTTGACAACAATATATACATCAAAAGAATTGGCTTTTTATGCTGATTCCAAATATGTTAAATTCATTAAGTTTAATTCATTGTAACCATCAAAAGCTACGAGCCTGATAAACTTTGCGTGTGATTTTCGAGAAAGGGGAGAAACACCCCCAAAACGACAAGGAATATTAAATGAAAAGTGCGCCATCAGATTCAGCATATTATGGAACCCTACTGTAAAGGTTCCAACCTCCCATCTGCAAAAAACGTGGAATTTTGTATTTTTTGTCAGAAGAAAGATCACGGAACATGTTTATTTGTTGTTTTTTTTTGTTTGTTTGTTTTTTTCACCAGGGTGATCGTGTCAAATCAATCGTCCGAGAATATCGGGAGATGGCTCGCTCGAACGGAAATTTAAAGTTCTAGTGCCCCTTCAAAGTGACCGAAAATAGTGGAGGGCAACTAATCCCCCTCCCACGCGCTTTTCCCCGAAATCATCCGATCAGAATGTTGGGATATTCATTTTGTTCACTATATCTGAAAGATCAAATAACTGGGCCTCTAGATATGACACCCCCCCCCCACAACCTGGGGGAAGGGCTGTAAGTTGTGAATTTTGCCTGTTGTCTACGTGTAGTATTTTTATTTGTAAGGAAACAGACATTTTTCGGGGAGGGGCGATTTTCTAAGGAGAGGATTTTCCGTGTGCAAGGAAATTTCCAACTTCCCTGCACAGGAGGAATTTTACACGGGAAAGTTACAGTTGGAGAACTTTCCAGAACTATACAAAATTTTCCCTACTTTCTCTTTGCTGATTCAATTTTTCATCTGGAAATGTTCCGGTTACATTGTCATGGCCCTCCACGGTACCTGGGGGAAGGGCTATACGTTATGGATTTTGCCTACTGTTTACATATATTAATTGTTATTTGGAAGAAAATCGACAATTTTTGTGGAGTGAGGTTTTTCACGGGGAGAATTTTCCGTGAACAGGGAAGTTTCCGGGGATGAACGTACAAGGGGAAAATTTACACGGGAAAAATTTCGAGAACTTATCTACAAAATTTATCTTACTTTCTCTTTACTGATTATATTTTACATCTAGAGATGTTTTTTTTGGAAATCGTCCGGAGAAAATTTTCCTAAAGGTTAAAACTATCTGGGGGATTTTTCGTGGAAGGGAGGGATATTCCGCTGGAGAAATTCTCCATAGGGGAATTTTCCGTGGGAGGAATTGTTCATGGGAGAATTTTCCGTGGAAGAAATTCTTCATGGGAGAATTTTCTGCGAGAGAAACTTTCCATTGGGAGGGTGGAGCTTCGAGGAAATATTTCCCACCGAGGGGTTTTTCTGACATGATTCAAAAATGGCTTAGAAATTAAATGAAAAACAAGATCTTTTTCAAATGAAGGTAGGCTAAAGAGAATTTTCTTTGCGAAATTGCCCTGGAGAAAATTTCTGGGTGGAATTTTTTAGCAGGGATGAATTTATTGTGGGGAGGGGGGGGAGATCTTAAGCAGGCTGAATTTTCCATGGAAAAATCTCCGTGGGGGTGATTTTCCAAAAAGGAGAGAGGTAGATTTCCCGGCATTACAGGAAAACTATCAGAAATTAAATAAAAAAATAAACAAATTTTTTTCAACTGAAACTAGGAGCAATATTGAAACTTAAAGCGAAAAGAAATCGTACCGCATTCACGAGGAATCATACCGCATTCCTGCATGAGGGGAGATACCCCCTCCTCAATACCTCGCTCTATGCGCTAAAGTTTGAATTTTGTCCAGATTCTTTATGAACAATTCCCTAAACACAAGGATCGTTTAATAAGAAAAAGAGGCTTTTTAAAATACTAAAAAAACATATATGAGGGGTATCCCTCTCATATATACAATAATTTCTGTTCGTTTTAAGTTTTAATGCTGATCCTCACTTTCATTAATTTTTTTTTTATTATTTAATCGCTGAAGGGTAGAACCGATTCTCAGGGGAAAATATTGACATGTTGCTGATTTTGAATAGCCAAAAGTAGTAAGTTGGTTACATGTCTTTATCCTGAGCCCGAGTAATTTCAAATCTAGATTTCTATGATATTCACTTAAGTAATCGAAGTTTATTTTTATCGCTTGATGTCATGTTTCTCAAAGTTTTACAAAAATTGTGCACAATAAGCTTTAATTACAATTCTTTTATTGAACTTTTGGAAAGCCAAGAGTTATTATGAACAAAAAAAACTGATCAGAAATATCGATTATCGAAAGTAAAAATATCGATGTATAGATATATCGTTTAATCAAGTTATCACCCAACACTATTTCAGCTAAGCACAAATTAAACTTTAGACCGAAGAGCTGGGGTGATTGGAAGACAGCCTCCCCCTCACGCAGGGGCAATTTCTGGCCCATTTCGAGTTTTAATGTCGCTCTTTGATTTTACTTGAAGAAATTTGTTCTACTTTGTCTAGTTCTTATAGGATTACATATGGTAGTTCTTTTGCCAGAAAAAGATGGTCAATTTTCTTCTCAGTGCAATCAATGACACTCGTAAGAACATTGTGTTATTATCAAACGCACAGATTTATTTTTGATTATGTCTGTAATATTTTACATATAAATCGTCTGATGTTAACTTTCTTTTATAAATTGCCCCCCCCCCCCCTCCCCCCCCCAATAACTACTGTCAATATGTTTATTCTATCAATTTTATATTATAGTTTCTATTATTTATTCTATTATTTATATTATATAGTACATATTTATATATTATACAGTATACATAAATATCTTTGTTTATATTACATAGTTTCTTTCATTTATATTATATTTTAGTTTCTATTTTACGTTACTTCAAATTGATACCATTATGAGCAGTAATAATCTTGTGGATTACGTGATAAAATCCGATGACATCCATTGTTCATTGCGATGATGAAAGGTTGCCTTATCACAAAGCAATTAAACAAAGGTTTTCTGATGGAAGTAAAGAGCAAAGTCGAAACTTAAAACGAGCAAAATTAATGCTTTGCAGCCTATGTAACATATCATATAGCCTATGTAACATAGGCATGCTTTGCAGCCTATGATATGTCTGCAAGACTAGCGCAAATAAACCAACTGATGATATGTCCCTATGTTTGTAGGATTATACAAAACTATCACTCTACTGAAAGCGCAAAATCCACGCATAAAAACAAGAATCCTTTATTTTTATGCTTTATAAATATATATATATAATATATATATATATATATATATATATATATATATATATATATATATATATATATATATATATATAATATATAATATATATATATATATATATATATATATATATATATATATATATATATATATATATATATATATATATATATATATATATACAGGCAAAAATTGCAGCAAAAACCTCATTTAATACTTGTTCTTGGTAAACCAAAAGTATGTGCAAACGACTCCCCACCCCATGGATAAAATCGGCCAATTCCCTCTACACACCAAGAAAAGATAGCGTGATTCCTAGCTACAAATTTGGTCGGAAATAGTATTGAAGGAGAAATTACAAACTATTTGAAAACAGCCGAACTTGGGTAATAATATTTGATATGGCTATTTTTTATGTATAACTTGAAATTTTTATTTTCAAGAGAATCGAGCCATTAACTCGAAAAATAATCACTATTATAATTGCTGTTCCGTTGAATCCGTGCAATAGTTCGAATTTCCGAGTTACTGTAAACTGTTTTTTTTTTTTCACTAGGCAAATTCTTCGAAAACGCGTTTTTGGTTAATATGGGCTGAGGTTCGCTTTTTCTATTTCAGGCTCTTATGAAATTCTAAACGGATCGTTTTCATAATTTTATATTTTTTACAGTTGAATCTGAATAATGGTTCTTGTTTTGAATAAGAGTCCATTACAAAATTTTGCCTACTAGACCATTAAAAAAAAAAGTTATTAAACTGTCGGTTACTATGGACCGTTTATTCGTTCGGTACTGGTGCATTATGCGGGCACCGCGAAGAAGACTGTATCAAGGAAACCAGTCACGAAACCCGTCAAACGGGCTATTTGCAAGAGACCGCTATAGATAAATGATTGCAAAGCTATGGCTTAACAATGAGTCACAATATTTAAACAATTGTTTTTTGGGGTTCAGGGGGGAAAAGGTACCTAGGTTAGGTTACATGTTTAATATATGCTATGCTTTACCCCCACCCCGCCCCTAATGTGCAAATATATAGCCCGAATTTGTTTCTAAACTATTATATATTCATCCTTTTTTATTTCATTAGCATTAACCAAACTTGACTTCTTCGCGGTGCCCGCACAATGCACCAGTACCATTCGTTCTTTATTAGGTTAACTTACTTCATTACGATACTTTTTGGAACCAAACATACCCTTGTAAGGGATCCCAAATTTGTTTGAGGGAAGAGGGGTCAATAGGCACCATCTTATGTAAAACAATATCCACTCCCTGTTTCCCTTTATAGTGCCCGTAGGAAACAGAGTCAAATACAAAAGCATGATATGTGCTGTTGTTGTTAGATTTTTTAAAACCACTTCTGAGGTAAAGGTAAGTTTTCCTTTTGTGGAAAACTTACTTCCCCTCCTTCCTCTCTTTTATGCCCGGGCACTACAGGGCATGTCACTTGTATTAATTTTTTTTTGGCTTAATGAATAGTATTGATTTTTAGGCTAGGATAACAATTCAATAATTTTCAATAATGTAACTATTAGACTGTAATAGTAAAATGTCTGTTTTAATAGTGAAAATCTCTTGTAATGTGGCTTTGATATTACGTCAGATAGCGAAATTTGTGGATTACGTGACGAAAGTTTGTGGTACCCGCTCTACAACTTGGCACACAGTGTAGTTCACGTGGCGAAATTATGTAACAGTCTCATTCTTTCTCAGTAATTATGTAGCCGCAATTTCTTACAGTATTGATTAGCATTAGGATGCCAATGTTTGTAAAAATAGAAACATATACGACATTTATGGTTTGTATAAATAAAACTGACTACGCAGTTGAAAAAAATATTATGTTCTAATGACGTCATGTAAGGGCCATTTTCAGATGCGAAGCAAAGGCCGAATGCTGGCGCTACCAACCGTCGAGATACGTAGGACTGTATAAAACCAAGGACCCTCTGTGTGTTAATTAATCTTTCCAGTGAATCAACAGGTAAACTGTTTAAGTTAGAATCTTGAAATTTTTTCCAAAGAATCCTGCAGCCGGGGCACACAGGGCCGTATACAGGGGGGTTACCAGGTTTGAACCCCCACTACCAGATGGACGTACCTTGGCCACGTCCTTCGTGTGCCAGAAGATCTACTCCCATGTACATTTTATAAGTGGTGCCCTGAAAGGAGGCGCAAAAGAGGTCGACCAAGACACACCTTGCGACGGCAGTATGAACAGGATCTGAATAGAAGGGAGATGTCCCTTCAACCATAGTGGGAAGACGCCAGGGCTGCAGCTCAGCTCCGTGATGTATGGTGAGGTTTCGTTGGCACTCTATGCGTCATTCCTGGCTCTGGAAGATCTAAAGTCTAAGGTAAACGACCGCTCATGACTTATCACCGACACTGCAATCGCTAATAATATTTGATAGGCAACTCATACGTTTGCGAAGACCCCTTTATCTCCTTATTGCACAACTAATTCCAACACATCTATAGGTTTCCTTAAGGAAATGCGTCGGTGTTGAAGTGTTTTTTTCATATCTTGCAGTTCGTGGAGCAACTCAATGGGATCTAAATCATCACAATATTTTACTTTTATTGCTATTTACTTTTATTTTCAAGAAATGGTGATGAAGATGTGGGAAAAATAAAAATTTTGGATTCAATTCGCTTTTACTTACTGCCAAGTGCGCCCACTAATTTATTTTAATAAACACAAAATTACAAAATGATTATAAGTGTTGGATTATTTATTTGAAGTTTGTCGCCCCTAATATTTCTGTGCCCGGGGCAAGTTCCCCCTCTGCCTCCCCTAAAACCACTCCTGCCTCATAGCCACCATTATTTCGGTTAAAATTTTTGTAAGAAATGTGTATGTAATTTGCGCATTTTTCTCAGGTAGGTTTTAGTAGGAAAGGTTGCAATTTCTGGATTGTCGGATCATCTGGGAGGTCTTGTTGACATTCAGTGACCATTAGAAGGGAGGGGATAAACTAGATATCAAATTTTCACGGAGCTGAGGTAAATCAAAATGCACTAAATGTATTCAGGTCATCAAAATAGTCTCACTGTAATTTCTCAGAAACGGTTTGGGGGATAGAGCTGAACCTTTCAGCCATTGCAGAGGAAGGAAGGGGAAAGGGTGAGGAAATGGCACTCCAATTTTTTTTTTCGGGGGGAGGGGGGGGGTAGGGGCTAAATAATTTTTGTCTCGGATCCATGTAAACGTTTTTCCACTATAACCTCCTATGGACTCATAATCTATGCATGGTTAAGCAGTGCGGTAAATCAGAAGACACCAAGTATAGTCAGGTTATCAAACGGCTTAGGGAATTAATTTGAAACTTTTAGAAATGAAACGAAATTAAAATATAGAAAAACGGGTACAGCATTTCAAGTAAGACAGTGAAAAATTATTATTATTATTATTAACGAAAAGAGTTTTTGGTCATTTTCCACTGTCTTAATTGAAATATTATTCCAGTTTTTCTTTATTTTCATTGTATTTTATTTGTAAATTGAAAGGCAATACAGTCTAAAAAATATTTTTCAAAACACTTATCGAGTGTTAAGGGGGAGGCGAGAGGATATTGAGTTAAGACTCCGAAGAAACAGGAATAGCTGAATCAAAGACACTGTGCATCCAGCTTATCAAAATACCATATTTGTAATATAGCAGGAACCGCTTGGGTGACGGAGTTGAAACTTTCAGATAGTAAAGAAAGCAGTGAAGAAGGCTCCATATATTGTATTTTGTTAGGAGAGGTTGCTAAACATGCTTGATCTCTGGTCAACCTAAATGTCTTTGCACTATAAACCGCTAAGGGAGTTAGAATCAATTCATGGTTAAGTATCGAGGTAAATTAAAAGACAATATGTGCTACCGAGCTATCAAAATAGCGTATCTGCATTTTCTTGGGAATGCCTTGGGAGATCAACATGAAACTTTCAGATTTTTATTGGAAAGAAGAACAATGCAGACCTTGGTTTAAACAGTGGGGAGGGGATCGACAACGGCTATAATTCTTGTCTCAAATAGGCCTAAAAATTTCGGCGCTATGAACCTCTGTCTGACTAAAATCTATTCTCAGTGAAGTAGTGATCTAGACTAAAAGACATCATGTGTGCTCAGGTTATCGAAATACCGTATTTATATTATTATTTTTTTTTTTATCTTTGATAGGTTTGTAAATTACAGGTTATGTAAACAGAGCTAGGTAGATCTCAATGTACACAAAAACATCCTGAAGGTTGGATGTCTCGATATTTGAAAGGATGGCTTCAGCCCTATGGAAGACGAAAAATTATGCAGATTTTGAACTCATATGAACAATAATCCCCCTCTTTATCCATCTAAAATCCTAAAAGAAAACTATTTATATAGATTTTATTGAACGAAGCTGGTGCCGATTGCGAAATTCGACTGAATATTCAGAATTTTTCCAAAATTTAAATTACAATCCAACCTTTAAATTCTAAATCAGGAAATTTAATTCGTGCAGAAACGGATAAATGTAATTTCAGGTCATTTCAAGCTTTAAGTCATTATATGAATTTATTTTTGATTACCTTAGGTGTTAATATCCCTCTTTACTTTTTTTTGAAACACTTCTTTTTTGGAAGTTTTTGAAAAACCTCTTTATCTTAAAAATTAATCTACGGAAGGGGTGGTCATTGAAATTTGGGAGGGAGCTCATCTGATTAGAAATCAAAAGTTATAGTATCCTTGTTAAGGTTTGGGGGTGATTGGAGAGCAGCCAGCCTCTTCTTGTGCCCTGATTCCCACCGTAACCTCCCATGGCATCGGACAAAAGTTTCAGATAGCCATACTCCCAGAATAGTCGAAAGGTCCAATAAATATGACAGGAGGTTAAGTGTCTCATGGATCCCCAGGGGCAAGGGTCGTAAACTATGCAAATTGCCCAGTATTTAGAGATGGGCTTTGTAGAGAGAAAATGGAAGGTATGTTTTCGTTTCGGCTGTCCAGTTGACTTGATGCTTCTAAATATCGTTCGATGGGCCAAGGGAACCACATATTTTTGTTTGGGCGGGGGGTGCTTGGGGGCACAGATATGGACCAACAAAATGTCTGTCTCTGATTAGGTTGAAACTTGCATCTGTAACTCCCTTGACTAAGAAACCTTAATGTGCGAAGAAATGAGTTTAGGGATAACCTCCACCCTCCCTATAAAAAATAGATATGCGAAGGCCAATCAGTAATTTTTTGCTGATTGACTTGAAAATTTCGTCCTAGGACCAAGGAGAACCCAATGCACAAGAAAAAATAGAAAAGAAATAGGGGTTTCTCCAAAAATAGGGTCCAAAAACCGTTTTCTTGGACGGCTTCAAACTTAAATCCGTAAGTTTCGCAATGTACAAAAACATTTAGGTTGAGGACAGGGTACACGCCCCCAAAAATGGGCCGAATAAATTTTTCACGATTGGCTTGAAACTTATAAATGAAAGTCCTTGGGCGAACGGGACCCCATTGCACAAAAAAAGCAAAATGAAGAAATATTGCTTCGCCTGAAAATAGGTTTTAAAAAAGGGCCAAAAGCCATTTTTTTATGAACCGTTGAAAAGAGGAAAAAATCCTTCACCCTTCAATCTATCTTACAGCCTTTTTGCTGACTGACTATATGGCTTTCTAGCTGATTCCTAGGTGACTTCTTAAATTTACTCCATAGAACATCGTTCACTACTTAACAAGCCAATTTCCTAAAAATCCTTCCATTCATCATAAACTACGAACGATGCGCGGATCTGATTCAGAGGGACAAAATTGCAAGTTTCTAATACCTGGGATTCGTAACAAAAGAATTCGAAGAAGCTTCCTTGAAACTCAAAATAGAACATTGACATTCTGAAAAGTATCTCTTCGATTAAGGAAGTACCAGTGGAAGGGAAGTAATATTTTTCTCATAAAAACTAAGATCCGTGTGCAGGACCATATCCATGTGATGACCATATCCGTTTTTCTTTATGGAAGTGAGGCGTGGTTACTCAAAGTGTTACTTGGAAAAAGCTTGACATACTTAACAACAAATGTCCTCCATTCATTATGTGTATCCATATCTCAGATTGTGCTTCCAACGAACAAATTCACGAGAAAGTTCTGCAGTAATATTCTTGTCGCTATTTTTATTGAAGAAAGGCCACACAAATGTCATGCCACGCTCAAGCAATGTCATCGTAAAACAGTGCCTCAAAACAGTGAGCGCGGCTTTACGGTTAAGGCAGATTAAGGGTTATCAAAAATATAGATTACAATGGAGGCATATGGTCACAGAGGCCACTTCAGCTGATCCCAATAGATAGCGTAGAACTTGTCACAGTTATTAGATGCCACAATGAGCCTGAAAAGGCTTGGATTGAGAAACAATTAAAGGACTCGAGATGCATCAAGCTAAAGAACGACCATATAATTCAATGCGGGCATATTTTAAGCCAGCTTTTAAACTAGACATTTTTCTCAGATTAAAACTCATTTTGAGCTTTTTTTTTTACGTTGACTTGCTTAAGTTGAAGAGTTCCAAAAAATCAGTATTTTCAATACTGGGTATGTAGAAACACTTCTGATAGATATTTGTGCTGATCCAATCTCCCTCAATATATTTATTGATGGTTCAGCAAAACTATTTCTCTTTTTAAAATATCATTTATTTTATATATGGAATATTTGCCAGTAAAATGCTGTCTTTTCTGCGAAAAATCTAGTTTAACGTTCGGACGTGTGAGCTCTTGAACGCTGAACGAAAAATGCTAACTCAATTTGACCATTAAGTACAAGCAAGTTTAAGCAAGCAAAGACCATTTTTAATGACACATGTCATTTCGATTCGTCGCTAAAAGTTTAGGGCGTGAAAAACTAGGATACAAATTAAGATGAAACTAGCACAAGCCATCTTTACCAAGTTTTTGTTTCCTAGAACTGTGTCTGCTGACTTCCTTTCAAGGAATCAACATACAGCAGTTCCGGGGATAACCTCCCTCTAGAGACCAGTCCAAGCAGAGACGGAGCGTCTTAAAAAACTGTTCTTCAAGTACTTAGTGCAGGGTGTCTCCTCTTGTAGGTACATTTAACCGTACCGCGTTTTCCATATTGTTTCGGCTAACGTCAGAGGGACGGTGTTGGATGTACTTTTAGAAAACAGCCATCAACGTTATATTAAATTTTGACTAAAAGGTTGTAATGGTACCCGATCAATGCTACACATAACCCTTGAGACCCTATTTTGGGTCCCTGGAGTGTTAACAATAGGTTTATAGGAGACCGTGCAAAAAGTGACCTCTGTATTCCCCGATTGGGCTAATGCAAGAGATGACAAAGCTGGATGGTCACATGTTCTTAGAACAAAGAATGATGAACCAGTTTTCTCGCGCAGTAGGATCGGACTCAACCGAGATGTGTGTCTCAAGAGCGGTCTGAGGAAAAATGAACTCCCAAGAGACGATGCATTCTCAAAAAGGAGGTCTGTAGACTATCTCGTAAGTATCATCATTGATGATGAAGTCAGTGCGTCCATACAAGACCTTAAATCGGGCAGTCAATAGCTCCTTAGTCTTTGGTGCGTTTAAGTTGACCATAGATGCATCAGACCATTTTGCTATATCCGCCAGACTGTAAGGACAGAAGTTGACTGTAAGGACAGAGAAGCTTGTACGGGGTGTTATGGACAACTGCACAAATTGTGCAGTGCCAGCGAAACATCGCCAGCGAAACAGTAGGGAGGGTGAATGAGATTGTCCCCTATTTCATTGATAACCATTCTACAAAAATGTGGGTTCCAAGATGCCACCCTGAGGAACTCCAGCCTTTACTAGGTATTCACTGGAAGTAAACCCATCGAGGGAGATTGCTTAGAGAACACAAGAAAATCATAAATTCCATGCACTTCGAGTTTTTTTCAACACACCCTTATCTAAATCGAAAGTTTGCATTATGAAAAAACAGCAGCATAATATCGTGCCCCGGACCAGAGGTTCGACTCACTCCCGATTCTGGGCATCAAGGCAGTCTAGTGTCAAGCAATGGCTGTAGGTCTGATGAGCTTACAGGTGAAAAAATTCCCACAAAACATCTGAATTTCAGATGTCAGGTGAAATTGAAAACTACTGGTCCTGCTGGAAGTACAAGTAAAGCGTATTGGAAATGCAATTATAGGCATCAGCAATGTTATTGTCACTTCAACAATAATCTGAATCAAGTCCAGGAAATACAGGTTGATTTTCAACTAACATATAACTTTTGGTGTGGCCATTTACAAGAAATCCCGTGCTCTAAGAGTAAAGATACTGTCTTAAGAAAACCTCAATATTAGAAAAATTATATTCAAAAAAAGTAAGAAATTAAAATATATCTTATTCATACGCTTCAATTTGACTATCGTCAACTTGTCCTGTAGCCGGATAATAAACTTTGAAGCTGAATTGGTTGCGAGAAAATGAGCCCTGAAAGAAGATAAGTATGAGTTATCACCTAATTATCAAAATTCCAATATTCATTTGACTAACATAAATGCTTTCTTACATCTATCACGACAAAAAAGCCATCTCAAGTCTAATCAGTTCAGCCCCCCCCCCCCAAAAAAGATACAAAGATCTAATTTATACACAATTTTAGCTTATGCGTAAATCTTCATTAAAAACCGAAAAGCTACTTTTTGAACTTAATATGCCCTTCTTCTGCCTTATAGACTTCTTGGCCATTTCTTTTAGTTATGCCATCTGTTGATTTGAAGGAATCTGATACCCTCGTACCATAGCAGAGCCGAGGTTGCTTTCAAGTAATGACTGTATGGTTGTTGAAATGGTATGGTATGGTTGAAATAAATCCATAACTTTACTAGTTTTAGCAAATCTTTTTCTTATACTTGTTATATTTACATTCAAAGCTTTATCCAGTCTCTCAGAGGCCGTGGGAGAACAATCTTTTTAAACATAGTTGTACATTTTAATTCAATTATGAGTTTAAAAGATTATATAGGCGATCAAAACTACCATATTTTACAAAAAAAAAACAAATCCCACCCAGTAATCCCCAAAATTATTCTTGATTTTTTCGAAAACAATAAAACAACCATATGATATTGCACAATAAGTATCAGAAGCGTCTCCAAAAAGACACCAAATACAATTGAAAGTCTCAGCAGTTTTCAGTCCTCATAGATAGATAGATAAGTATATTCAAGCCAAAAATGCGGCCATGAACACAAAAAGAGCACAAATATAATAAACTTACATCGGCGATCATAAAAAAAGCATAAATAAAATGAACTTGCATCAGCCATCATGAACAAACACTTAAACGAAACATACAATTAAAAAAAAGTTTTTTTTCGACTGAATAGCATAAGATAGCATATTTTTGTGTCCGGTCCCTGAAGGCAAGCAAGTATCTCTACAGCCATTAGTCTTAAAAAAAGATGATAAATTATACATGTAGTTTGGTTATACACTGTTTTGCCACAGAGCTGGGAGATCAAGTTGAAACCTCCAGAAAAAGTTGTTTAGGCGTGGTAAGGATAAGAGGACGTAAAATTTCCATTTAGGTGAAGGCAGCCTAATGTTTGTTTTGCCGTCACAAAGTTAGAAGGTCTTCCCGTCATCAAAGGATCACAATCAAGGCCATATCCAGGAGGGGAGGGGGTTAGGGGGGTTTGAACCACTCCAGAGATCCGACTCGTAAAAACGTAACAGTTCTTTTTTTATGCCAGTACTCCGACCGGCTCTTTGGATACTATATACCGGCTATTTGGCTACTATATCTGGCTACTATATTACCGGTTGTTTGGCCACTATGCACCGGCTATTTGATTACTATATGTGGCTACTATATACCGGCTATTTGGCTACTAAATCTGGCTACTATATACCGGCTATTTGGCTACTATATCTAGCTACTATATACCTGCTATTTGGCTACTATATACCGGCTATTTGGCTACTATATACCGGCTATTTGGCTACTAAAAAGTGATAACGTGGCTGATTAAAAGATTCAAATGATTTTGCCAATAATTGAAGAAACACGAAAATAATACAAAAACAAAAACAAACTGGATCAAAAGCAACTTACGGGATTAACGACTGTTGTATCTGTATTGGTAGTAGTGAAGGGTTCAAATTTATCAGCGATGACAGCTAAGTCTGGTAGTGGATAAATACTTAGTGCGCTATCATATGCCCAGTAAGTAGGTCGAACGTTTAAAGGAAGCGGTGATAGGTGACACTGTGACACCAAAGTTTTCACAAACTAAAATACAAAACGGAAAGTTAGTTGAAGAAAATCATAGAATTCAAATATTGCTGATTACTTAGTAAACCTGTCAGGCGCCCACTTCAGGAGAGTCTCGTCCAAAAGGTGTTCAGATAATGGACATATCAGTAAATTATAAAGAAGAAGACAAAAAATAAAATCTTTTTCATACTTTTGGCTGTTCATTGCTCTGAAATGGTAAAATAATGTCCTTCAATTTTCAGTAAAGAAACTTATATTGCAAGTTCAAGTTTCAAATATAAGACACTGAAAATAAGTAGGATTCTTTCAACGATCCATGACCCTACAATGAACTAATTAATAAAAGAAAGTTTGCATAAATTATATGAATTAGAAAACTTAGAAATTAAAAAAGTTTCTAGAAAAAGAAAATTTCATTAACATTAAATTAAAAAGAAAAACTTTCCTTAGTCCTAATCAGTAATGTCGGGAGATAAAACGCGTTTTGTAGCAGACAAGGAACAATAATGACAATATACGTTCAATAAAAACAAGAAATGATAAAATAATTGCAGAAAAGCGGTCCAAGATTTTGGGAGAAGTGCTTCAGCTAAGTTACTTGCTATGAAATATATTTGCATATTTAAAACTTTAATCTTATCAAAAAATTAAAAATCTATCATAAAGTTACATAGCATCGCACATTGCATGCGCTTCTTCATCCATTTAGCCAGGCAATTTGGAGATGGTAACTAAGAAGAAGCTAAATAACAGTAAAAACATACATAACGGTAATAACGTTATGTAAATAACTTTATGAGGTAAATACGTAAATAACGGTAAAAGGTAAAGGGGAGGCTCTCAGTTATGAATATTCTTTTAAGAACATAATTTCCCACAAGAATTCGCCTTGCCCTAAAATAAATACTATGAACTAAAAATAATTACCCCACAGTACCACAAAACCTATACACTCAATAATTTTTTTTTTGGAACGTTAGACCCTATCTTTCGGGTAAGTCATAAGAACTTCCCCAAAATTTTAATGGGTTCCAGCTGCGTATGGATACTCTTAAACTTCATACTTAACTCCTCTTCTCTCCGTATTGATCGAAGGGGATTCCAGAAAATTATAACAATCATTGTCTAAAAATGTGTTCTTTTAGTGTTTTCACATCAAACAGACACACAAGAAACAAACCCAATTTTTCACTGAGGGTCAAATCGGTGTGGAACTAAATTACAAATAAAAAAAGATAAGTTTGTTTTGCACAAACATGTATACAATTTTAATTAAATTATTTACTTAAATAATATACAGCTTAAATCCACAAATTCCCAGCCCCACTTCAATCTAGTGATGTAAATGAAGGGCTAGTTGTATCCAATCGTAATTTGCCCCTCTAATATTTCGTAACTTTCATTCTTCTGCGTTTAAATCTATCAGTAATTTTAAAAAATATTTTTTTTTGATATTTTTAGAATTACTTTTATACAAAATTTTACAATTATACAATTTATAATTATTATACAATTTTACAATTTATGCAAAATTATCGTTTTTCCTAAAAAAAAGAAAAAAAAGAAAAAAAGAAAAAAAAAGAAAAAAAAAGAAAAAAAAAGAAAAAAAAAAAAGAAAAAAAGAAAAAAATAAAAAAAAGAAAAAAAAAGAAAAAAAAAGATAAAAAGCAAAAAAAGTACTTGTATTATATACGCCCTACCGCTCAAGTTGTTCATTCATTGGCGCATTATAGAACTGGTTTCTTTCGTTAGTTTCTTCCAGCTTAGCGTGAGACAAGACAAATAGAAGTGACAGAATAGACAGAAAATATATAATTTGGGCTATATCTTTGCACATTAGAAGGGGTGGGGGTAAATTATTTGGACAGTGTGAAGCTAGAAAACAATTCTTACTACATAATCTGCCGAATAATTGTACCTAACACATTAGGCATACAGACCCGCTATACTTAACCCCCCACTCCCAAAAATATGCAAAGATATAGTCCTAATTTCTTTCTAAAATATTATATTTTTATCTTACTATGGTATATTTCATTAGGATTGAGCGTCAGAGAAACGTATTAGAAGAACATTAGGTAGGGCGTATATCATACAAATATAAAAAAAAAATATAGGGAGCAATGAGCTGGCTTCACTGGCAGTTGCCCATACCCAGCAAAGGCACGTTTCTCAGGCCTAAGCCTCTGGCTTCACTAAGGGAGCGGCATGGGTTTTTGAGATTGGAGACCCAAACCGCAGCCCTTGCAAGAGACAAACCACCGTGCAAATGGTAGCTCTCATCTGACTCGAGTCATAGCTCAGTCTTACAGACCTCATAAATCGCAGACCACTAAATAGGTAGTAGGTCAATAAAAGGCAATCGACAGAAAAAACAGGTACATAGAGGTCCATTTAATCTAGGCTCTTAAATTTGAAAGTTATTTTCAAGGCTTCTCTTGACGATGCTTTTATATACATTGCTGCAAATTTTTCTAGTCCTTTGAAGGAAGGAGGGGGTCTGATAGCTAAAAAATGTACTCTTGGGTTCAATTTTTTTCAAAAATATCTGTTTAGAGTAGACCCTGATGTACAATAGCGTGTATAGTAAGTGCACAAGAAAAGCACAACGATTGTCCGTCCAAATGAGTAAACATAAACGCTGAATATCCTACATCTTCTATTTCTGATATACACTAAGGTAGCTTCATGGAGTGCTGAATGAAACAGCCATGAATTCGAACTGAGAGGTTGTGGCGGAGAAGTGCCTTGCAACCTTATGCACCAGTTGGCATGGACCAAAGACTAAAGCATAGCCAAGCAAGCTAAATGCTTTTCTATCCAGTGGCATATGCAAAATTAGTGTTTTTTAATGTAATACCGACAAAAATTTGACAAATGATTTATGCTCCGTAATAAATTGCATTCAAACGATTTTATACTTTTCGTTCTAAAATCGAATTACTTTTCATCGGACATTGAAAAAAGACGACATATTATCTTTATAGCTTTCCACTGTCAGAATGACAAATAATTTGTTACCTTATTATGTTCTCTATTTTTCTCTCGTTACAGGTTTGGCTCAAAGGATGACGAGAATACCAATGCACAGCTGAATGATTAAAATACAATTACTATTGGATTATATCGCTATGTTTAACAGCACTAGATAACCGCAGGGGGAGAAGCGCGCAGGGTAAAAGAGGAACATAGCCCTCTTAGATCTCATAAATTTGGCAATTTCGATCTCTAATCTCTAATAATTTTTTACGCAGTTCACCACCTTTTTGTTTGTTTAGAAGCGCTGCCCCTCCCCCAAAATAGTTTTTGCATATATGTCGGGGTACTACTCATTGCGCTGTCTGTCACAATTTATTTCCCTGTGTCCACAGAAGAAATTCTAAATTGGAGAACAAGTTCTGAAAAACTATTTTGGGTAGAACAAGTTCTGAAAAACACACCCTGGGTATCTGACCCCAGGGTATGTGCTGAAGAAGGAGGAGCGCCTATATAAGAATCCACAGTTGATTTTACGGTTTACTGATCAGATCTTTTATTCCTGGGGTACGATACTGACTATCAAAACAACCAGGTATAATACCCTAAGCGGTGCAATAGAGAATAGATTTGAGCACGTCCAGCTCAACATGAATAAACTATATAGAAATTACTCTGCTGTGAACTAGAGGTTTTCTGATGCCGAGTTACACCTCCCACCATACTTTTACAATATACTGAAATATTAAGTCAGATTAAGAATAGAACAAGAATAGGAGAGACACCGTACTTTGCCAAACCTACTTTAAAGCACTGCAAACCCAACACACTCTACAAGACTGTTTTAATCCTTTTTGTTCTCTCCAAATGGGTCAATCAGTTTTAGAAAAACTAATGAGAAGGCATATTTACAAAAAAAAGCATTTGTTACGCGATTCGTTCCTACCCAGTCTCAAACATAGACATCTAGTGGAAAACTCTATTAGTCTTTATAAAAACTCCCGCAAACCGAAAATCCCCCGGCAACAATTGTTGCCAAAATCTCTGCGGCAAAAGATCCTGCCAAACTTCCATCAGTAAAAGCAGCGCAGCTGCCAAAATGTTTACGTCCCATGTTGTCACTTGTGTGTGCTATGTGTTCTAGCTTTTCCTGTCACAAGAAGTTATGACGGATAATTAGCGCGAGTGTTCACAACGAGGCGGCAAAAGATCAATTAAATAAGGGAGTCTCTTGGGGAAACATTAGCGATATCGAATTCAGAGGAAAGACGGTAAATTGCTGGAACGTTTAAGGCTTTCTTTTAAAAGGCCAAAACTTCAAGGCCATGGGTTCGGACCACAGATATAATAAACACAAATAAAGAGCCAATTCAGTGATAATAATTTATGGGGCTCGCTTTCGTCTTTTGTCAATTAGGGTTTCCGGCTAATGACAAAACTAGATTAGGACCAGGGGTGTAATTTGCTATGAGGCGGGGAGGGGGGGGGGGACAACTGCCCACCCCAAATCCACTTCGCCCCCAGCTGAAATTTAAAATCTTCAAAAATCTTGTCAAACTAAGATAGGCCTACATATTTCAAGCATCCACAGAAACAGATGAGTTTTCTTTAGTATACCTTTGCCTTTATGGTACTGTATGACTCATTTAGAATTGTCAAAAATCTTGTCAAAACTAAGATAGTGCTACATGATGGCCTATTTTCTTTAGTATACCTTTGCCTTTATGGTAAGATATGGCTAATTTTTCACTGCCATTTTCACTTGACTTGGGAAAATCAGCTCCAACTTTGTCCCCCCCCCCCCTCTAAAATTTTGACAAAATTACGCCACTGATTAGAATCGACTGCCAAAACCTTTTGGTGAAGATCCGTTCGAGTCTCCATTAACAAGAAAAAGCAATAATTGTTCTTCTATACAGGGCCAATCCCCTAAAATTGGACCAATCGTATGCCCTATTTATTTCTTTGGTTCAGACTTGAAGCCAATCACGTAACTTCATAATAAGTGGCGGCTCCAAGGCGGCAAGTAATCTCGTTAATACTTTTTATCAGCATGTTGGTGTCGCAGCACAAATGTCTGGTCTTAACCTGGAAGTTCATTGATATGGCACATTTTTATCATTTTATAGTAAGAACACACGCAAAACAAATTGGAAAATTGCTAGCACTTTATCGATCAAAGAAGAAGATATTCAAAAATGACGGACTTAGTGCAATTGCACTACGCAATTTCAGAATTCTAGTTCGCCGTTTCTTTTATTTTCGATGAAGGCATAGAATTTAGAATACTTTTTTTTTAGTATTACTGGTTTGATGTTGCCTTTTTAATGTTTGCTATTACCAGCCACAACGGCACTAAGTTTATTTGATAAAAAGCCAACCATCTGATAGCGATAAGGTGCACAGAATTAATTTAAAAATTCCCGGCTTCAATCCACTATATTATAGCAGATATACTGACTATAACTATAAAATTTTGTTGTTATATCGCCTGTAAAAACAAAGTTTTGTTGTTATAGTGACTATAACAGTAAAAAAAAAGAATGAAATACGAGAATGACAGAGCTAAGAGTGGTTCCTTTTATATACCATGATCTTAATAGCTGATGTTCCAACAGTATTCGTACCTTTTTTCTTGGGGAGCACTTTCAAAAGCTTGGTTTTGCACTGAAGGAAGGTTCTTCAACCGCTAACAGCTATATATTTTTGGCTAGACTGCTAGATGAGAAACAGCACGCTACTCGATTGAGCTTCAATGATGTTTGGCATTCTTAGACACCCAAGTTTACTCTATTCTTACTTAAGAACATTTTAATAAAAGAAACTTTTTTCCAAAAAAAGGATATTCTATTCTTACTTTTGATAAGTGATACCCTATAATTATTTTTTTTGGGTCATATTCTATGGATGGATTGTTGTGAACACTTGAAGCCAGGCTCAGTGTAACAAAACAGGATTTCCCTAATTGCCTTTTCCTATGCCAGAAGTCTTTCATTGGCGTCTCCAAGGCGAAATGTGTTCCTGGGCACCTCCGTTTATGCCAGTTGCTTCACAAAACAACTTTTAGACATCCCTTTTGTTTAAAAAGGCTGAACTGTCTCAGAAGTATGAATCTTGAGTCAGCATGGATAATGATCATTATCCTGATCGTGGCTAGGGGGACCCAGAGTCCACTATTTACCGAGTGTAGACAGGCATATTTCAGTAGAACAAAGGGGCACGTTTGATTTTGGTTTTCTGATTGGGTTTTAACCCTTTAATGTTGTTCCCTAGGGGGTAGTCACCAGGTTTTATTAAATATATACTTACGAAATGACCCCCACTCCTGAGATCGTCTAGATACCCTATTTTCAAACAAATTTTAAAAATAATCAACTTGCACAATCACAGAAAGAGCTTAGAGGGGGGATCCAGATAAAACTTTCACCAAGCGTGAGAGGACCAGGGGACTACAAAAATTGTATTAATGCAAAAAAGTGAGAGCGAAGGCTAAAAACATTATTTCAGTATACGCCTAGAGCGTTTCTGCTGTTAGCCTTTTTCCAGTTTAGTATCAAGGTGAACTGAAAGGTATGTGCTCATATTTGCAAAATATTTTATGTACAACATCTTGGGAATTAATCTGATGATCAAAATGTACATCTAAGAGTGTTCAGTCGTTAGGAGAGTCTCCAATATGAAGTCCAAGGGGGGGGGGGATTAAAATTTTTAAAATAATAAAATTGATCCCTTTGGTTGGAAATACTCTAACAAAAGACATTAAGAAAAATGGAAATGAGTCCACAAACAAAATTAAAACTCAGCGGGTTTTGACGCTTTATGAAATTTAATCTGAGCTCGGCAAACTAGTTTTTAACAACTACAACTACAAAAAATAGCAAAACACCTGAAAAGATACAAATTCCACAGAGGCTCTCATATTGCAAAAAGCCTTTAGACAGATCGAAGACAGAGACAGATTTGGTCCCTTCATCCCCTCCTTCTAAACACAGTATTTAAAGTCTCCTTGCTTTCCCCCCTCCCAGCACTCAGAATGTTTCAAATTGATCTCAAGTCCGCTGCTGATACATTGCAGACACACTATTTTATAATACCGGCACATATACTGTGTTTCGGTTTACCTCACAAACACAACGAATATTTTCTTAGTTCTAATGGGACTAATAGTGCAAGAACTTTTAGGCGAAACGGAGACAATTTCAACAACTTCAACTTCAACTTGACCCCCTACAAATCCGTTCAATCCGTTCTACAAAATTTGAACTTTGTCTTCCCTCTTCCAACAATTTGGGCTTCAACTTAACCCCTCCCCCTACTGTGTTCCTGTGATATCTCTGAAACGCTGTTTTGATAATACTGATGCCGCATACATACTGTATTTTCATTTACATTGTTACTTTAACATGAGATTGTTCTTGGTTCTGCTGGGGCTAGTAGTGCAATTTTTTTTAGGTAAGTTGGAAAAACAATTGGGCCCCAAATCCACTCACCCTAATTACAAATTACAAAGTATTTTTGTATTTCCCCCCACAAACTATCCAACGATGCGCTATTTTGATAGCCTGAGCTCATACAACTCATACAAAGAGAAGTAAAGAGCGAATAAGAGTAAGAAGTGAATAGCAAATAAGAGTTGGGGACATTCAGTAAAACGCATTCACCGGAAGTTGTGTTCGTTTTAAGCTTGCCTATTATATTACCATACGACAGCGCACTGGTTAGAAACGTGCTTACTGATTGCAGGTGCAACGGTCTAATCCCGCTTGTCGTAAGGAAGGAAGTGTTGAAACGACAGACACAGCTTTTCTACTATTTTTTTTTTCTTAAACTGTTGTAGCACAACGGATTGAAACTCTGGTTGGCAATACGGGGCCCAGGGTTCGATCCCTGCAGCAGCAAGGTTGGGCGACAACCTTACTATTTGTCCCTGTAAAAAGACCCAGCAACTGAGACGTCGATTCGACACCCTATATGCCAGCAATGGCTCTGTGGGATCTTTATTTATATTTACTGATTATTATATTAATTTATTTCAGATCGTTTTAGGTATTAACATTACTTCTCCCTTTTCTTGAAAAAAACTTTCTATTTGGAAAGTGTTTTCATAGTTGTTTCCTGGTCAATTTTTAATGGGTGTGGCTTTATTACATGTCAATTGTGGCACTTATTTTCGACGCAATACCTTAAATTAGGTATTTTTTTCCCCAAGACCACACTGCCTTTCTATGACGAACCAATGAATGTTCAAATCGGATAAGTCCATTTATTAGACAGTGAAAACAGATGCAAAAGTCTGGATATTTCGACCACACATACGCGGTCGTCATCAGTAGAAATACTTAGCATTAAAATTAAAACTAAAATATTCATACGGTACAAAATAATAACTTCCGATTCACTCACTAGATTTGTCTGAGAGATTTCAAGAACTGGGTTCACCCAAAGTCTCGAGTTGTAAATTTTCTTCTTTAATATTGCCTAAATGTAAGTTGAATTTCCTTTTGCAATTAGAAGATAAAGAAGATTTTGCCACCTTCATTAGAAATACAAGTAAAGTTTACAGTAAAGAAAAACATGTTTCCTAGAATAAATATACGTGACTTTCAATTTAGTATAGTCGTTTTCAAAATGTTATTATCAATTGGTTTTCCCTTTGGTTCCATTTCATTATCAATTCTTAATTCTATAAGCAATCTGCTTAGTTTGTTGATGCAACATTTTGAGTTTGTTAATCAATAAATAATTAGCCGATTAATTTTCTAGACATTTGAAAGAAACGTATTTAAAAGAAAGAAAGTATTAATGAAATTTACTGCGCATTAGACGGATGAAACTAGGTTGATTGTTTAAAATGATGCTACAATGCTATAAAGATCTCCTGGAATTTTAGGGGTTTGAGGCTTTTAGGGGTTGAGGAGGCAAAAGCCGCGTTCTTATTTCTGGTAATTTCTGTACATTTCAAATCTGACTTGCAGATTAATTTCTGCTCGATTTAAGCGTCCATAATTTATTCATAGTAGCATCTGTTCCTTCGGATTTTGATTTTTTATCTAACTTTATTTTCTGCGATTTTTAGTTTTAATCTCGCTCCTAACTTTTCTTTAAAAAAAAAAATCAGTTGGAAAATGATTTTGAAATTAATATGATGAAAGAGTGACTTGAAAACATCTTAAGTTAGATAAAAACACTGTACTCTAAAACAGTTATACTATACAAGCCACAAAGAGCCAAGAGAAAGGCCATTTACAGATGGAGATAAAAACAAGATTATAAGAAACCTCTTTGACGAGATCTTGGAATATCGTCACAAAAATAGAGGCCCTGAATAGTAAAGGATGAAGATTATTCTCAATATGCTAGCCCGATGTACCTTAGTGCTGCAATGAGTTTGCAGCATTAAAAAAAGAAGTAACTATAGAAGTACAAGTAATATAATTCTATAGAAGCATAGAAGTATATGCTTCTATACTATAGAAGTAATATAATTCGGGTAAGACAAAAGTGCAGTTATAACAACGGCTTAAATACTTCAAATAGCACTCTTTTAATTGTGTCGAAATAGAGCCAAATAAATTTCGTAAGAGACAGTTGGGCCCTTAGGTTTAATATGAATTACCAATAAATGGTCTGCGGTCTGCCATAATTGGTAATCAATTAATTGAGGCTTCTGTTATACAGCCCAAGCCATGATGTTACAGTTAATATAATCCTCGGTAAGAATCGAGCTTACCTTAGAGAGAAAAAAAACCCTAAGTAATAAAGATGTAGCCTAAGTAAAAAACCTAAGTAATACAGACGTCTAACATGCCTAAAAACAAAATGGACCCAAAATAAGTATAGTAGCGCTAGACAGGGTAAATTAAAGACCAGAGATTGTTTAAAATCAAATTCAAGATGTCTTTTCGTATCTGTAAGTTTAATTATAAATTCCAGATTAATCTGCGAGCTAAAAATGACTGTTTGTCTGACCTTTAGACCGTCCTTTCTGACCTTTAGACTAACCTCTAGTCTTAATTTAAATTTACAATAAGGTTCCAAAATAGCAGCAGTTTTCTCTCCACAAAAGTTTAGTGCTCTTGGGATTTCTTTCCCACAAAGTAGCTGATATAGTCTATAGACCTCCAAAACGGGAACTTAAATTTGTTATAAATAACTACCTGGAGGAGGGGAGGGGACTTAGATTCCAAAAAGATGATTGAAACAATTCTACCTAATACATAAATTTTTAATCTAGTGCATTGGATTTTTATTAAATTCAGAACGACGAGCCACAGCTCCCTACAACAAGAAAGGTGAAACTTCTCTAACACATGATAGAAGCTGTGTGAACGCGTTCGAGAGAAATGGATTTCATTTACGTTCACTACGCCGTGAAGGTCGTGAATAGTGCATCCAATAATTTCTTTAATGTACCAGTTAATTTTGATTATAAAGCCAAATTGGTAATAAACTTTGTTGGTAAAAACGATGGAACTGGAAATGTATATATAGGTACCTAATATAAACGTGTGAGGATTCAGTTCCAAAATTCCTCTATTTTTCCACGTTGATTGCATTAAGAAAGAAAATGATTGATATGAAACAAAACCGCTCTATCAAGCACGCACAAGCTCTCGTGGAGGCGATCTTGGATGGTTTATAGAACCGGTTTTCACACACTTTTACAATGCGGCTATATGAACCTTGTTTTAAAGAGCTAGTGATAGCTAGTGGAAGCCACCCTGGTTAGGGAAGATGGATACAGGGAGATATCCGCGGCAGAATCATTGATATGATTTGTGACAAAATGAAACATATTTTACTAGCCAAAGCTGATTATCAGTTGACTGATTGTGATGCCGAGGACAGCAAAGTATCGTCGATCGATTTCGATGACTTTTTTACTTTCGACAGTGATGGTGTTAGGACGAATACGGATTCTTCTTTTGGCTTTAACATGAAAGTTCAGTTATTGAGGTTCGTGGTCGATAAAAACCGTTCGATTCAGTCCTTGAAAGAATATCCGGACGTTGCAAAAATTTTCCGAAAGTTCAATGCTGCAATACCATCGTCTGCTCCAGTAGAACGTCTCTTTTCTGTTGGGGGTTCGGTCTTTACTGGAAAGCAGAATCAGCTTGGAGATAAGAAGTTTGAAAAACTTTTGCGGCTAAAAGTAAACTCCCAACTTTGAAAATAAATCTTGTAAAAATTTTCGTCATAAATGGTACTCTTTGAGAAAAAGGTGTTTTTTAGCTAGAGGAATTTGTATTTTAAATACGTATTTTGTAATTAAATACAAATTACTTCTCTGGCAACGCATTTTCGATTTCTAATTAATTACTTTATGTTACGAGCAATTTGTATTTGTAATGAACTACGTTTTAAAAGTATTTACTACAACACTGTATATAGTATATATATATATATATATACAATATATATATATATATATATATATATATATATATATATATATATATATATAATATATATATAGATATATATATATATATATATATTATATATATATATATATATATATATATATATATATATATATATATATATATATATATATATATATAATATATATATATATATATATATATGATATATATATATATATATATATATATATATATATATATATATATATATATATATATATATATAATATATATATATATATATATATAGTATATATATGTAAACTACTATGAGGAGGACTCAATGAACTGATTGAAGGATCAGGCATCTCTTCTTAAAATAAATTGTGCTAAATAACGGCTACCACATATAATTTACAGATATTTAGCAATATTAACTTACATGCTCGGGTATATCAGAGTTTGAAGGGAAATGGAGACAATTTCTGCACATTCTGGTTACCAAATCTTCTCGAAATATAACTATCTCTCTGGTGCCATATTGAATACGACAAGGATTTGTTGCGAAAATCGCGTTGGGCACTTTCTGGACTAGACCATTAGTTAAAGTCTTTGGAAGAGGAGGCCTGTATAAAAGATCAAATTATATACACAAACAAATACAAGATATCTAGTTATATAAGAAGCAGAGAGAGTTGAAAAACGAAGGCTGAGGAGTAAAGAGTAGCATAATTTATCAGTTCCTCCTTATTCTTGTTACTACATTGTATGTACAAACAGGGTTGCCGCCATCGCATTTTCCTATCAATTCAAATTGACTTAGAAAAAAAGAATGACGAAAAAAGAAAAATTTGTTTGAATTCTGAATAGTATTTGCTGTATAATCATTATTGGAGAGGGAGGAGGACATAGTTGCCATCTGTAAAAACTGGTAGTGTCTGCTACTTTGACACAGCTGAAAATGGCACCACCTTGTAGCAAAGCAAAAAACTATAGTCGGATTGACGTCATCCTGAAGTTTGTCAACGCCATAACTACCCAGAAGGTTAGGTAGTACCTAGTAGTTAAGATGTATTTTTGGTGTTTTTTAAGTGTTCGTTTTCGCGCTTAGTGGGTATTTTTTCTTCTTTTTTTTCGTTTATTGCTCCGCCTTTTCCTTTCTTTGTATGACGGGTTTTCCAATAAATAAATTATCAACAGAAATGTTGAAGAAATACGCATAGTTTGTCACTTCATACTCCTGTGAAAGAGCTTCTCATCCATGGTGTCATTAAGAGGAAGAAAACACATTGAATTGAAGAAAAACACAGTTTTTCCATGAAAGGTTATGAGCAGGTAAAAAACTGAAAATGTACAAAAAAAAACTTCTATAAGGTGGCAAATGTGGCCCATCCAAGTAACTCCCGAGTGTTGCTGTTTTGTACTACGAATCTCATGAAAATGGGCTGTAACCACCAGTGTTGGAAACTGGCCTGCGAGTTTCAAATTTGAACCGCGAGTCTAATGAAGTTTTTATTTTTGAGTTAAATAAACATAATTTTTTTTAAATATAGTTTTCCAGTTCCTTGTAGTTTTTAAAAGGGGACTCACCCTTTTAGATAGAATGAAAGCGTGGCTTTTTATAAATATGGTAATTTTGGCTTTAGGTTTAACCATTAGGAACAATGTGTGCTCTGAATAGCCAAGCGCTCTGAATATCTAGAAGAAAATATTTAGTTCAATTCAAAATTTTAGTAAATAATTCCATAGTAGAGTAAACAATCACTTTTCAAGCAAACCTATATTGGGTAGACAATCGCTTTCTGGACAAATTTTCGCTGGTATTTAAGAAGAAAGCAATTGATCCAGAATAAAACTTTCAGGTATGTTCAAGAGTTTCTATTTCAGATGATTTAACTACTTTCAATTAGAGAATTTAATCAATTTATAATACTGACAAAAACGGGTATAATATTTAAACAACGCAGTAGAACAAAAAAAAACTTTAAATAATAGAAATCCAAATATTTTGACTTCACGTCCGGGAGCCTTTATCAACGAAAAAAAGGAATTAAGCTAAGTTAAACACAACACGCAAAGAAGAAGAAAATATAAAGAAAAGCTTTTTTTTGTGCCACTGCTTTGTTTAAATGTTATATCCGTTTTTCTCTCTATATTTGCATTTATTAAATTCTGTAATGGAAAGGCAGTGTGGTCTAAGAAATTATTTACGTATAGCCTTTCAATTAGTTCAACTACTTTCTTTGAGACATTAAAGAAAGTTCCCAATTGCACTCAAGGTGGCCACAGATGTTTATGTTGAGGTAATTCACTATGATTCTTTCAGCAGTTAAGCTCTCGTGTCAAGGTATGTAAATTCAGCGTAAAATGAGTAGTACTACTGATTTGAAGATGTTTCCCATTTTATTTAGAACATCTAGATAAAGTGAGTTAATTAAAATTTTACTAGGGATTTACACAGTAGCAGAGGGCAAACAATCGCTTTCAGGATCAACTTTCTTTAACATTTCAAAGAAAGTAGTTATGGAACGTAAATGAAACCTTTGGGGATCAGCTCAAACATCAACTCATGAAAATCACCGAAGGTTTTACTCACCTAGATCAAGTACTTTCTTCTTAAACATTACCAAATTTTGCCTGGAAAGTGTTTGTCTACCTAATATAAGTTTTTCCGAGAAGTAATGTTTTTCCTTTTACATAATTATTCTCAACATTTTTGAATTAACTCCCCTACAATGGCCTATATAACACCTCTGGGTTAATTTGGCCTATCAAACCAAGCTCTCCCGTTTAGATATTCCATTTTCTGCTTACATATAAATATGACTGCTTACTCAGAGCATCCGATTTTGCGAATGGTTAAACCTACAGCCAAAATGACAATAGCTATAAAAGCCACGCTAAAATATTTAAAGAAATGGCAGAGAAAGGTAAGAGAAGTTATGTTTATTTATCAAAAAACTCAGGGTTCAAATTTGAGATGAGGGTCTAGTTTCTGAAACAGGCGATTTCAGCGCCAGTTTTGGAGACTTGTGTCCATAATAGCGACTGGTATATTCCATTTATAAAAATATCACGAAAGATGGGCGCATAGGGGGGGGGGGCATGGCCCCCCTGGAATTTAGACCAGAGTACGAAGAAAATAGAAGTGTAACAACTAATCAAAAAAATAGAATTTCTTATTTTTGTTTTGTCTTTAAGAACTGCTATGAAACTTGTTTAAAATCAATTCAGAATTTAATTCAATTCTTAGATCTTAGATAAACTCAATAGGGCCGTTTTTACACTCATCAACGTGCCAAGATCTTAAATCTTTTAACAGAAAACACTTAAAAGTGAAATCTTTGAACTAAGATCTTCCATCTTTTGTCGTTTTTGTGCAAACGTCTTTCATCATTCTGCTCTGATCAGCGGTCTGAGAACAATGATGAGCAGATCATCAAAGTTCTCTCATCATTGTTCTATATGGCAGAAAGATGGCGTCTTTCGCACTTTTTGCTAACATCAGTGAGGTGTAAGATCTTAGAACAAAGATGAGTTAAAAAACGATAATCTTTGCAGAAAGATGTAAGATCTTACATGTAAGATCTTACTGCTAAAAAACGGGCCTAATATAGGTAATTATTTATCTATCTAAAGGAGACCGAAACCGGAACCCGATTTAGGGTGTAGAGTAAATACTCTCAAGGGCATTCTTATGCCCTAACAATAGTGCGACAAGCTTAATAAAGCTTACCGCATTTTGGAATTAATAAACAAAGAAAGTTTTATATATATATACAGCTTCGTGCCCTACCAGGAGTCAGTTTGGTCTTAGTTTTTGCTCATATTTTGTCAAGCTAAAAACATAAGTCTTATTTTTTTTATTCTTTTCCTTAATTTTTAAAATATAATCCTAGTTAAGGGATAAGATTCTAATTTTGCTTAAGTCTATAATGATCATCCTGTGTGTATTCCATTGGTTGTATCCTATAAGCTCTTATCCTATTAGGAAACAAGCGGATATAGATAACTTGCATTTCTATTAAGTTTTTAAGGTTGGCCTTATAATTTTGCTCAACAACAACAGATATTTTTTTTCCTTCGCAAAAACTGGAATGATTTTATTAATGTCCTATACACTTTATTTTGGAGTTTCAGGGGCTCGTCTTCCTGACAACGGAAGACAATTGCCTCGATAGAGAATCTAGCTTGTAAAGATCGGTCTTTGCTTCTTTTATTTCTAGTTTATTTGACGTTTTCTTTTTCTAGATATATGATATTCTCTTGATTTGATGAAAGCAATTATAGCAAATTATAAGCAATTGAACAAATATTGTTGGAAACATTCATTCATCCTATTAGGAATTTTGCTTGCTTTTCTTTCATAATAATGAAACTTAACTTTTAGCTTAAACCTGAACGGGAATTTAGTCGAGATACCAGAATTTGTGAATTAAAAATATTGATCTTTTAATAAACCAACAAATAATTAATAATTAATCAACAAATAATTCTAAAAAAACATAAATGGCTTAAATTGAATAGTAAAATTAATAGTAATTAGTAAAATATTAGTAACATAGCAACCATTCTTTTTTCTATAGTAAAACTCTTGGTTTTTCTATACCGGTAAACAATCACATTTTTGTACCACTCACTGTTTGAGATATGATCAGTCTAAAGGTATCATGATCATTCTGAAGGCCGGTGTTTACCCCCCCCACCCGGCGATTACCCCATTGGAAAACACCCCCCCCCCCTGAAATATCAACGATATACTTCTTTGTATTTTTTTTACCACAAAATTTATTTATCCTCCAATCTCCGCTATTCTGGTATCTGCCCCCCCGCCCCGGAAAATTTTCTGCGGGCGCCTTTGCCACGATACTGTTGGGGGTTCCATTCTGTATCCTGTTACATAAGTTACCTACAAAAACTACTATGAACGAAGCATTGAAACCTAAACAAACAGAAGTTAGAGCTAAAAATTAAGTTTCACCTAAAACGAACATAAAAAACCACACATAATGTGTCAGCTCATTTTTAAATAAAAATTAATAAAGTATATACTTAACATATGGTGGATAGTTCATACCATGAGGAAAATTAGAGTCATTGCAAGGATTTTAAATCTAACTGATTAGAGGGCCGGAAGTGAAAGCTTTTGACCTTCATTTTCTTCTGAAGAATCTTCTTCATCTTCTATGAAGTTTTGTATGAACCAAAACTTCATACATATACATACCCTCATGGGCGCCCATAAGCTGAATTCCAGGGGGGGGGCAAACCTCGTCTAATTGGCACTTTTAATGCTATATAATAGAAATCTTAGAACAAAAATATAAAAATAAGGCAGCATCATTCAGCCAGGGGGGCGGGAGCCCCCACCCCCTGCCCCCCCATATGGGCGCCCATGCATACCCTGCACCATTTGACTCAATACCGTTTGGATTTATTTAAGAATTGGTACCAAATAATCAAGGGTTAATTAATGAAATGGACTATGGCAATTAGAAGAAGAACATGGATAAAACGAAGTTTTCCATGAAAAATAAAAAGGCAAATTTGAATCCAAAACGAGCAAAAGTTAGGACAAATCAAGAAATGAAATCTAAATCAAGCATTAATTGCCAAAAATAAGGGTACTAGGATTGCTACTACCACGTCTCTACTGTTGCTTAACATTAAGTACTACAATTAATGAAACTTATTAGCCAACGTTACAAACTATTAATATACAAAATACCATGACCAATTAAAAAACGAACAGAAGTTGAATATTAAGGAACAAAAATTTCTATTAAACTTTCAAGAACTTAAAATGAACATAAATGAGCTTATACCAGACCCCAAACCTAAAATGAACAGGAAATAGTATGAATGAAGAAGCGAAGCATAAACGAACAGTAAACTAATTACAATGAAGCCAAACGTAAAACAAACGGAAATTACCAGAAACAAGTGAAGTCTTGCCACCCTGTCACACCGTCAAATGGTAGACTTTCGCTTCGGTTTTAAAGAAGCAAAAAAAATATCAAGCAGATTAATAGTTTTTTTATTACTATAAAATTAAAAGAATTAAATAGTGCTCAAGCGTCCAGGATCTTTTTTAAAATCAGTGTATTTGTAAAAAGTAGATTATTTTGACGCACGGGATTTTGACAATTTCCTTTGAAACTTCTGTTTTTTAGAGGTTCGGTTATAAACAACAAAATACAAGCAGAATGATAGGAATTTTTTCTATAAAACAGTGGAATGCGAACTTTAAATGAATATTTCGACCCTATATCCAAGGACCGTCCTCAGCAAAGTTTGTTTTGCTGATGACGTATATTTTTTTCATTTGATTTGCTGAAGACATCCCTTGGATATAGGGTCGAAATATTCATTTCAAGTTCGCATTCCACTGTCTCATAGAAACAAATCCCTATTGTTCTACTTGTATTTTTTTGTTTATGATAGAAAGGCAGTGTGGTCTTCGTCGCTATTTACGTCTAACTTATGGGGTTCGGTTACAAAGACAACGGTCAAGTTATTACTTTACTTAACAACCATGAATGGTGGCTACATCACGGTGCGTATACTTAAAATGTCACGTAGCATAAAGGAAATTAAATCGGGTTATCACTAAACTTTACTCCCACGTGTTTAAGAGACATCTGAAACATTTTAAGAGAAGAAAATAATTGTCAAAAGCCAGCAGGTCGTAACTTACAAAGTCTTTTTTTATTATTTTATATTGCGATAAATGTTTGATCATTATATTTTATCTAACATTAAAATTGCATCAAACATCACACACACTAGCCAGAGATAATTTTAGTCACGTATACAAATAATAAATGTAATTTATTGAGCTGAAAATAGCACGAAACCTATTTCAGCAAACATGGAAGGAAGAAAGACATTATTTATGTGCATATTACTATGAAAACGGGTTTCAGTTTTTTTTTCAGATATTGAGTAAAGTCACGTACGCCATGTATGATTAATCCGAATTTTGAGACGACAACAGTGACCGATTTTGGGGATAATATATTGATTATTTCTTCACAAGATTGGTTTCTTGTAAACATTGCTTCACAAGATAACAAGCGGTCAAGCCTAAAACCAATCCTCAGCAAAGGCGGTGATAAACCTAAAGTAGTCAGTACCTTGCGGCAACAAGGTTTAAACTCTGCAGGATGGGTTGTCAGCTCGCCTGTGCTGAAAACCTAAGCCAGCCTAAGAAAAACAACACCCAGAGTATTGAATTACACTGAGATATTATATCCGTATATCAATTAAAAATCAAACCAATAAGAATTATGGACTCGAAAAGACGGTAGGCCTATGCCACAGTTTATATAATTATCTATAATTCTATAAACTGTGGCCTATGCAGATGGGGCTGCAGGGCGTTTGTACTTTTTCTCCAAATATAACATTATAGCATTTGGCGGGATCCCCAGGCGTTGGTGCGTATAGCACCGTTTTGACCAAGACGTCTACCTTTAGTATAAGCTAAATGAAGCGGGTGACAATAGATTCGTAAATCGTATTCATCCCTTGGAGGCCAGGTAGAGCCCATAATCTAAAAAGGCAAACCAAGGTCTTACTTTCCAAATCGAAAATTTCACAAAAAAAACAAGAATTGGGATTTCTTGATCTACTTTCCCATTTCCTAAAACTTTGGGAGAGATAGAGGGTTGCGATCCCAGACTCTCAAAAAGTTAATTCTATGTTCTAATCGAGCCTGACATTACATAAACCCTAAGAAGTTTACTTTTGGAGCTAAGGCAGTTTCATTTTGTTACACTATTTAGTAGACAAAAAAAGTTTTTACTATTCTTTGGATAATTACTGGCTATTTTTCGAACTTCAGAAGAACTTGTCTCGTTTCATGATGAAGGAAAATTTTCAAATTTCTATTTCTTACCCTTACCAAGCTATAGACTGCCGATCTTAAAAAAAAGACCATGAAAGCAGTAGTGTAGCAATGCAACACATGAAACGAACTGAAAATTAAATAATTAAGATTGTTTAAAGACTGTACTTGGACTCAGTCTTCTTAGGTTTAGTTTTTCTTAAGGTTACCTTTTCGCTTACCATATTCTTCGCGCAAAAAAATAAATACAGGAAATAAGCAACCTTCCCAACAGACAACTGGATTCTCAAAGACAACTACACCTTCAATGGAAGCTACGCCTTCTTAAGCTCTTTAGTTCCACAAGTTCTTAGCTTATTTTTCGCTAATTTTTCACCCACATTTCTTTTTTAATATTTGGTATCCGCTATCACCACAAAATGCATACGGAGACCTTCTTCCTAAAAAATTGAATTCCCGATTTTTTCTATATTTTTTTTTTTAGATTTACATGGTTGAGTGATTTTCTCCTTAACCAATTAAAAAATCAGATCTAATTTTCACTGTCTTTGGTACTTCAATAGCACAAATGTCTGGGGACAAATTTATTTGAAATAACGGCTTTGGAGCTTTTTCTCAGTGAAATTTCTATTGAAATATTTTCAAATAGTAACAACAGGATAACCAGAGACAACACAAGGGAATTTGATCACTATGTCACAGATGTCTTTGATCACGCCTCCGATGGATTCTACACGTCCAACGCCATGAACGAGTGTCCACCAATGAGATGAGTTAGCACTGTAGTCAACCCTACCCAGTCTCAGAAATTTTAAAGAGACGACGGATCGTGTGGCTGGGCCATTGTCTAAGGCGTGAAGACTACCTATGCACCTCAAAGTCCATTGTTAAAGTGCAGCCAATGGAAAATTGGAAATTTTGCCCTGGACATCAAAAGAAAGATTGGTGGTCAATGTTAAGAAATGAGGTATACCCGCTTGAAGGCTTCCATCTATTCGTTCGGCTCTGGGACAGGAATTGGCTCTACCACGTCGAAGCCGTTGCACATAACCGTGCTTCATGGAACACTTCTGTTGGTGAAATTATGGATGCCGGCGAGCCGGAACAGCGTCTAATACCCGTCAAAAGTAAAGTAAGTAGGTAAGACCTAAGGGACGGAAGTTGAGGCAATAAGTGCCCAGCCCTGCATTGAAAATGAAAATAGAATGATTTTCACTCGCAAGGTCAATGGCACAACTAGTATTTCAACTTTCAATGCAGCTGGATGTCGCAACACAATATTCCAGAGTATGTTTAAATCATGGCATTAACTATATTACAAGAAAAAGGAGCTAACGAGCAGTTGTAAGGATAAACCTGAAAAACCATGAGGTTGTGACGGAATTTCTTGTGGAAAAGGTGCAAGAATAGAAAAGCAAAACAATAACACATGATTACAAGCTATTGAGACAATAGCAAACAAACAAACAAAAAAAAACGTTAAAAGTGCGCTAAATCAAACACGCTGGAGCAACACTTCTGAATATAAAGCTTAGAAACATGTTCTTCGAAAGACACAGTGGAAACAATTGACTTATGTGGCTAAGCATTTGAAAAGGTGACGAAACATCCTACTTATAGATTTTGAGTTAGGGGGGTTAACACTTCAAAAAAAGTGTATTTAAGAATCAAATTTTAGCAAATTGTAGTGTCAATAAAAAAAAAAAAAAATCAGAGACAGGGGTTTTCGATCGGTCTACCAAGAAAAAAATCCCCTTCTATGTGTGCAAGTACTTAAAATTTAGCTATATTTGTGCAAACATGTAAAAGATGTGCCTATTATCGGCAGGCTATCAGTTAGAACTGCCTGCAATAGGCTACAGTTGATAATGCACAAAACTGCTATCGGTCTTGCAATATTACATAAACACATTTCAGAACTTTATTAAAAAAAAGGAAATGCAAAAAGTACAAGGAACCACTTTTGTAAATCAGAAACCACTAACATAAATTGAAACTATTAATAAATTATGACCATTTTTAACATTCAATATCTGATGGTGATTATCAACTAAAGAATAGAATATCAAACACAAGCAATAAAAACCTCACCTTGGAAGAATAGCAGGAAATCCAGGATCATGTGGGCCAGGAATAAAAATAAATTTGGTATTCTTTACAAGCTGGGGATGTTCACTAATCATCTCTCCAAGTTTCTTAAACTGAGTCTTAAACAAAGTCAATCCTTCACTTCCTTTACTACTCGACAAAAAATCTCCCATAAAGACAATAGCGAAAGGTTGAAGCTCAGCATATCCATTCAGTAAAGTACGCACTTTTTCTAGGACCTACAAGAATAAATGCCTATATTTAATTCAGTTACACTACTTTTTCCCTAGCTTAATTCCACGTGCGTACTGTGCTTTCCCCTTCCGTTGTGCCATATTATACGATATGGTAAAATGTTCCATCGTGCTCATGCGATATTACATCAAACTCACCAAATAGCCTCATCCCTCCAAGAAACAAAACAACATCAATCTAATATATTTTTTTCAATACATTTTACTACCAGGCTACATAAAATATTAATGGCAAAACCGTTTTATTTTTTTTTTAATGCTCCCTTTTGCAGTCAGAGATAAAAGATTGAAAAAGATCAGAGAAAAGCTGAAAGCTCAGTAAATTGCAAGTGAGACTGCCGAATCCATGCTTTAGAGAGAGCGGAGGGACTTTGTCAGTACACTATATAAATTCAGATGTATCCCAGAGGAATGAGATCTAAGCATTGATGTTCACTGATATGATAAAACTTCATAGAATTAGAGTAAAACAGGCGCAATTAAGTAAATATGGCGTAAAACAATGCCGATTATTTTCAGATCGAGAGCCAAGATTACCCAATATAGCGATAAACCGCAATTAAAATTAATAAAAAATAAAAATACTTTGACTTAAAAAATATGCTTTACTTAATTCTAAAATCCAAGACTTGTACTATATTTTGAAGTTCAAAATCTGGGAATTTAGAAAATATACAGCACAACAAAATGTCGACCTGACTTGTATGTAAATTTCTCTTTGTAAATTATCAACGCTAACCTCTACACACAAACTAGAAAAATTTGAAGAGGCAAACAGCTTGAAAAACAGACTTTTGAAAATAAATGAACTATATTTGAGTATGTTACAGGCACGTCCAACTCTCAAAACGAAGCTATTTCAACACCCAACTAACTTATCTAAGAACAAACTAACCATATGTTGATCGAGCCAAACATCTGCCAGAAAAATCATCATTGCATCAGGATTGGCTTGTTCAAGAGATTTTAATTTTGCTGAAGCCTTGACTGTGGTTTGAGATGGACCTCCAAAAAAATTAGCGTTTCCAAAGTAAGCCCTAAAATTAAAAGTAATTGGATTCATTATTAAATTTATTTTTAAATCAAAAAGGAAAATCCCTTTTTTGCATGATTAGCACTGAGAGGTCCTTGTTTTTTTCTACACTGCTAGTGGGACACTGGAACATCATAGAGAGCTGTTTAAGGACTCATTTTAAAGGAAATTGCTATATGTAGGTGCTTTTTTTACTAACTACACATAATGTTAAACTGCGTCTTCGTATAAAAGATGGTGTTATATTGGGTATGATGTCATATTTAAGTGACTCTGCTGCCTGATCCCCTAGGTTTGTTATTTACTATACATCCAGCTAAGAAAAAAAGATGGCTTTTTCTTGTGTGTGATATATGTATTCCTGATAAGCACTTTGATAACGTAAATGTTACTGTAACTTTTTACTCGGGCTTTTAACCTATTCACAAGCCGATCGTTATAAAATCTTGCATTCAAGATTAATGTTCGTAAAGCCATCCTTCAAAAATTTTATTAATCTCTGAAAAAACAATGCACCCCTTGAATATTTATTAGGCGGGTAGGGTTTGGAATGGCAAAAATAACTTAGAGAATCATCATTTCCATGATTTTTAAAGTGCATTCTTAAAAAATGTATTAAAAAGCAAATTTAAAAGCAAGCTTAGAGTTGATTATTTTTGCTTTACTAACCGGGCATTGTGTACAAAGTCTTACATTCAAGATTAATGTTCTTAAAACAATCCTTCGAAAATGATACAAATCTCTGGAAAAACAAATTTACACGATCATCATTTCCACGATTTTTAAAGTGGATTCTGAAAAAATTTAATAAAAATCAGATTTAAAAGCAAGCTTAGAGTTGATTATTTTTGCTTTACTAACCGGGCATTGTGTACAAAGTCTTACATTCAAGATAAATGTTCCTAAAACAATCCTTCGAAAATGATATTAATCCCTGGAAAAACAATGCACCCTTTGAACATTTATTGGGACGGTAGGGTTTGGGATGGCAAAACTATTTTTCAGAATCTCATTTCCACAATTTTTAAAGTGGATTCTTTAAAAATGTATTAAAAAGCAAATTTAAAAGTAAGCTTAGAGCTACTTATTTTTGTTTCACTAACCGGGCATTGTAAGCAGGTCCTTGTTCTTCTACACAAATGGTGTGATTAGCAATGATATACTTTCTCGCAAGACAATGTTTATGGGTCCGAGGGGAGGAGGGTTGGCACACAAGATAACATAGGAAAAGAGAGCGAATATTGAATTGTTCTATTTGGAAAAGTTTTTTAGAGCGGTGCAATATACAAGTACTGCGGCAGAGTTAAAAAAAAACAAAAAAAACTGCAACATTAACCATAACTTATTGCAATTCTTACCTTAGATTTGTAATCAGTAAGCTGAAAAATCACTACATAACACACTTTGATAAAATCACCATTTGTAGATAACGACGAAGACCCCACTGTCTTTCTATTATTAATAAAAAAAACTTTTTCCACAAAATAAGTTTTTAAAAGAAAAGTAAAGAACTCCATTAAACAAAAAATTAGCAAACATAAAATCAAATAATCTACCAAGCTCGAAACTACCACAAATCAGCATCGATAAATAAATGAAACCCAAAACGAACAGAAATTACAATAAATAACAGAGTCAAACTTAAAACGAGCAGAAATTAACATAAATTGGGCGCAAAACCCCTATGCCTTCCCAAGGCCAGAACAAAATTTGCACTTTACTGAAAAAAATATAAATGTTTTTACTTTTACAACTTTAATAAATCAAATAATTTTAACATTTTGATTACTAAATATCAGTACATGTATATTAAACTGTCAATGCACATTCATTTGTATTTTTTCAGTAAAGTGCAAATTTTGTTCTGGCCTTGGGAAGGCATAGGGGTTTTGCGCCCAACTTATGTTAATTTCTGCTCGTTTTGAATTTGACTCGGTACCCTTGCCTTTGACTCGTTTTGAGTTAAAACCCTTGCCTTGAGGGTTGTTGGGGAGTGTCCTCCTAAGAAACATATTTTCTATCTGGAAATCAACTAGCCTACGCTGAACAAAATGGCTATCTCAAAATTCTGATTGGATGTGTTTGGGGAAATGATGGGCGTGGGGGGCTAGTTGCCCTCGAATCACTTTCAACTATTAAAACTATCACTAGCCCTTTGAATTTCCAATCGAATGAGCCTGTTTTGAAGTTTCTACGACAACGCCTTCTATAAAAGCCTTATATGCCCCCAGGGCATAACTTAAAACCTTTGCCCTGAGGGTTGCGGGGGAGTGGACTCCTCAAAAACATATTTTCTATCTGGAAATCAACTAGCATACGCTGAGCAAAATGGCTATCTCAAAATTTTGATTGGATGTGTTTGGGGGAATGATTGGCGTGGGGGGTGGGGGCTAGGTGCCCTCCAATCACTTTCGACTATTAAAAAGGGCACTAGCCCTTTAAATTTCCAATCAAATAAGCCTGTTTTGAAGTTTCTACGACAACGCCTTCTATAAAAACCTTATGTGCCCCCAGGGCATAACTTAAAACCCTTGCCCCGAGGGTTGTGGGGGAGTGGCGTCCTCAAAAACATATTTTCTATCTGGAAATCAACTACGCTGAACAAAATGGCTTTCTCAAAATTTCGAATGGATGTGTTTGGGGGAGTGATTGGCGTGAGGGGGAGGGGGCTAGTTGCCCTCCAATCACTTTCGAGTATTAAAAAGGGCACTAGAACTCTCAATTTACAATCGAATGAACCTCTTTTGAAGTCTCTACGACGACCCCTTCTATATGAAGTGCCCTGCTTTAAAGAAAAAAAAAAAAAAAATAAACTGCACATTGTGTCAACGTTGATCTTATATGCCCTCAGGGCATAACTTAAAACCCTTGCCCCGACGGTTGTGGGGGAGTGTCCTCCTCAAAAAGATATTTTCTATCTGGAAATCAACTACGCTGAACAAAATGGCTATCTCAATATTTTGATTGGATTTGTGTGGGGGAATGATGGGCGTGGGGAGGGGGGGGGGGCTAGTTGCCCTCCAATCACTTTCGACTATTAAAAAGGGCACTAGCCACTCCAATTTCCAATATTTACAATCGAACGAGCCCTTTTCGAAGTTTCTACGGCAACTCCTTCGATACGAAGTGCCCGGGTATGAAAAAAAAAAAAAAAAAAAAAAAAAAAAAAAAAAAAAAAAAAAAAAAAAAAAAAAAAAAAAAAAAAAAAAAAAAAAAACATTGTGCCCACATCGTTCTTTACTTAGGCAGCGCTAGCGCGCTGCCTATGATACAAATAGCCTTTTGTTTGTACATTAACTTTTGTTATTTTTATCACCATTTGTGAATTATGTGCTAGTGCATTTGCGTCTTATTCCTTTCACTAATATAATCCTTTTCTACTAATCTGTATTCATGAATCCTCTGCTTTATGTGGATAATTTTCATACTTTAAGGGCCCCTGCCCCTAAGTCTACACTTTCCATACAGCCTCGGAGGCAAAAACTTTGGACCTTTCAACCGTTTTCATTAAATGGATACCTTGAAAATTTGATCCGTAACTTTAAGGGGCTGGGGGAACGCGGAACACGAGGGTCATTGAAAGGGTGCTAAGCTGCCGTCTGGTCAGTTTTGACCCTTAAAAAGGCACTAAGAATCCAAATTTGCGATCAAATGAGCCCATCATCCAGATTCTTCGACCATCCGTTCTATATGAACAGGCAAAAAATAAATGAAAATAAAAAAATAAAGAGGAGACACATCACTATTTACCAAGTCTATGCTGACACACAGGCATGATTATAAGAACATAGATTTATTAAAACTATATTCTAATAGCTCTAGTTACTGACTACTAGATTCATCCTATATACTGACTACTTGTGATTATCAAGGAAAATAGTGCTACAAAGCGGTATTCAAAAGTGACTTTTAGAAATAATAGGCTGTCAAATGTCATGTTTTCATTATTCCGTTTTCAGGCCAAGTCGACCGAGTGAAAACAGCCCTTCGTTCATCGGATTTGACTTTTCCTGAAAAAGGCCATATCAAATGCACCCAATTTACCTTTTGATTTAAAAAAAAAAACACCGAACAGGAAATGTTAGAATAATTCAAAAGCACTAGATCCAAATATAAAAGAATAGGTTTAAGTTGTTCCGCTCTCTACTGAAACCAAGAAGGAATGGAAAACTGGCAAGATACTTGTTTTCATTTTAGACTGAAATGAAAACAAGTTTTTTTTTAATGCAGAGTTTTTTTTTTTTTAAGCAAAGTATAAGTCATATCCCAGTTCGTGCGATGGGGGAAGGGGATAGGGGAGGCAGCCCCCCTCTGTAATGAACTTTTGTTCCTCTGAAATTCTGATTATTTTTCTCTCATATAACTTCTCTTCCCATGAATTATTATCATTTTACACGTCGCTGCGCTCTGACAAACTTCTATTTGCAGGTTACTAAAATAATTTTCTAGGAGGTATTCTCCTTAAAAAAAGAAGCTTATTTTCAGTGTTAAATCTTTCCAATTTCCTGGAAGAAGCTGAAAGCGGCGTCATTTTAGGAAGGGGGCATTCGGCTACCCTAAAATTTTGCTCCCCTCCCCTAGATTTTGAAAAATATCTTTTAGTGGTGTTTCCATTGAAAAAAGTTTTTTTTTGTATTTTCCTTCAAAACATGATAAACTTAACCCCCTAGATTTAGAAAATATAATCTGCCCCCCCCAGTCAATTTCCGTGAAGTCACTCCATGGAGAGGGTCGAAATTACCAGTATTTCACCTTTTTTTTGGGGGGGGGGGCTAAATACTACTTGCACATTCTCTCTGTGTACAATATTGCTACATAGTATTTTACCGCGGTGCTCGGAAGCCCAAGTAAAGCTTTGAAACCATAGCAAAGACTAACCCTTCGTTTCATACAGACTGCATCTAAAGACTAAGGGGCGGAAATGGCTCCCATGTCGCCCAATGCTGATGAATTTGTAAGATATCATTTAGAAGCTTTGGTTACTTCTAAACTGAAAGTTTATATTATACTTTTATTTAAATACCAATTTGACTCTTTACAGGTCAACGACTTTTTTGCAACAGACAATAGCAGGAAACGACATTTTGCTGTGGTGATATCTTTTTGGTTGCCTAAACTTGGCACTTTATATATATATATATACATATATATACATATATATATATATATATATATATATATAATATATATATATATATATATAATATATATATATATATATATATATATATATATATATATATATATATGTATATATATATATATATATAATATATATATATATATATATATATATATATATATATATATATATATATATATATATATATATATGTATATATATGTATACATATATATATATATATATATATATATATATATATATATATATATATATATATATATATATATATATATATATAATATATATATATATATATATATATATATATATATATATATATATATATATATATATATATTTATATACATATGTATAAATAATCACATTACAGGAAAAAAAAAACATCTTCGGATAAAATTATCAGGTTTGATTCTAGCAAAGATGTGATGCCTTTTTTAGGATATTTGCTCATTTTCTGAAATCAGGCAGACTTTCTTATACCAAAATTTTTGAGAATAATGTTAAATCTTGAAAAAAGCTGATTATTTAGAATCAGCGTAAAAACTAGGGTATGCTCAACTGTAGACGTTTCTCTCAAAGCACTCTATTTTGTCAATTTCCCTTAATATGGCATGCTGTTACCATTTACTAGGTGCAAAGGATGGTGCACACCCTTGCAGATAATAGAAAAGGAAATCACCTAAAATTCCAGCATATTCATATATTCTCAAACCCTTACTATGCATAATGCGTTAGACAACAAAAAAAAAGTTATTTGACCGGTACTTATGCAATCTCAACTATTTTATGCATGGTTGTTTATATGTCACAACATCATTAGGACACTGATGTGGTGCCAATCCTAACCCGATAGGAAGAAGCCGAGGAAAAAGAACACGTTCCATTATGCACATATACCACACCATAAAGGGGATGTCCTCAGCCAAAACCTAGTATATTTAACTTAGAGTTATGGATGAACCTCCCCTCCCTTAATCTCGATACGGTAAGTTCGATGGCGGACTCAAAATTCATTTTATCTGTTATACTTTCTGAGGGTTAAAAAAGATTTCGCGGGTTAAAAATGGGTGGCAAAAGAGGGGATGAAACTAACTTAGGAAAACCTATTCATGAATTTCTGTACCTTCATCTATGTCTCCCATTCGACTTCTATCAACTCCTTCAAGTACTAGAAATATCCACCTGAAAAGTCCTATAAGCGTATGAATACTAAGAGCCTCATTTAAACTGTTATAAACATAATATTACATACATGATCTAAGGTTTAAAAAAAAGAAAATGTTCATCTTTATTTGCAAATGGAAGTACAGTTTAGCCTAGATAATTTTCCTAATTGGTCTATATGTTTTTCTATGGTCTATATTGGTATATTTTCCTATTTGGTCTAAGTAAAATAGAAATTTGACACAAATCAAACCGATCCTAAAAAGCAGGACCTTCTCCTGATCATTGTCTAACACAAAAAGAGTAGGGTAAATGCAAAAGGGAGAAATCTATAAAAAAAATCCTATATTCCGTAGACGAACCGAGCCCTAAATATTCCGAGATAAGGTTTACAAATCTCTGCCTACTCCGGAAAGTATCGGTTGGATCGAAGACGCTTAGACAAGGTACATACACAGGAACTTTTATTTAGGAGGGGTGCAACAATAAAAAAAAACTGGGGGGGGGGACGGTAAAAAAAATTATTTGACAATTTGAATGAGAAGTGCTCAGAAATTAAAAAAAAAGATTGCAGGGGCATCCAAGGCCATAGGTCCCCCATCCCTGTGTACGTTCCTGACTTAGACGTTTAATTTGAGTTAAAGTATTAACTCAAATTTTGCTTATTTCCTAGTTCAATTTCTGATTGGTAACACTAACTGTTATTTGCCCTATTGGCTTTAATTCCTCTTAAATTCATGTTGAAACAGCAAAGATATGCTTCAGTTTAGTTTACTATTTACTTTGGTCCAACCTATCAAAGTCACAGCAACAACAGCATCAAAAGATGGTAAATATATACTTCTTTTTTTTTTGCATTCTCACATTATATGCAGGTAATCACATTCCCAGGATCTGATGAAGTCCAAGAAGATCGAAGCAAATCATAGTGTTCTGAAAAATTGTTTCCCGAATTTGAACGCACGCCTATAATTATAATTACTTACATGAATATACATATATATATATATATATATATATATATATATATATATATATATATATATATATATATATATATATATATATATATATATATATATATATATATAATATATATATATATATATATATATATATATATATATATATATATATATATATAGTACTTGTATGTTAAACGAAACACACTCAAGAATGACGCTGTGCAAGATCTGACAGAAACCGGTTTGCCTCTCTGGGATCGGTTATGATTTGCTTATTTTGAGTGAGAAAAACTACGATGTATGTATATTTTAATGAAATATTTAATATATAGAGAAGATTAGGAATTAGATATTTAATATAATGCATTCTGCACGGCCTGCTTTCCATAATTCTTTGTCGTATTTTCCATAATTTTGTTTCTACAGTATTATATTATCATCATATTTTGGTATATTTCAATAAGATTAACCTAACTTCACTTTTTGGGTGTGTTTCGTTTAACAGACAAGTAACAGACATATAAATCCAATGCTAACTGCGAGCAAACTACATTTATCGACACTACGAGAAAAGATTTTAATTTCGCAGAGAAACAAACAAGAATTTTAAAATGATCGTACCGTCTCGGTCTGAGAACAATAAATCTAGTGGTAAATACTGTTGGGATTAGTCTATGATAGCCGACATCATTCATTATCTCTATAAACAGAACAACCATTCAATAAATGTTTACGAATCACCTGTCGCTCTTACTATTTGTGTAAGGTAACTGGGAATTAGTTTGATTGAGTGGTTTTGGGCGTAATTTAATTGCAAAATAGTTACTGTGTTTTTTTCTGATGGCATTGTCTGATTGACATTGACAAAGCACCTCAACACTTCTATTAGGCAGCCAATAACGAAACTCTATGAGGATTATTCCCTTAATTACATAGAATCATAAGCCTGATCATTTATGAATTCTGATTCAATCAAGGATGCCTTTGAACTCGTTTAGTAGCAGTATTCTGGAATTCAAAAATCAAGAATACAATGTAAGAATTCGCGCAACATATTTGTCGAAGGCCCCGAATCCAATAGTTAGAGGGATCCGAGGACAGATGCAACTCTAAATGTCTAAGCGCCATTATTCACAATACTGTGATGCTATATGTAATCACTTTTCTGTAGACATTAGTACAGAAAACACCTTCTTTTTTCGATTTAACTATTCTAATTACCTGACAGCTTGTCAAAAGTTTTTGACTTTTAGTTCTATTAAGTTTTTCTATATCAGTAAAAAAAATGGTATTTTGTGCATTACTTAGTACACAACTGAGAATGAGGATCTACAGATAAGACAATAGCCGGTTTTTACCCGTCAGAATCCGAAGGAAATTAGCTTTGGCTCAGTTAAAACCTACTTTGTAGGTATATTTCTATTAAATGTTTAATATAAAAAGATGGCATTTTGATTGGGTCAGATATTTAATATAATGCGTTCTGTCCCCCCTCCCATAATTATTTGCTCTAGTTTGCATAATTTTGTAACTAAAATATTGTATTTTCATCGTATTACGGTATATTTCAATATGATTAACCAAACTTGACTTCTCGAGTATGTACTAAATAATGCACAAGTACCAAAAAAAAATCCTACTTTATTTTATTTATTGATAGTGTCTGTAATCCCAGAGAAACCTCGTTTAAGTCCTTCACGTTTTGTCTCACGGCTGGGAGATCGAGCTGAAACTTCTCGGAACATTTTTTTGGATGGATAAGGTGATTCCAATTTTTTTTACTGGGGAGGCGGCAAACTAGTTTTCTCAGGTTCTTACTAAAGAGTAGACTATTTTTTCTTTCTTTATTTATGTCCGTCTTCAAACAGGCTTGGCTACTAGCAGGTAATAAAACTCAAAAGAAATCATAGTTATTATTTCTTCATTTTTTGATATTTACATCGGCCATTCTTTTTCTTTTTTTTTGCCACATACAGTTTCAAAGTACAAACTAATTTTGAAACCAGTTCGCACATGTGATGCTCTATTTAAAGTTATTTTGCTCTTAGAGAGTCTTCCAGTTGATCTAATTGGAGTAAGCGCGTTTAAAAAAGGCATTTTTACTTAATAAAAAGTTGAGAAGAAGAGGTTATAATCGAGAAAAAATATGTCAGTGTTTCTAACTCTAACACCATCTGGCATAATTCTAACTTTCAAATATACACAAAATAAAATCATGGGTTTTGGAAATACAACTTTACTAAGATAAGAAGTGAAATTTAACCATTAAAGTACCACAGATCTTGGAAAACTATCCTTGACTGTGGGCATTCAAGGATATTAAGAAATAACCACTTCCTTGCTTATGTACGTCTGTGGTCTGGAATGATGTGGTCGACCTATGGTATAAAAGATACATTTTATGGGATCGAGTAACTTTTCTATCTTAATTACTGGGGTTACCTCTGGTCCTTTTTACTTAAGAATACCTTGAAATATCGTAAGTGCCTTAATATTTTGTAACTGTAATATTGTATTTGTTTTATTCTGTGGGTCAAATAGTCCCAGTGGTGTATGCATAGCCAGACCTTGCACCATCGTGTGTGAAGTTAAATAAAAGTAATCGTATTATACCAAACCTCTACAACATTATTTAAGCTTCTCAACTATACCAGTAGGACGCCAACATCATTAATCAGGCCAAACCTAAGGGAACGCTACCCTAGTTTTAATCCCTTTGAGGACCATAACCCATACATCCTCCAGGGGTCAAAATAACACCCACTATTAACATCCACTTTAAGTTACTTTACTAAACAATTAAGCGTCCTTTGCGTTTCAGGAGTCGTTCTTAAAGAATTAGGACAAAAGTCAAACTTTGGAGTAAACAGCGATGTATTGAGGAGGGTGTAATCCCCCTCATATACGTAATAATTCTGTTGGTTTTACGTTTTGATGCTGCTCCTTACTTTCAGTTGAAAAAAACTTGTTTTTCCTATTTAATTTCTGATCGTTTTTTAAATAATGCCGGGAAATCCAGCTCCACCTCCATGGAAAATTCCTTCTCCTCACGGAAAATTCCTACATTAAAAGTTTCTCCAAAGTTTGTTACCCCCCCCCCCCCCTGCGGAGAAACTTTCTCCCAGACAAGTCCATTTTTGCTGAAAAGTCCCCCCGGAAAATTTCTTGCGGGCGATTCGGCCTGAAATTTTGTTCTTAACACACTTTCATTTGAAAAAGACTCATTTCTGATTGCTTTTAAATCATGCCAAAATTCTTCCCCCGTGGAAAATTTTCCTCGCAAATCTCCCCTCCCCCTAGTAGAAAGCAAAAGTTCTCCCCAAAAAATTTATCCCGAGGAAAACTCCCCCATAGAGAATTTCTTCCGTGGAAATTCCCTCTTTACAGAAAGACCCTCTAGATAATTCCGACCCGGTGAAAATTTTCCCCGAACACTTCCCCTTAGCATCTCAACATGTAAAATTGAGTAAAGAAAGAGAATAAATAAATACACATCCGTGAACTTTCTTCAGGCTTCCATTGAACAAATACAGAATTCCATTTTTTTTTAAGACTGGAGCTTGAAACCTCTACAGCAGGGTTCCCTGATCCGTTGAATCTGACGGTGACGTGATCTTGACTTTTAGGGGGTGTTTCCCCCTTTTGTGAAAATCAGGCAAATATTCTCAGGCTCTTAGCTCTTGACTGGTAACACTAAACGTAATGAATCTTATATAATTGGAATCAGCATAACAAGCTGATTCTTTTGACGTATCTATTGATATCAAAATTCCAATTTTTAGAGTTTCGGTTACTACTGAGCCGCGTCGCCTCTCCTTACTTACAGTTCGTTACCACGAACTGTTTGACAATGAATAAGCCAGCTAATAAACCGCTTGGTTTTGGACACAGCGATATTCACATTTCTTATTTCAAAGACAGCTAAATATGAGGTGCATTGATCACAGCAATGAAGTCTGAGTGCAAAGAGTATATGCATACTGCTATGACCTCGATTTTCATTACATAAAAAAGGTATCAACAAGATAATTCAGTTTAACAAAATAAAGGTTTATTTTGTCATGGATAGAGCTGTAGCTGCAACCTAGTAAGGGACGAATCACGACCCATAGTAACCAAAAATTAAAAAAAAAAACGTTAAAAAAGGGCAAGAGATAAAGAATTAAAATCGCATCAAAGATGGTAGATGAAAAAGAAATTGTCAAGTTGAATCCGAGAGAAATATAAGCGTTAGTCTGGTAACGGATAAGATCCGGTAAACTATTTATGGAAAAAGATTGAGAGCAAGAAATTCAGCATACCGACTTGAATTTTTTTTTAAAAGGCAGAAAATTTTGAAATTTGAAAAAAAACATAAACAAGACAGGACGTCAAGTGATGATTTGTGTCCGGTAAAAAGGTTTTGACTGACGTACCCATAAATTCCTACCCTCGATTTTTTTTCGACTTCTCCACATAATAAATACACTTAATGGAATAATAATAATTGAATAGTTTACTTTTCGACTAGAGGCTCTACCACGGGTACCCATAGCGAAGGGCAACGGTTCAACGATAAGTTCCCCCAGAACATAAAAATACATACAAAGGACAACATTGGAACAGAACTGCACATTTTTGATTATTTCCTTGCTAAACATTACCCCCCCCCCAAGAAAAATTTCCAAGAGTATTCCAAAAAATATGAGCGGGCTCCCTTCAACTATAAGTCTCCCATCAACACTAAAAGCTTCTCCTCAGAACAAAGTCTAGGACAATGTCTTGGGAATAAGAATTGTTCCACATTTTCGGTCAGTTAGCATCGGATAGCGAATTTTTCTCTTCTAAGGAAAGTTGGAGGAGTATATATTCAACTCTAAGTAGATAGATTCCTGTCTACCTCTTGAAAGACATTTTTTTTTCATCTTGGAACGACAAATGTTGCAAAAATATTACCAAAATGGATAAAAATGACAATAAAATTTTTAAATAATGTGCAGAATTATCGTTTTCAACACTGAAAGAAATAAGAAGATATAATTCTGCATAAACTTAAGAAAAAAACCTGATTTTTACGGTGGAAGCGGAACCTACTCAAGCATGCAATCCGGCACTTCTGCGCAGTGCCATGTTTAAATCCCCTTCCTTTTTTTTAAAGGAAAATCCTTCCTTACACATTAAAAAATCCTGGTTATTATTACCAAGTTTAGATGTATTTTAATTTTATTGTTTGTGATATTCCTTTTTTAGTAGTATTTTTTTGCAAAATAGAAGTTAATATCCAATTGTCCAAAATTGGTTGAAAATAATTCATAAAAACAGATCATGGTATTTCCAACTATCATATAAGGAATTCCGCTTTGAAATGGTTGGATTAGAATACAATGACATGATAAACTGAGCCCAGATTTTGAAAGTAAGATACATGCATTTCGAAACTATAGAAGAAACGTGACCTATGACTCGTTCTTCTCGCCGGCCCAAACATGACGCAATTCAAAAAGAGGCTGAGATGTTTCAAAAAGTAATCTATAGTTGCATTTTCAGTCCAATCGAATTTGTACACATCTATCATAGAACATCGTCGAGTTCTTAGTTTGATATTTTAGGAATTTTGTTTAAAATATATCCGAATGTTAGCATTGAAAAAACGTTAGTCCCTGGTTTTAATAATAATTTATTTTAGTAGTATCATTTTTAGTCAGAATTTTGAATATTTAGATATCATTACGCCAGTCTTAGTGCCCAGAAATGTTGGCTTCAGAAACGTCTGGAACCTATTTGATGTTTCCTAGATGCAAGGCTCCGAAACCTTGAAAGAAACCACATGTAAGTTAGTAGCAATTTGTATCGAGAGAGGGAGGCATTAAAAAAACCCTCCAAGAACTAGGAAAATTATGTGAAAAACAAAAGAAATAACAGAAGCAATCTCGAGATTCCCAGGGGGGCACGGGCCTAGCCCCCTCCCCTTACTGCATATTTTCACACTCTCTGTCATAAACTCAATTTAGTTTAGTCAGTAGTACAATAGTTTAATTAAAATATTTTAATTCTTATTAAGGATTCCAGCACCTACTGGAAGGGTCTCAAATGTCCCCTGGGGGCGATACCGACCATTGTAGGAGCCCATGATGCAAATAAAGTCCATGGGACTTATGTTATGCACGCAAAAGACCTTTGCTAAAGACGCAAAGGCATCTTAATGGATTCTTCTGACTAGTAAGATACAATTAGAAGTTTGGTCGACTTTAAATATGATGATAGAGAGGTCTACAAATCCACTGATATGTAGATTTATTATTGAAAAAAAAAGAACAAAATCCATTACAGAGTTTAAGAAACTGACATGGTAGACTTACAGTCCCTTGTTATTTTATCACCTTAAGAAAAGGAGAATTTTTAGAGCGGGAGATTGAGAGGCCGCAGAATCTATAACCCATTGATCGAACTGATTTTGTTGGAATTGAGAACTTCCATCCTTCAACAAAAAAAAATCCTTTTTGAAGTTTGGATTTGATTCCAGTAGGACATGTGGCATGGTCAGTTTTTGATCGATTTCGACACGGTCGATTTCAGTTTTTTCTTATTTAATATATACATAAACAAAAGTCAAATCCAGCTTCGAGTCGAGTCGATTAAATGAACGAGTCGAATAAATAAATATTCGAATGAACGAGTCGAATAAAAACAAATCTGACTTATTGGGTGTAAAAACTACTCGAGTTACCATGAAAATGGTAACTGTTCACAAAAAATATGATATGAAGGGAATATTTTCAATTTTAACAGCAGTTTAATACCAAATGATTGGGAAAAAAAAGAACGAAGAGTAATGTTCAATTAACGAGAATCATTAAAACTTCACAAAGTAACATCAGAGGTGGTTTTTAGATATGTAATTACTATCTCAAAGGAATTACAAAACTGCGGCTGATTAAGTAAAAGGAACTATCAAGGTTCCCAACAAATGCAACTAAACGATTGATAGGTTTTATACATTATTTTATACAAATAAAACTAAAACCGGGAAAAACATAAAATACGTGAATGCCATCTTTCCTTTTTTTTGAACCATTTGTTTGAACAAATGTATGGTATGTAAGATAATCAAGCTGTTAACCAATCATGATCTATTTATCAACGATGATGCCCAGCCTAATCAATATAGAACAAATATTTCTCAATAGTTGCATTAGGACTCCACTTTATTTGTAATTTTTATCAACGAGTTGCAAAACGTTTTCAAAACGATATGTGCGTTTCTATTAGCTTTACCGAGAATACAGCTTTAGCTATTAGCGGAGAAACCTCGCTAATAATGTAGTAAACATTAAAGTGATTGCGGTTTTATTATATAATTGATTTGCTTGTAACTATATTAGGCCCGATATGCTGTTTTTGTAAATTCGAAGAAATCACCGAAAAACGTGGTTTCCAGGAAATCCAGCTAGTCCATGCATATGTAGAGTAAATTCGTATCGTTACCTCGGTATTAACCTTGATTCTCTTTTATCATTTCATTATCATATTGGTTACTTGCGCCTGAAGCTCGTGCAAAATACTGATTCTCTATTTCTAATTTGAAAGTTGTTATACCATGCTTCAACAGTGTCTGTACTTACCTTAACATCCTTGGATCGCCCATCAGATTTTGAACATACGTATTTCTTAAACGAGGCTAGAGGGAATTCTGTCAAAGTTTAATTTTATAATCTTATCACTCTCAGCCTATCTAGTTTTTGTTTTCGTAAAATAATATGGATATAATTCATCTATTTATATTATATGAATAGCTCCCTAATCTTCCTGTATCTGGCGAATCAATTTCTTGTAATTTTGTTATTCCCTTTCATATTTACCTTTTTATTCATTTTATGTATTTGATAATAGAGAATGATTTTATTTATGTCCAGTTTTGGCTTCTTCCCAACCTCTTGAGCTCTTCCCCGGGTTGGGAACCTTTTATTTTTCAACGCATTTTAATTATGTGTCTACTTTTTTCATTTTTTTTTCAATTCTTCCGTTGTATTTTATATATTATATTCTACTTATTAAGACCTACTCGGTAGCAAAATGCTTTAGTAGTGAGGGCAAAACTTTACTGACTTGACCTGACAATTATTATTTTCAGAGTTAGCTACAAGGAAAAGGATATTCGTCAAAAACTTAAAGAAATGCAGCGTCAAAAAATTCTAATCAATTTTTAAGACCAATGCGAATGTTACAAGACATATCGTATCAACAAGATCAATGTTTGAATCGTACCTAAACTCTAACTATTCATGTTAATAAACGGTAAGTGAAGAATAGCCCACATCAACCAGAGTTCTAGAAAACCGAATAAAAAATAGAAAATTTAGATAAACAAAATCTGACTTGCACATGGATTCTACGTAATGTCTGTCACGTTTAAAGTTACTTAACCAAGGTTAAGCAAAATTTCGAAAAATATATAAAGATATCCTAAAAAGGGTGTAATCTTGATCAGAATTGCTCATTCAAATCCAATATGCCGAGAACCAAAGAGTAAGATCTTAGTCTTTTATCAAAAGGAAAATTGAAATTTCGCATTTTCCCTGGCAAAGATTGTGCCAGATGCGAGACATTTTTTTCACCCATGGATGATCATATCGAATCAATCTAGAGAAATCTTATTCTAACGGAGATTTAAAATCCTACCGCCACTTCAAAGGAAAGAGATTACACCACAACAGAGTGTTATTTCGGTCATCTTGTCCCGTAAAACAACAATGTTAGCATGAATAGAGCGAAATACTACCTAGCATTATTCCTACGATAGCCGATCTGTCAAACAGTCGAAAAGCTAAAAATAAAACATCCCAGACTATGATGAAACAATTACAGCAGGTGGCGGTTTCGTCCAAGTATATGTGATCCATACAATAAAAGCGGTTTTTATGAATAATTACAAAAGAAAAGTTTTCTAAGAAAAAAGTTTTTCAAAGAAAAACAAAGACCAATATTAAGACCTAAAATGAGCAGAAGTAGTCATATAATCAGTCACATTAAAAAACAAACAGAAAATGAACTAAAAACTGACTAATCAAGGAGCAAGAAAGACATTTCGCTCAAGAATGATCGAAAGGTACACAAATGTCCCAAGAGGGGGCCAAAATCCATGCATCCCAGGGAGAGATGACCTAAAATTCTGCAATTGACCCATTCCTCACAAATACATTTTACTAGAAAAGGAGGGCAGGTCACCTTGTTAGCACAGAGACTTTGCAATCATACATAACAATGTATTATTGCGAATACGTAATAAACCCTCGACCCCCCTCACCTTCAACCCTCCAACGCCACACATGCCTCGGAGGCCCACATAGATTTCCGATGGTATTGGATCAATATTTTAAGATAGCTATTTTGCATGAATATGCTTCTGGGGATGTCATGAAGTAAGATATCTACAAAACTGTAAAGGGAGTGGGCAAAAAGTACATTGGGAACATTTTGGGCAATAAGTACATTTAAACCGACTAGATGGTTTTGGACTACCAAAAGCTTGTTCATTTTAATTACCTTGTTGTTTTGGCAGGCTCAGGAGGTGGGAAACCAACTCCTTTGATATAGTATACACCATTGTCATACCACCCTTCGGTCAAGACAAAACAACCTTCTGTATACAATCCAGCTTGAAAAACAGCATTTGACAAATCGATGGGAACACTTCCTGTAGGATCTTCCAAGTAAAATTTACCTTCCTTCAGCTGGGTTAAAAATCCCAAAACAACTACGTCTTTCAATTTTGCTGTTGTTCCAAGAAGAAATTCTATTGGTATCATTTTAAATTTTACAGATGTCTCTGTTGTTGATAGAATGCTGCCAGTTGACGGCGAAAATAGCTCGTGTCGAGCTGTCCGCTGCTGAATTCTTGTATAACTGGAATCAATACAAAAAGTTAGAAGAGAAAAATCAGCGGATTGTTTTGATCTTGGTCAAGATTTGACAGTAAAAAATAAATCTACATATTCTGCAATTAGGGATAAAGTCACTTTAAGGAAGAAAAGTCAACCTAAAAGTTGGGAAACATAACGCATAAAAAAGTGGAAGATTATAGAGAAAATACTGTACACGAAATGTAAGTACATGGGCTCAGAATGCACCTTTTCATGTTAATTTCAAAAAGACAACCGACATTTTTTCTACAATAGTATTTGTTTTTCAGAAGAGCTATACGACCCTTTGGCTTGTAGTAAAAAAAAAGAATATTTAGTCATATACCTGGTACAGGATGTGGTTTTTGGTATCAAAAACCACATGCGGTTGTGGTTTTTGGTAAAAAGACGAACTGATACAGGAGGCGCAAAACGGTGGTAGAGGGACGTTTGGACAAAATTCTTGGAAAACCAAATAATTCTCATTTTTATAAAAACACGACGACATTAATTTACCCAAAGGGCCACACAAAGAGACAATCTACGCTGAGATATACTTAAGAGATATAATAAAGAGATAATACTTAACTCTATGCTGATTACAGACTAATCAATTCTCTCGGCTGTAGTCCTAAAAACAGCAACGTATTACTGAACTGCAAAACACTCAACTATACGGGTGCTTTTAGAGTTATCATATGATTGCCATACATATGATAGGTCTATGAATCGTCTATTGGCCAATTTCACAATAAAAATGATACAATTCGTGAATACCACTAGATCTAATTTGCGTTAATAGCACTTAATTGACAATACAAATATATGGTGACTTAAAATACTGTAATTTTTCTATCTTGTCTGTCAGTACATTTTCTTTCCCTAACCTTATTGGTATGTCTTATTCCAATAATAAGCCCCTAACTTACTGCTTTTACTACTACTACTACTACTAACAACTCACCGCAGCACCAAGCCGCCTGAGGCCAACACAGATACGCACGTTCCTCCTCCACCGCAATCTATTTAAAGCCTCCCTTTTTACACCCGCCCACGAAGTTCCCATTTCCTTTAAATCTTTCTTTATGACGTCCTCCCACCCCAGACGGGGCGGACTTACTGCTTTTAGGAAAAACAAATTTCTAGACAAAATGATGATCAATTTTACCCTAGTTCTGACGAAAGTTTACCACAGCTCACCCCAAAATGACGAAAATGGTGACTCATGTACATCAAAGAAGCAGAATAAAGTAGAAGAAAAACTGAGTCAAGACTGAATCGAGAAGAAAGAATGTAAAATAAATCCAATGTTCTGTTAAAAGGCGCAGTACTAATTCTTTTAAAAGTAAATGATGAGCGTGATGATTGATGCATGGTTTTAAGTATAAGGTTTGAACCTTACACTCGAAGGTCCCTGGGTCAAGGTGACTTGTGCAGTTCTAAGGGCTCCCCAAAGATGGAGCCAAAAAAAGGCACAGAATTTTTTTTCGTGATCAGCTTGAAATTTATATCCTTAATTTCTTAAACAAAGAGCCCAAATAAGGAAAGAAAAAAAAGCCTCGCCAAAAAATGATGCGAGAAAACAGCCAAAAACCCTATTTTTCCCAACGGTTGGAAATTTACAATAATAATGGCTTGGTTCAACGGGGACCCAATACACACACACATACAAAAAAAAAAAAAAAAAAAAAAAAATGCAGGTTAAGCTGACCAGATTTAAGCAGGGGGATAAGCTGAACAAAGATGGGATAAAAATATGGTTTTTTTCAATCGATTGATGCTTATATCTGTAACCCCATGGGGCAAACAAACCCCAATGCAGAAATAAATTGAAAATGAATGTTGATTTTCCAGGATTTTGGGGCACATAAAAGGCTACAAACTGTTTTTTTTCTGAATGGCTTGAAACTTGAATCTGCAAGCTACTACTACTTACAACTCACTCCAGCATCGACTAACCTTAATATCCTTCCAAACTTTTTAAACTGCGGAAAAAATACGCTCCCGCTTGGTTATTCTACTTTCACCATCTTTATTGCCTTTTCCACCGATTTGACTTATAATGCTACCCAGTTTAGTGATGCTATCCACTTGATCGACTTTATCGTTGTCAAATATTACCTCTTCTCCCTCATTTATTCTTAGTATAAGCGACTTAGTCTTTTTACATGCATTTTGAAGCCTATCATTTTGCTAACGTTTTTATAACGAATATTCGATTAATTTGCGCAGTTCAAGATAAGGGGAGATTCACGTTTCCATCCTGATGGCATGCCATGCTCTACAAGCTGATGCCATGTTCTCCCATACCCTTCGCCGTATTCCTTAGAACCAATTTCATCAAAATAATCCATACAAACAGGGATAGGAAAAACAACCCTGACAAACTCCTGATTCCACAGTAAACCAACTACTGACTTTACTTCTTACCTTAACCACAGTAATATTACTTTCGCACATAACTCTCCTCACTTTAATGTACATGTCTGCAATACCATATAAGAACAAGGCATCCACTAAAGCCAAACCAAATGCCTGTTCGTAATTTATAAAACTGAAAATTAAAGCGGTCGAATGATCCAGACACTTCTCAATTATTAATCTAAAAGGGAGAATGGGTCGATACACCCCCCCCCCCACTATCTAAAACCCCATTATTCTTCTCTTAAAACTTGGTCTGCATCATCACTCAGTCTAAGTAATTTCCTTCCTACATAAATCCAGGTAATGTCTCTGTAATTACCACACTCACTCTTATAAAAAGCTTAATCAAACTTTTCCCAAAAATTGAAACATAAAATTCATTAATTTATCTCCATTTTTCAACCATAATATTTCAAAATTCATTTACCACGTTATCAGCACCAGCGGTTATATTATTTTTCAATTCTTTTAGCATTGTCTCAAACTCCTCCTCAAAAACACAAATCTTCCTTCACTTTCAAATTGTCCAACATTTTTTTATTCTTTTCATCTTGCTTTAACACATTCTTAAAACTTTTCCCCATTTTTTTTTAACACTTTCTTTATCACTAACTGATACCCTGCTCTAATCTTTGATGGGGACAAGTCCAAACCAATTTTTCCATCTCAATTTCTTAACATGCCAGGACGATATCTTACTGTAGTGCCGTCTAGCTGTATCTTATAAATTCTCGACAATTTTACACTTGGTTTCCATTCCATACTTTAATACATACTTGAAAGCCTTGTCTACTTCCCCTAATTTCCTCTTCTTCTCACAAGATCTATCACTCAGAAACTTCTTGTGCAAACACCTTCTTCTTTTACCAAGCCTAAAGCACAAAAAATTTCACAAAAAATTCCAAGTTGCGTTTCTAACTTTCCACCCAAAGTTGCCTTCTTGTTCTTCGTCACCTATTTCCAAAATTATTCCATCCTCTTCTACATTATAAGATTCTAAACTCTCCAGGTTTGTATCTAACTATTCTTGGAAAGTTCCTCTAAAAACTCATCCCGAAGTCTATCAGCGCAAGTTCCACTGACATCAAAATAACAACATCTGGTAAATGTCCTGGTGGCAACCCTTTAAGAACCCGTCCTCCAGAAAGGTCACATTGTATTCAGATGCCCATAAGACTCACATAGGACACTTACTCTCATTTCCTACCGCGTTTGGTTGAGCCCTTTCTAATAGAGACCCTGATGAAAGGACGGTCCGACGCCCTCCCCCCGCTTTTCTTCCCCTGAAAAGGTCTGAGCCCCAAAATCAATAACTGGGATACTAGTTCCTACTTCCCATTTGGCTGCGGTATAGCAATACCTTTTGGTATATGTTCTGATGTGTTGAATTAAGACTTCCCTTCCTCCTACACGCAAAGGTCAGATTGTTTTTGGAGCACAAAAGGCACATCTAGGAAACTAGCTCTTATTTCCGATCCAATTCAGTTGGAATCCGACAAATCCTTATGGTAGATATGCTAGTGATAAGATTCTAGAAAGCTCCCTTCCCTCTCCACTCCCTCTGAGTTGGATCACGGCCCGATTTGTTTCTGTCTAGCTCCGAGACGAAGTTTTATATGCATTAGACTTTAGAAAAATCGATTAAAAAAAAAAATCCCAAGGAAAAAGGAATTTTTAATTTGATATCGAAATTTGCCGGAACTATTGCCTCTATGCCGAAAAGAAATACACAATTACAGCATCAGTTCCTCGGAGCGATAAATCCAAGTTCTACATAAGATTGATTTCGCATGAGGCCTAGGAGCTTTATTTCCATCTGGAACCAACCGCTAGAGATTACGAGAGAATGCAGCTCATCGGTTAAAAGTGCCTTTGCCAGTTTTTTTTCATTAAAATCAAATTTTGCTAACTTTTTAACAAATAGTCAATTTGTTTTAGGAACTTTTTTCACAAATAGTAGCTTTTAGTTAAAACAGCAACATCAGTAAAAGCCATGAGATTCATCATACCGTTCTCTAAACATTGCTCCCTTGGTATCCGCATCACAGTATATGGAAGGAGTTGCTATTCCAGCAGTTGAACTGAGAATATACTTTTTTCTATCTGGAACATAAACATAGTGAGGCACATCATAGGCACTGATGACGTTGAAAAAATTATCTGCTTCCTCAGTTTTAGTTCTTCCACATTCCTAAAGTATAAAACGAAGTAGGAGTGAAAACAGAATAGCATTAGAACAAAAAATACAATATTCCAGAGCAAGGCTACAAGAATAAAATAATTTTTTTTCTATTCACACAATAGAATTTTACTCTTCTAATGTAAAACAGAAATACTGCCATCTAAAGGGTAATAAGCACGCCCAACTGAACAAGAAGAAAGAACAAAGAAGAGCCAATCATCACCCGTAAGATAGTGATGCATAAGTAAATTTGGTATTAATCAATAGTGGGTTCTTTTCTCTTCTGCAAAGAATTCTTATTTTGCGCGAAAACATTAAACTGGCGTAATTGAAGCTTCTGAGTTTGAACTAGATTGTATTCATTCTTTTATGTTTTCCCTTTATCTCATTTTTTTAATATTAATAAATGAGCCATTTAGTTTTCATTAATACCACGTATTTGGGTTTAATTCAACATCCCAATATTGTCAGAAAGAAACTAGGAATATGGTGATTTAGGTCTAGACTCTGGATCTACAACATGACAATCCTGTATTTTTGGCTCATATGTTTTTGTGTACTTATGCTGATCTTAAGGACCTATCCATGCCAACTTGCTTAAAAGATGATATACAAAAAAGATCTTTCCTTTTAATGGGAAGAGGGACTGCAAAAAGTCAATGCATTCAGAAAAAGCAAACAAAATCAGTCAATTATTATTAATTGGAAATTTTTGTCAAGAATACATTTCAATAACCTTTAGAACACAGAATTATTTTTTTTAATCAGCTACATACAAAACCTGAATTGAGGAAAATGGATGGCTCCATATACTTTTAGACTGAAGCCAGAATTTAATCTTACTAGCAAATTAAAGAATTTGAGTGCCTTTGAGTATAAATGAAGGGCCTTACTCTTAAAACATCACTAAGAAGAAACGGAATTTACTAAGAAAAAAAAACCCAGCTTAATTGGTAATACAAAAGCAGATATAAAGCCACTCAGGAACTTCCTCTTCCTACTTGTGCATTATATCTATGAACATCAATATTAATATTGGCAGGCCAAAAATATGATACCGAACGGTAAACATATGGTCTCGACTTATAGTTTAAGTGTAGTGACTTGTAAGCCAACTAGAATTCAACGAATTTGCGACATTACAAATCCGACATACTGAGGATTTTCCAAGTTTTTGTTTCCATGCAAACAGTGCTGCCATGCTATTTTTGATCACCCTATTCATTTTCACATGAATAGAAGGAAAATGCTAGAAAAACTTGCGGTCAGTAGGATTTAAACATAAGAACCTTCAGCATTAAGCACAAGCTTATACCCGTACACAGCCACTAGGAAGCCTTTTCTGATAATTTAGTATAGACTTTATCATTCAAGACAAACAATCAATAAAACTGAATTAACATTTGACAACACAGGAGATTTTTTTCTCACAAAAACACATACAAGAATATTAAATCAGAAATCAGCGCTGTATGTTCGGCAAGCGTAAGAAACCCGACGTAAATAAATTACAAAAACATGAATAAAACCGGACCAAGTGCTTTACCTTGTGTATATTCCTTTACAGACAAAATTCCCTTTGTTTTCAATTTTTTTATTTGTTTTTTTTTGTCATGCTTATGATCCATACTCGTCCTTTATTTGGTGGTCCTACAGTGAAGGTACTTTTCTATTATTTGAGTTGCTTGTACATTGAACACACAACTTTACGTAACGATTCACAAAACATGATATTTTTATTTTAAATAAAGCTCCTGTTAGCTTTTAACTATTAAGCTGCTAATGCATTTCAGATTCCCAATCAATTTTTACGAAAATTTTAACCAAACACGTTGTTATTACGGTTATTATTTCTGATTTAAAATTAAATTCAAATAACAAAGCTAAAAGATGGAAGTAAAGAACGAATTTGAAACTTAAATTGAACAAAATTATCGCTTCGCAGCCTATGCAACATACATCTATAAAACTATTACATATAAGCCAACTGATGACATTTTGACGATGACGATGACGTTTTGCAAAATTATACAAAACTACATCATTATTCTAAACGAAAAACATTATGGGATTCTTTGTAAACTATGAAAGCAAAAGGCCTTAGGGGATTTTTGTTAATTAGTTTTGAAATTAATTTCTGCTTACTTTTAATTAGTAAAAAATTGTGCATTAAATTCGTCACTGTTTGTTATATCTTTAGAGAAATAAGGGTAAACTGTACGAAACTTGTTTATAAACTAAAAGTATGGGTAATTAAATCCATTTAATTGTTACATTATGTGTGAAGCATACATAGGAGGCACGCGGATGAGGGGGGTTGTTATGCAGTTATGCTTAAAAAAACTTACGAAATCCACATGTAATCTTCATTTTTAGAAAAGAAAATTATGTAAAACGACCAGCTTGTGTCTGAAATATGAACACCCATTTCCACCCACCTACAAAAATTGGCGAGATCTCTAACTACAAGTGCTGTCAGAAATACAATTTTTATGTTTTGCTATAACAATAAATTTAGAAAATCATGTAAACATAATCCTTAGCTTTCAACTCAGCTATTAAACTATATCTCTACGATCTTCCAGCAAGTAATCAACTAGCACTGGCGAAAAAAAGAAGAAAAAAAGCGAAACATGTCACTGCTAACTGGGCAAAAAAGCGATTTTCCTCGTTTTCCAAGATGAGGGGCTGTAATCCTCCAGTTTGGGGTTTTCAATACAGGCTATTTCAACTGTAATATTTTATTTCGATTTGAATCTAGAATCTATTCTTATAAAATAGAATTTTTGGAGCCGAATAACATCCTATAGTTGTATATTTTGCGTAAAAAGTTTGGATTTGCAGCTCTGACGTCACTCTTTGGGTTGTCCTAAAGCTTTGTATTTATTTGGAGGGTTGGTACCATTAAAATCCTTTGTGACAATTGTATTAAGGTCAGTTTTATAAATAAAAAGGTAAAAAAAAACAACTCCTAGCATCTTTCAATCTATTCATAGTGTTTTACAGTATTATTCTATTTACCTCAGGGGGTAAAGCAACACGGATTGTTTCACGAAGACTTTCAATGAATTTAGGAGGTTTTAGGTTTGAAGTTCTATACGTATATCTGTTTCTATGCTTAACGTATGATCACTCTCTTGGAAGTAGTTTAAAAACCCCATTTAGTAAAGCTGTTTCAACCATAGTAAGAACATGGTATCCAACAAAATTAACTGTTAAACCACCAAGTTTGTTGCCATTAGTAAATGGCAATAATTTGGCCAGCCCATGCCATTCCGGCCAAGGCCAAAGTTAGAGCCAATCACTGTTTGAGCTCAAGTGAAGAAACATCGTGAGCTGTTTGAAAGATTAAATTCAGAGGTTGCAAACCAAACCTTATTATCTAGAAGTGTTAGCCTATAGATTTATGGAGAGAGAATAGTACATTTAGTCTTACCCATCTTTAATCCATAATTTTGTTGGCAGTCAAGCCCTTCCCTCCCCGACCAAATTCCTGGGCACTCCTCTGGGTGTCAGATAATACAATTTTTAGTCGCTTAGAGCATTCATCAGCCAACGTTTTATGCTCAGTAAAGTAACAGCATTCGTTGGATCCTTTTCTTCTGAATTTAATTACAATTTATTTATTAATTTTTTTGAGCAAGTCTAATCTGCAGCGAAGTTTATCGTAAGTCCGCAGGAATTTGCGCAAATGGCCGCAAAAAAGTATCGGATCTGAATGAGAGCTGAGCACTGCATGGTAGTGGTTTAAAGTAAGCTGTCCACGCCTAAAAGCAGTAGAGTCCAGGATTTGTAGATGACACTTCTACATAAAGTTAGTCTGTCATCATTTCCTGACCTATGCTAGCTGGGAACAAGTTTTATATGATATTGCTATTTTATTTCAAAAGCATGACAAATTTAGCAGTTCTGCCTCACAAAAAAGGTCATAAAAGATTGACCAATAGTTTAGCATTGCTTTGAGTGAATATTAGAAAGGAATCGAAAGTGGAAAGAATTCACAAAAGGACATCTTTAGGCCATGATTTTTCATATTTTGCAGAAGAAAGCGATTTTCTTAGGATTGATATGATGATAGCCCCCCCCCTCCCTAATCCAAATCTTGCCTACAGGTACGATTGTAGAAAATAACTACCCTGTTAGATATAATGAATACAGAAGTTAGTCAGACTTATTCACTGTAGACAACAAGTACCCTGTTAGATATAATAAATATGTAAGTTTCACACTTACAAGCGCTGCAGCTTCAACATACTTCAAATCAACCAGAGGAGACGTTAGCCCCTGCTTTAAAATAAGATCAATTATTCTTTCTACCCATTGGTTGTGCTCAGATGGCTCTACAGGACTAAGCAGATCAGCCAAATAGTTGAGCGCGTCTCTAAAATAATCAATAAATTATTAAAAGCATATAAAAGCCAGGGTTTATGGAGGAATAAGAGAATTTTAATAGGGTAGGAGTAAAACTATGTAATTGCTGCTCCTTTTTCCTGTCATTGTACAGCTAAAGGAAATTTTTCAGAAAGCATTGCAATTCCTTAGAAAAGTACACAAGACTACACTTCCAAAAACTCATATATTCTTATTTTAATAAGGGAGAACAACTAAGAGCAAGCCCAAAATCTCTTGGCAAAAAATATAGCCTTCAATCTTCTTAAAAGTGTAACAATCCAGCATCCACGAATTCCAGTTTCATCAAATTCAAGAGGATAAACATGTCAGGTGCATGAACTGTAGTCAAGAACAGAAACAATTTACACAAGAATGGTTTATACAATTAGATAGTAATTTTAGAATAAGAAAAACAATAATTCAAAATTTGGATAGCATCTCAATATCTGTTTTATCAAGTTTTAACTTTTTTAATGTCTGTCCCTTTTTAATTTTAATTGGTAATTAAATCTTAATGTTGATCCTAAGGTTAAGGGACCAACTTCCTCAGACAAAAAAGGAAGTTTTGCATTTTTGCATATATGAACTTGAAAACTTCAGTACATGGTTCTTGGTCATTCTGGACTTGACAATGTGACTTTTATCAAGATCAATCCTAGGAGTGTTTCTCTTCTATTTCAAAGTTGTACAAAATTTTGCATGTTAATAACTTTTGATGAGTAGCTTTAAGATTGGTGGATTTTGAACATCTGAACAATTGCCTGACAAAATCAGGAATTCTTGTTCTTTTTTTAACATATTACACTAGCATCAACAAAAATGAATATAAAGATTTTGTGGAACTTGTAGGGGAATTGGCATTAAGTTTGGCAATGACTGGTTCTTATCAGATGAAAAAAATATTCATTCATAGTTCAGAAAAGCAGCTTAGAATATTGCAGTATTTCAAAAAATCATTTTATAAGTATACACAGCAAAGGTTTGCAAGAGATCGAAGTTGAATTCTTCAAAATTTCATTACATTTTGTTTGGCAAGAATTTTTTACAGCATAGTTCAAAAATTATATTTTGACAGATTTTAGATAATCCAGGCGAAATAACTGAACTGCTAATATATCTTCTTTTAGGTCAAAACATGTTTATTATGATAACTTTCAGAGATAATTTGTTGATCACATGTGTTTATGAAAACCTAAATTGCATGATCTTAAAAATCATAATAATTACAAATGGTAATTTTGGAAATGAATTATAAATGATCCAAACTTTTTGCCAAATAACACCAGATTTTATCAAATATCAGCGTTTTTTTAGGTAACTGCTGTTTGTCATTCTTATGACCTCTACTTTGGGGTAAATAAAAATTGCAGCACAGCCATGTTTTTATAGAGATGAGAACATTTAAATTTCCCAAAGTAAGATTCCAATTATTGGCACCTAAAACTATGCCTTTGACTTTAAATAAAGATAGTTTGACTTACAGACTAATTAAATTGAAGAACAACATACTGCTTTAAAGGTAAACTGTAGAGCTTTCAAAAAATTATAGACTATTTCCTATACGAACAGTATTTTCATCTAATATTCAATTGTCCTAAAGCTCATGCCCTTAGAAACAATCTAAAAATAGCAAGTTCTGTAAATTACTGTAAATCAGTCATTAAAATTACAGTCATTTTGGATTTTTTCAAAATATTTGTTCATTTAAGCACTAAATTAAGTAATTGTAGTCATTTTCCGCAATTTCAAACACAGGATTGTTTGGTTGCAGGGAAGCTAGATTCCCTGAAGATTGCAGTCATGACCTGGGAACAACAGACATATCTTGTTACCTCTTTGCAGTCCCTCAATTGTTTTAATGATTGTTAGGATTTTGGTCAGGAAGAGTTTGGTGATGGAAATGTCTGTTCATTACCTTCAATCGCAATTGCCAGAGATAGAACGATCCTGTATTCACTGGTCAGTGAAGATTGGGTGCCGACTGATCTGGTGAGTCCCAAAATAATCGCCAGGGCTTGTTGCACCATTCGTTGTCAACTGATGATTTGAATGACTCAATACTGGCAGAAGAGACTGTTTCCTGGTCTAACAAGTTCCATAGATTCACCACCCGATTAGAAAAAAATTTGCGATATAGCCTTGAGTTGGCACACTTCTTGAAAAGTTTTTAATCATGTCTTCTTGTCCTTGAAGAGATATCTAGTTGAAAGACATTTGGGATAAGTTCTTTATGGTTGAGCAGCTTGAATGCCATAATCATATCCCCTCTTTTTAAGCAATAAGTCAGTGAGGGTAAATTTGGTTTTTAAAGCCAGGAGGGGTAGGGAATGTTATAGAAACCTTGGATACATTTAGCTGTATGCCTCTGAACTGATTCTAGAGTTTCTTGGTCAGATTTATTAATTGGGGTGGCGATGCACATGCTGAACTCTATCTTAGGTTGAATTAACCATTATAGGGCTTTGAAACAACTGAGGGTGAATGATTACTGAAAGTTCTCTTAAATATACTTAGAGTCTGACTGGCCTTTGCTGGCACAGTCTGGGCATGCAAACTGAACTTTAGCTGTTCATCAACTAATAGACCCAGATCAGGTTCAGCATGACTACTGACAATAGGTTGCCTTGTTTTGTCCATTGACTCAATTGAGTACTGGTGTCTTGGGTTTTTATTACCAAAATAGATAACCTTGCATTTCTGGACATTGAACTTCAACTTCCAAGTCTCTGCCCAGCAAGTAAATGAGGCCAAGTCTGCTTGAATGGTTTAGGCTACTATTTTTCCTGAACTTTCAACTGAACCAATTACCTTTGAATCATCTGCATAAAGGCTTATTTTACTTTTGATGTTACAAGGTGCATCATCAATGAAATTATTAAATAAAGTTGGGCCCAGGACTGTGCCTTGAGGTACTCCACTTCTCACTTCCACAACAGCATAAAAAAATGATTGTCCATTACCCCCACACACTATAACTGCTTGTTTTCCATTACTAAGGAAAAGCATCGCCCAGTCAATAGTTTCTGTATTAATACCAATAGCTTCAATCTTAATATGCAATCGCCTGTGGCACACCTTATCAAATGCTTAGCAAAGTTCAGCAAAATCATGTCAACTTGGAAACCCTTGTCTGTAAGTTTGATGACATATTCATATGCATCAATAAGGTTGGTCTCAACTGATCTAGCAGAACGGAAACCATGCTGGCATAGGGACAACAGCTTATTTTGAGTCAGATGTTGAATGACTACAGAGTTGACTATGCTTTCAAGTATTTTCCTCACAGCAGAGGTGATACTGATTGGTCTGTAGCTAACTGCCTCATCTCTGTTACCACCTTTGTGCACTGGGGTAATATGTGCTAACTTCAATTCTGCAGATATACACTTTAAATCTAGATACTTCTGGAAAAGCTGGGTAAAAGGAAAAGACAGTTCAGCATGTGCTTCTCTGAGAAGTCAAGGGGAAATGCCATCTGGTCCAACTGGTTTATTTGGGTTCAGATTTTTAAGATAGGTTTCAAGGTTAACTCTATTGATAGCAATAGGTGGCATCACACTGATGATGGCATATTTGGGGAGATCTGGGAGGTGAGCATTGTCAACAGGTGTGAAGATAGAGGCAAATTGATCACTAAGGGAATTTGCTATTGCTTGGGGATCATCAATTTTAGAGCCATTATGTGCCAGATGGGTAACTGACTGTCTTCTAGGCTTTTTATCTGAGGCATAATTCCAAAAATTTTCAGGATTTGATTTAGCTGATGCAGCTATTGCCTCCACAGGCTACTCAAAAATCTTTCTAGAGATATTTCTCACCTGGTAGCCTAAGTCTTGTCCCAGAAAATGATTGAAAAATTAAAGATGTCTAGTTTAAATGATTTATCTGAAACTTGTAAATAATTATTATGCAATCAATTTGGTTTCATGAAGAATAGATATACCATAGATGTCATTCATAAATTAGTTACACATTGAAAATTACAAAGTCAAGCATTTCACTTTATGCTTGTTTTTTTTTTTTTTCATAGGCAGCACAATAGCCCTACCTAAGTAAAGAGCAATGTGGGCACGATGTATAATTTATTTTTTTGTTTAGACCAGGGCACTTCAAATCAAAGGAGTTGTTGTAGAAACTTCTAAAAGTGCTCATTCAATTAGAAATTAAAGGTTCAAGTGCCCTTTTTAATAGTCAAAATAGATTGGATGGCAACTAACCTCCCTCCCATGCCCACCACTTTGCCAAACACATCCAATCAAAATTTTGAGATAGCCATTTTGTTCAACATAATTAAAAGGTCAATAAACTATGTCTTTAAGAATGAAAATCCCCCACAGCCCTCAGGGAAAAGGTTGTAAGTAATGCCCTGGGGGCATATAAGGTATATATAGAAAAGGTGATTGTAAAAACTCCAGAATTGATTCCTTTGACTGGAAATCAGATGTTCTAGTGCCCTTTTTAAGATTCAGAGTGATTGAAGGGTGGATACCCCCCCACACCTCATATTTTCCCAAAATACATCTGATACAAATTTTGAGATGGCCATTTGTTGTCATAGAAAATTCGAAAATAGCTCATTCAATTGGAAATTGAAAGGGCTAGTGCTCTTTTTAATAGACGAAAGTGATTGGAGGGCAACTGACCCTCCTCCCATGCCTATCATTTCCCCAAACACATTCAGTCAAAATTTTAAGACAGCCATTTTGTTCAACATAGTTGAAAGGTCTGTAAATTATGTCTTTGAGGATGACACCCCCCCCCACACAGCCCTCAGGGCAAGGGTTGTAAGTTACACCCTGGGGGTATATAAATATAAATAGAAAGGATGGTCATATAAATTTCGGAGGGGGCTCATTGGATTGGTAATCAGAAGTTATAGTGCCCTTTTTAAGATTCAGAGTGATTAAAGGGTGGATACCCCCCCCACACCTTGTATTTTCCTGAAATGCATCTGATAGAAATTTTGAGATGGCCATTTGCTGTCTTAGAAACTTTGGAAAGGCTCATTTGATAGGAAATTGAAAGGGCTAGTGTCCTTTTTAATAGTCAAAAGTGATTGGAGGGCAACTAACCCCCTCCCACGCCCACGTTTCTCCAAACACATCCAATAAAATTTCGGGATGGCCATGTTGTTCAACATAATAAAAAGGTCTGGCAATAATGTCTTTGAGGATGACAACCCCAAAGAGCCCTAAGGGCAAAGGTTGTAAGTTATGCCCTGGGGGCATATAGGGTACATATAGAAAGGATGGTCATATAAATTTCGGAGGGGGCTCATTGGATTGGTAATCAGAAGTTATATTGCATTTTTTAAGACTCAGAGTGATCAGAGGGTGGATACCCCCCCCCCACATTTTATCTGAAATGCATCTGATGTAAATTTTGAGATAGTCTTTGTTGTCATAGAGACTTCAAAAACGGCTCATACGATTAGAAATTGAAAGAGCCAGTGCCCTTTTTAATAGTTGAAAGTGATTGGAGGGCAACTAACTCCCCTCCCACGCCCTCCATTTCCCCAAACACATCCAATCAAAATCTTGAGATAGCCATTTTGTTCAATGTATTTAAAAGGTCCAGGTATTGTCTTTGAGAATGACAACCCCTCCATAGCCCTCAGGGTAAGGGTTGTAACTTATGCCCTGGGGGCATATAAGGTACATATATAAAGGATGATCATATATAATTTGGAGGGGGCTCATTGGATTGAGAATCAGACTTGCTAGTGCCCTTTATAAAATTCAGATTGATTGGAGAGTAGATACCCCCCCCCCAAACCTTGTATTTTCCCAAAACGCATGTGATAGAAATTTTGAGATGACCATTTGTTGTCATAGAAACTTTGTAAACAGCTCATTTCATTGGAAATTGAAAGGGTCAGTGCCCTTTTTAATAGTCAAAAGTGATTAGAGGGCAAACAGTTTTAAGTTATGCCCTGGGGGCATATAAGGTATATATTGAAATGGTGATTGTATAAACTTTGGAGGGGGCTCATTGGATTTGTATTCAGAAGCTATAGTGCCCTTTTTAAGATCCAGAATGATCAGAGGGTGGTAACCCCCTCCCCACCTTGGGTTTTCCTGAAATATGTCTAATACTAGTATGAGATTCATATTTGCAGACTTGGGCTACTGTGCAACATTATTTTTTCCTTTTGAAAAAAGTTTTCAAAACATTGTTAACAGAGAAAAAGAAATTTAAAGTATTATATATTGCATAAAAGAGTAATAATTCTGTGATGTTTAGCCAAAAGGTGATAAATCAGCTATTTAGCAAAAAAGAGTTACTAGCACCAATGATTTCCCTCCCCAAGACCTACAATTTGCCTAAGACTGCCTAAGAAGAAATGCTGGTCTAATTGTTATGGTAATAAGTCCAGTTTATTGCTCAAACACTTTTAGCCAGTTTAATAACAAAAGCTGCACCGAAGAGAAAAAAAAGAGCATAAAATGGTTAATCTTAGACAAGTAAGAAATGCTACCTATACTTACAATCTTAGACTGAACAGTACTGCGGTTGAACAAGTGAGGACAAAATGTTTTTGCTGCACTTTTGGATTAACAAAAAAGAGATCAAAAGCTTTTTCCCAAAAATGACAGATTTTGGTTTTGCCCAAACCCCTGCTACCACTCCTGGCTGACCAGCTCATAACAGGTCAACTGAGTCTGAGATTGAATTTATAAAAAAGCACAAATAGGCATTTCCATCTTTTGAATCACACTACTCACATTCACATTCATGAAAAAAGTATTTATCATCAAATCTCAATATTGCCAAGATGAACAATTTATATGAGGAAAAGTGTAGTGAGGAAAGACAAGTAGCCAGATCCCTATCGATGTTCAAACAGTATTTTATATACTTTTTCAACCTGGGATTCAAGCCTCCAGCAAAAGATAGCTGTGGTACTTCAAACACACAAGAGACCTTTTAAGTCTGCTTATGATGATAAAAGAAATATGATCAAATGGGCAGTCAGAGGTCTGGACCTTTGACCTCCAAAAGTGCTTGCAACACCTGTTGTCAAAACAAAGTTGGTCTGATCAATAATTTATAAATTATCGATCAGAAGTACCTGGAGCTGGGTCATACCCACTTGGAGTGTGACACAGATCAAGCAAGAATTGAAAGGTCAAAAAATCCTCTAAAATTGCAGTTCTTGTCCCAGGTGATTGGGCTAATGCTATACAAACAACCAGAGGAAAGACCCTAATGATGGTACATGAAATGAGTGAAGAAGATCTTAAGGATTTCAGTAAATTTTACAAAAAGTGTTTGCTAACAGAAGTGTTGACATGGAGAAGAAATGGTTTAGGTGGAATGACTTTTTTGATAATATTATTCAAAAGATTTTGGGATTATTCAGTTCAAAAATTCTCACAGGGATGACAAGCCATTCTGGACAATGAACCTTAAGAAAAAAATCAACTGGCTATTCTGTCATTGAAGGCAATGCACCCTGGCAGGCAGGCCATTAGCAAACCAAAATTTGATGACCTGATGTCCCTTCTTCCTTACAATCTTTAAGAGAATCACAACTTTTACAGGAACATTGCTTACAACAAAGAGGTGACAGATTTTTGCCATATGAGCCCAAAAGCTTTAAAGAAGCTTAAAAAAATTTGAAAAAGGTTACTTATTCCCTTCTGGCTAAATGCCACAGAATTAAGATTGTTTAAAAGGAAAACAAAAAATTTTTAGTGTTGGTGATTTAAATTTGAATATGATTTGATTTAGTTTAAGTATTGCTGAGAGGAGGGACTGTTTTATATAATTGAAGTAAATGATTAGTAGAGAGAGATTAAAAGAAAAAAAATAATCAAAAGGTAATCCATCAGCATTTCTTTTTCACTGGAGAAGGAGGTTCAAAGGACTTAGGTGCATGGAATTCTTTCAAAATTGCTCAACCACTATTATTCCAGCCTAGACTGCTCTTATGGCAATTGTTCTGCTGCTAATTATCAATAATCAATTAATTCTAACTGCAATTAGGATGATTAGTTGTTTCTGGGTATGACTAGATTTCAGAAAAATCAGGGCTTTATAATTGGCATTATAATGCCAATTCATCGGCTAGAATTGACCTTAAATTTACAGTGGTATGATATTTTAAAGTTTCTAATTTTTTCAATGAGAAGGACAAAAAATCATTTTGCTGTATAAAAAAGAAAAATACAAAGAACCAAAAATGAATGGACATATTGGAATTTTGAAGACCTAATTCTTAGCACAATGATGATTTTTGAACTGATATGAGGGAAAAATTGATAGTTTGAGTCCATCCATAATAGTGATAATGACTATATGTTGAGTAACAATTTTCATCATTTATAGTTTCCCACAATGTAGAAACCATAATTTCCTTGTCAGCATTTAAGACAGGCATTCACCTGTTATCAAAATAATAAGACCTGAGGAGCAGGGAGGTACAGGATTGTCTTCTTATACCCTAATTTACTGAAGATCTCCTGAAAAGGTAGAAATAGTAGCTTGGCAATGCCTTTAAAGGTTATATTTTTGGTCATAGATTTACTTTTGCAAGTTATATTTGCATAACTCTTTTACTTCTCAAGATAGTAAGAATCCTGATATAACTTAGATAGGCCTAGTCAGTGAGTTACACATATTTATAAGTAGTAGGTTAAATATGTCACTGAGTTATATATTTCTGTATATAACTTATATGCCTAGTCAGTGAGTTACACATATTTATAAGCAGTAGGCTAAATATGTCACTCAGTTATATATTTCTGTATATAACTTATATAGGCCTAGTCAGTGAGTTACACATATTTTAAGTAGTAGGCTAAATATGTCACTCAGTTATATATTTCTCTATATAACTTAGATAGGCCTAGTCAGTGAGTTACACATATTTATAAGTAGTAGGTTAAATATGTCACTGAGTTATATATTTCTGTATATAACTTATATGCCTAGTCTGTGAGTTACACATATTTATAAGCAGTAGGCTAAATATGTCACTCAGTTATATATTTTTGTATATAACTTATATAGGCCTAGTCAGTGAGTTATACATATTTTAAGTAGTAGGCTAAATTTGTCACTCAGTTATATATTTCTGTATATAACTTAAATAGGCCTAGTCAGTGAGTTACACATATTTATAAGTAGTAGGTTAAATATGTCACTGAGTTATATATTTATGTATATAACTTGTATGCCTAGTCATTGAGTTACACATATTTATAAGCAGTAGGATAAATATGTCACTCAGTTATATATTTCTGTATATAACTTATATAGGCCTAGTCAGTGAGTTACACATATTTATAAGTAGTAGGCTAAATATGTCACTCAGTTATATATTTCTGTATATAACTTAGATAGGCCTAGTCAGTGAGTTACACATATTTATAAGTAGTAGGCTAAATTTGTCACTGAGTTATATATTTCTGTATATAACTTATATAGGCCTAGTCAGTGAGTTACACATATTTTAAGTAGTAGGCTAAATATGTCACTGAGTTATATATTTCTGTATATAACTTATATGCCTAGTCAGTCAGTTACACATATTTATAAGTAGTAGGCTAAATATGTCACTCAGTTATATATTTCTGTATATAACATATATAGGCCTAGTCTGTGAGTTACACATATTTATAAGTAGTAGGTTTAATGTGTCACTGAGTTATATATTTCTGTATATAACTAATATAGGCCTAGTCAGTGAGTTATGTATATTTATAAGTAGTAGGTTAAATATGTCACTGAGTTATTGCCTTTGCAAAACAAAAGTGATCTGTTTATCTGGCCTCCCCCAGGCCATTCAGCATGTCCCCAGGTGGCGATAGGGGAACACTCTACAGATATGTAGGGTACCTCCATAGGAGGCATGGACCAAGGGGGGACCTTGTCCCTGGGGGTCCATAATAGAATCTGGGGCACCCTTGCCCGGGGTCATAAATACAGGCGGAGGAGGAAGAAGGCCCCTCAAATGTACACTCAAAAGGGCCCACTTGTTTATCCACAAGTTCCATGAGTTGCAAACCTTCTCCCAGCAATGGGTTAAATTGCATGGTGATGCAGAACACCATCGCGGGAGGATCCTCTATAGGAGGACAACTGTGGCAGGGCGTAAGATCCAGATCTATGGACAACGGCCTCTGCAAAGGGCTGCCTCGACCTTTTCGGGGTACCTGCAAGACTGGGGACCTTGCGGTCAACTCTATTCCCACTTGAGGAGTGGCGCCCCTCGAGGAAATTATAGCCTAGTAAACGACACAGCATTCGCACGGGATTCTGACTAATGGACAATTCTTCTGGGATTGGTATGTTTTGATGGGCGTCTTTGGGCTGAAAAACCTCTTCCTAGCTAATTTATCTATTACGGGTTGCCTCCCCGTAGTAGCATAATATTTGTAGGCATGAATATATAATGAGTCGGAGGTAATAGGCTTGAGATTGTCTGTGCAGGATTTCGACTCTTGTTGATAGAAGAGCATCGCCAAGCGCTGAAAACCATGTTGTGACCAAGATGGGCCCAGGATTGCACAAAGCCTCCATTCATGGAGGTCCCAGGGACTTCTTGCTGTCCGGTTCTAAGCCGGCTTAAGCACTTCGGTGTAGACTTGAGAAGATATGTGATCCCCGTCCTGCACTGGTATCCGGGATCATTGCTTTTCCTGAGGCGAAAAAAATTTCAATGATTTAAAGAACATGAAAATTGGAACTTGGAATGTTACGACATTAAAAAATGACTATCGTATCGACATTTTGACTGACGAATTCAGACGATTCGAACTGGATCTATTAGGAGTTTCAGAAACTCATATCCCAGGGGTAGGAAGCATGAAATTAGGTGATATAGAATTTGTTTACTCAGGCAGGAAGGATGGGTTACATAGACAGGGAGTAGGGCTCATGATGAATAAGGAAGCTGCTAAGTCTTGTTTAGGCTGGGAAGGTATTAATAATAGAATACTAATTGCTCATTTTATGACTAGAAAGTTCAAGGTATCAGTTATAGTAGTATACGCCCCTGTAGAACCGACTGATGGAGATACTAGTGACTCAGATGAATTTTACTTACAGTTACAGGAGCAAATAGACAAGGTCCCAGGTAGAAATATGATGTTATTGCTGGGAGATTTTAACGCCCAGGTTGGTAGAAATATGGATAGATGGTATCCCAGCTTAGGTAAATTTGGTGTAGGAAAAGAAAACAGTAATGGATACAGACTTTTGCAATTTTGTAGGTATAACAATCTAGTTATAACCAATACGGTGTTTGGTCATAAAATGGCTCATAAGCTAACATGGTATTCACGTGATGGTAAGACAGCAAACCTCATTGATTATGTTATAGTAAATCGAAGACTGGCAGGATCAATACAAGATACTAGGGTATATAGGAGTGCTGTTATTGATGTTAAAAGTAAAGATCACCATCTAGTAGTGTCAAGGGTTAATTTAAAGCTGAAATATCGGAAGGGTAATTACCTCCCGGGAAGTTATGATGTTAGTAGACTCCAGGATGAGAATTTGAGAGAAACTTTCCAGGAACAGTTGAATACTAAACTTGAGAGCTTAAAATTTGATAATGTGGAAGATGGTTGGAATAATTTTAGAAAAATAATTTGTGAAGTTGCTGAAGGTGTATTAGGGAAGAAAGCTAGAACTGCAGCTAAGAATATTAGTGAAAAAGCTTTAAGTTTAATAGAAAGGAGAAAGGACTTGTACAAGAATTATCTGAGTGATAGATCACATGAAAACAAAAGAAATGTAAAGAAAGTGGAGAAAGCATTGAAATATGAACTAAGGAGGTGTGAAGTGGAGGCCATGGATAAAATTGCCGAGGATTTAGAAGATGCAGCTAGACGGCATAATAGTAAAATATTGTACTGGCACGTTAACAAATTGAGAGGTAGTAGTCAATCCGGACTTGTCCCAGTTAAAGATAGGAATGGGGTGGCAATTAGCGATAAGACAAAAGCTAAAGCGAGATGGGCCGAACATTTTGAGAATTTGCTTAACCGAGATAGAGTTGCAGGAAAAAATATAGAGGAAAATGAAAAAGTTTGTGATACCTTGGATGTGAAGGAAGATTTGTTTTGTGAGGAGGAATTAGAAACAGTACTAAAAGGATTAAAGAATAATAAGGCTCCAGGTGCTGATAGGGTAGTAAATGAGTTTCTTAAATATGGTGGCTCTGAGGTTAGAAATAAGTTATTGGAGATTATGAATATGATTTTTGAAAAAGGGGAAGTACCTAATGATTTTAGGAAAACCTTAATTAAGCCACTTTATAAGAAAGGTGATAAAAGTGAGTGTGGTAATTATCGAGGCATTAGTCTGGTCTCTGTAGGTAGCAAATTGCTTAGTAATATGATACTTTTTAGACTGAGAGATGCCGTAGACAAAGTTTTAAGAGAAGAGCAGTGCGGTTTTAGAAAAGGTAGAGGATGTGTTGACCAAATTTTCACTCTTAGGTTAATAATTGAGAAGTGCCTAAGTTTTCAAACACCTTTGGTCCTTAGTTTTATAGATTATGAGCAAGCGTTCGATTCTGTTGATAGAGGAGCTTTAGTAAAGGTTTTATCCTTGTATGGTATACCAGACAAATACATTAAAGTGATTAGTGCTATGTACGAGAATAACACTGCTGCGGTTAAGGTAGGAAATGAGGTTAGCAGCTGGTTTTGTATTAAATCAGGAGTTAAGCAGGGTTGTGTTCTATCCCCCTTTATATGGATTATTTTGATGGACTTTGTTTTAAGGAGCACAGGAAAGGCAATGGGAGACCACGGAATCAAATGGGGAGGAAAAAGTCTCCTGGACTTGGATTATGCTGATGATTTAAGCATCCTAGATGAAAGTGTGAGCAAAATGAATGAAGTTTTAGAGGTTTTGCGAGTTCAGGGTGCTAGTATTGGTTTGAAAATTAATGTTAGGAAGACCAAGTCACTAAGGCTAGGAATAAGTGAAGATGAAAAGGTGACGTTGGGTAATGAAAAGATTGATCAGGTGGGCAGTTTCACTTACCTTGGTAGTATTATTAGTAAAGATGGTGGGAGCAGTGAAGATGTTAAAAATAGAATAGCCAAGGCTCAGGGTGTTTTTTCACAGTTAAAAAAAGTCTGGAAGAATAGGAAGATAAGTCTGCAAACCAAGATTAGAATCTTAGAAGCTACAGTGATGACAGTGGTCAAATATGGCTCTGAAGCATGGACGCTCCGAAAAGCGGATGAAGATTTGCTAGATGTTTTCCAGAGAAATTGCTTAAGGATTGTTCTGGGTACCCGGCTGACTGACCGTATTTCAAACAATAGGCTATACGAAAAATGTGGTTCAATACCACTTTCTAGGTCTATAATGAAAGAAAGGTTGAGGTGGTTAGGGCATGTTGTTCGGATGAAGGATGACAGATTGCCGAAGATTGTTCTTTTCGGCCAACCATCTAGGGCTAAACGGAAAGCAGGTCGTCCCCGTCTGGGTTGGGAGGACGTCATAAAGAAAGATTTAAAGGAAATGGGAACTTCGTGGGCGGGTGTAAAAAGGGAGGCTTTGAATAGATTGGGGTGGAGGAGGAGCGTGCGTAGCTGTGTTGGCCTCAGGCGGCTTGGTGCTGCGATGAGTTGTTAGTAGTAGTAGTAGTAGTATCCATCTTCTGTCTGCTTGACCACTTTAGCCAGTAGCTTGCCATGGAATTTTCCCTTAGCACCAACTGTGTTCACTATGATAAAACTTCCAACAAACTCATCATCAACATCAGCACTTTCAGTAAAACTAACATATTGGTGAGAAACTTCTTCACTCCAATCAGAGCTAGTTGGAAAATGACAGTTTTGCTGTAGAGAAGTTACTAGTCAACTAGTTGAAAAAATTAAGTGTTGCTGAGGAGAAAACATTAGTCAACTAGTTGGCAAAAAAAGTTTCACTTGGGAGAAGTTACTAGTTGGAAAAGGAATTGTTTTCTGGGGCAATGTTTGTTTCCAGCTACTTGGCAAAATTAAGTGCTGCTGGGGAGAAGTTACATGTCAACTAGTTGACAAAAGGAAAGTTTTGCTGGGGAGAAGTTACTAGTCAATTAGTTGACAAATATAGATTATTTCCATAGGGGTGGGCTAAATTTTCCAACTTAGATGGCAAAAATGTTTTTAATTATAAAGAGATTGGATAGTACCATTTTATATAAGCTTATAAACTAATTTTTTCCAATAGTCAAAGGATGGATATCCATTAGAAAGAGAATAAGATAAGGAAGGAGGAAAAAGTCTCCTGGACTTGGATTATGCTGATGATTTAAGCATCCTAGATGAAAGTGTGAGCAAAATGAATGAAGTTTTAGAGGTTTTGCAAGTTCAGGGTGCTTGAATTGGTTTGAAAATTAATGTTAGGAAGACTAAGTCACTAAGGCTAGGAATAAGTGAAGATGAAAAGGTGACATTGGGTAATGAAAAGATTGATCAGGTGGGCAGCTTCACTTACTTTGGTAGTATTATTAGTAAAGATGGTGGGAGCAGTGAAGATGTTAAATATAGAATAGCCAAGGCTCAGGGTGTTTTTTCACAGTTAAAAAAAAGTCTGGAAGAATAGGAAGATGAGTCTGCAAACCAAGATTAGAATATTAGAAGCTACAGTGATGACAGTGGTCAAATATGGCTCTGAAGCATGGACGCTCCGAAAAGCAGATGAAGATTTGCTAGATGTTTTCCAGAGGAATTGCTTAAGGATTTTTCTGGGTACCCGGCTGACTGACTGTATTTCAAACAATAGGTTATACAAAAAATGTGGTTCAATACCGCTCTCTAGGGCTATAATGAAAGAAAGGTTGAGGTGGTTAGGGCACATTGTGCAGATGAAGGATGACAGATTGCCAAAGATTGTTCTTTTTGGCCAACCATCTAGGGCTAAATGGAAAGCAGGTCGTCCCTGTCTGGGGTGGGAGGCCACATAAAGAAAGATTTAAAGGAAATGGGAACTTCGTGGGCGGGTGTAAAAAGGGAGGCTTTGAATAAATTGGGATGGAGGAGGAGCGTGCGTAGCTGTGTTGGCCTCAGGCGGCTTGGTGCTGCAGTGAGTTGTTAGTAGTAGTAGTAGTAATGTAATGGTACAATTTTATTTCATAAACATTTTTCTTTCTGTGGAGATTCCCAAAAAAAATGTTACTGAAAGCATAAAATTGGTCTACTCCATCACTATGGAGTCTTTAAAGCCTTAGAGTAGAAATGGAGTGGAAGTAGAGCAAATTTTTAGGTGGCATTATGTCAACTGAAAGCAGTTTTTCAAAAAATGGGAGAAAAACGAGTTTGAAAATTTTGACTTTTGTATCTTAGAATTGGCTATAGCTAGAGCATTGATTTTTGTTTCAAAAGTAAGAAGAAAAATTGCTTATATTGTTGTGCTTGTTTCTATTGCCTTAAGATGAGCCTTTCCTGAGATTAAATGGAATGAATATCAGTTTCAGCAAAACCATCTTAAAATTCCAGAACATAGGTAAGATATGGCAAAATGGAATTGGCTCTGCATGAATTAGAAATATGACTTTCAGCAAAATATATTTTATCTGATACACAAATTTTAATTTTGACAATTAACAATTTCCGGTTTTAATCTTTGGAGCACTAACAGCAGAGGCTTCTTTGGAACATGCTGTAATTTCAGCCTAAGTACTAGGTACCTCAGCTCTGTTACAACTTCTAATAAGGCTTTTCATATATGCCACATCTGCTGCTGGCATGAAACAGTAAAGCAATTCTATGTCTTTTATTATTGTTGTTGGCAACTCAACTACTGTACTTGAAGGTACAGGAGGCAGCAACCCTTCCACAACATTCACAGCTGACACATTGGGCAATGGCCTCCTTAGGGTAACCTCTGATGCAATCACACTACAGAACAAGTAGTATCTGCAAACAAAGTTTTGTAGAACACCCTTTTGCATAGTCCTTGCTTAAACTGTAAGAATTTCACCTTTGAAAATGGCACTAAGCTATACTTATAGTATTTGGACATTTTGGCGTAATCAAAAAACTTTTGCTTGGTCATTTGAATAATGACAAATGTGTCATGGGGCCAAACAATCAAAAGTTTTTTTGTCAAATCTAGTAGCAAAAAAACTTCCTTATGCTTCAAAGACCTCTCAGTGACACTGTGAACAGCATTGACCTCCTGAATTGTGGAGTGGCCAGGCTAAGAATATTTCATTTTAATACTCTGGATGCATTAATGCTTCTTCAGGATGTCTTGCACCATGTAGCTCATTATTTGATTACAATTTTGAGGCACACATGAATCTGACCATGTAATCAAGTTTCTGATGTCAGGATAAGTAGTAAAAACCTTATCAAGGATAGCACAAAGACCACTGGCAAAATCATTTCCACTTCTACCAACAGGACATTCTGACCAGAAACAACAATAAACTTTCTTGATTAGCTCTCCTGTATGTCTGCAAAAGATAAGACTAGCAGTTAAGTTAAAGCAAGTGATCTTCCTTTTGTAAAAAAAGGAAGAAACTTCTCTTTTGGTAAAGAAAAACGTTTTCCATATTAAAACACTATATGGGGTCATCCAAAGCCCTGTTCTTACCCCTTTCTTTTTTGATTTCTAGTTTTCTTTTCACATGTTTTGCATGAGAGATTTGACCTCCTCAGATAATTCAGTACCATTTTTTTCCGCCACCTTTTTTTCTTCACAAACATTGCATCACTAAGTGCACAAGTTCATCTTGTTCACTAATATGAGAAAGATAGTCTTCAGCATATCCAAGGTTGCATTCAGCAAATCCAGCAACTTTTGGCAGAACAGACCATGTTATAATCCCATATGCAATTTGGCAAAACTGCTTTAAAGAAACAGAAAAACATGCAATTCAGCAAAGGAGAACTGCAAAACACAGGCAGTTAGACACATCTTACAGCAATGTCAATTAAACCATTCAAAAAAGATTTTTGTTTTTACACAAAATAGCATTTGTAACTCAGTTTTGCCAAAAATTGTTATTTTTGGCAAAACTGCTTTCAGGTGACAACTATAATTTAGCTAATATGAAAGTGGAAATGTCATTTGATGCCTTTTTCTATGCTCTTTCATAATTCAATAATTGCTTCTGGGGCTAATTGCATCTTGAGCCCTTAAAAGGGTTCCAAAGGTATTTTATATGAATTATAAAAGAGCATAAAAAAAGCATCAAATGATATTTTCACTTTCATCCTAGCTAAATTATTTGTATTTGTATTCATATTTGTATTTGTTTAATCAAGTAGCTTTTGTAGTAAAAAACTGAATGCTGAATTATGCTATTTTTCCAGTCATTTAAGAAAAAAAACATCACTTATTTAATACACTAACAAAATATGGTACAAAGAAACTTGCAAATGTTTGTTTGGCACTTGACAGGTTGTAGTCTGTTCTGATGCCTGGTGAGTTTGGGGGTTGGAGGAAGAATTGAGCAATGTCTCTTGTTTGACATGAGTGATTTCCCAAATCTCACTATCAAATTGTGTCTTTGGGTGAACAAAGTGCACAAGCTTGTAACCACAAAGGCATACTTGTAACTCTCATACCTGGGTCCAAGAATTATTTTAGTAGCATGTTTTTGAATGTCTTCTAGTTCCTCTGACATGTAGGCAGTGTTTTGTGCTTGGGGACCCCAGACAGGACAACAATATTCAAGGATTGGCCTGATTTATGTTGTGTAAGCCAGTAAGACCTGACAATCTGAGAAACCTAGCCTTTGCATTATATGGACCAGTGCAAAGTTACCATGAAATTTACCCATAAATGAATTTTTGTATCAAGTGAAAACATCATTTGATGCCTTTTTTTAATGCTCTTTCATAATGCAAAAAATTACTTCTGTTGCAAATTGCATCTTGAGCCCTTAAAGGGGCCCTAAAGGTAGTTCATTTTTGTAACCACACAAAGAAGTTATAGGCTAACATAACCTAACCTGCAAAATACATTAATTTTCAATTCAAACCATTTTCCTACTGTTTCAAGTTTTTCAAATGCTGTTGACAAAAATAGCACTGAATTTTACAATGTGAAACTTTGCTGTCAACAATTCAGGGTATATATTTGCACATTTGGGGGGTTAAATTTCATGGTAAATTTGCAGTGGGCCACATAATTTAGCTAGGATGAAAGTGAATATATCATTTGATGTTTTTTATGCACTTTCATAATTTGTATAAAATACCTTTGGGGCCCCTTTAAGGGCTCAAGATGCAATTTGCACCAGAAGCAATTATTGAATTATGAAAGAGCATAAAAAAGCATCAAATGATATTTTCAATTTCATCCTAGCAAAATCACAGCCTAGGGCCACCTAGAAATTTAACATGTTGACAATTTCTTTGTGTGGTTACAAAAATGCAATACCTTTGGGGACCCTTTAAGGGCTTAAGATACATCTAGCCCCAAAAGCAGACATTTTCACTTTCATCTGCTAAATTTTAGTGCCACCTAAAAATTTACAAGAAGTACAAGCTCAAAAACATCTTCCTAAGAACAAGGCTATATTGGAACAGTAAATTGATACCTGAAAGTCCTATGTCATTTGTATGACACAACAACAATCAAAGTTAGCTAAAAGGTGGTGATTTTACTAAAAATAATCACACTAGAAATGAATTGGATGAAAAAAAGCATAGCCTACTGGCTCTTATGCGAGAAAACATCTTACCCTTTTATATTTAACCCACTGAGTCGAAAAGACATAGAGACATTATTTTTTATTTTGGCTAAGCTCATCTTAACAGAGTAGTGAGATTATTCCTCAAAATTGTAATTTAATTCCACCGCCTTTCTTTGCCATGGTTGCCGTAAAAATATTTTTAGGAGAGTATATATTGTGAATTTTTACATCACGTTCAAAATCTTCAGTTTCGATCTCGTAAATTATGCTTCGCTAACACATGAAACAGTTTCCGTTAATTCTGAGGCAAAATGAAAACAACTTTTGAGTTTTTCACATAATGTAACTCAATAATTTCTTATTAAGATTTCATTAACTTTTCACTCTCCCTTTAGGTTTTTTGTTAAAGTGTCATGAAAACAATACAAACGTATTGTCCGGGGAACTCTGACTGCTTCAAAATCCCGCTTTATTAAAACTGTTCAAATTTTATACAAATCCTGGAACTAGAACAGTTCGTGTATAATGATTGTATACATTGAATAACATTGAATTCAAACAGATGCGATTTTATGTAAATCTGCACGGTTTGGCGTGATCTGTCAAGATGCATGGGTCATTTGACGTCGACGTATGGAATGGAATATTTCAAATCACCTGTTTAAAATCATGAAGCTAAGAGCTTAGTCTAACAATCTAAAAAATTGACCTTACTGAGAAATGGATTTAAAGATGTAAAACATTATGCAATCATAAATGACCATAAAAGCACCCTAACCATTATAGACTTAATTTGGCTTTAAAAGCAACACACAGAAGGTTAATACCCAAGTCACACAGTAGTACCACTTTTTGAAAAAAAAACAAATTGATTAGTGAGTTTTTTTTCATTGATACGAATGTCATAACTGCGTTACATGAGCACAAAATTGAAATGGCAAGAAACTTACTCTAAAACCTTACGCCAACACTAAAGTGTTGTCAACTGTTGTCTACTGAAGACAGTGACGTTAATTCATGGAAACTTATTGAGGGCAGAGCATAATTCTGCGAAATCTTGGCAGGAGGGGCAAGTTTGTCGTTTTTTCCATTTTTTCAATGAAAATACTAAGACAAGGCACTTTTTTTTTAATGTGAATCCCCAGAAAAGAAAACTATACTTTTCACAAATTGTGTAGTAAGGCCTTCGTGGGCTAAGTATCGACTTAGTTTGGCAAGTCCACAACAGCAATAACTGCTACCGCTACCATTGAATACTATGCTTTTTCGTATTCAACTTGCATATAGGGATTTGCTGTTCCACAGTTTCAATTTTCTATACGCCTTACTTTTTGATTGTGATTCGTCTTCCGTCCGTTAGATGGACTGTATGCTTGAAAGCAAACATTCTTGAATCCAGAATTTATGAATAGGATACATAATTGGTGGTGCATTCATTGTGGCGTGGAGCATAACTGGATGTGCAGGACCAATTTGGCGTTGGTGCTTCCAAGTTTTTGCTGTATCTGTCGTCTATGAGCCATTTTTGCGTGAAAAAAACAACAGACTCGTTTGAACCAAGGATAAGTAGAATTATCATATTGGTTTACTTGATATGGGCATAAATTTAAACCTGTTTCAGATTCGCGGATTATTTTCAGCTGATCAATCATAGACCGTTTAAAATTATGATATTTAGTAGCTTACATTACAGAATGGCAATGTAAAATTAGTATAATGGATGCTAAAATACGAGCCAGGAATATAGCTAGTAATAGTATATAGCAGCTTTGGTTCCGCTTCAAAAGTGGTTGGCATTATTCCGTTCCGCTTTAGTGCGAAATAACAAATGAAGATCGGGTGTAATGCGCAGCCAGTACAACAATAATGCAGAAGATTAAAATAAATAATCAGGTCAAACTTAAAAATAAAAAATACTACCGCGAATGATTAAATCAAGCACAACACAAACGGAATTTAAGATAAACAGTCAGGGGCGGATCCAGGATTTTTTTTAGGGGGGGGGGGGGTTGCAATATAGGTTGATCCAAAAATTTTTTAGGGGCGGTGGGGGGGGGTGCAAAATAGGTTGATCCGATAAACTTTTGTTATGAGCAAGCTTAATTAACGAAAACTTGAGTTAATTAAGTAAATTACACTACTTTAGACTACTCTAGAAGGGGGGGGCCTCGCCCCCATGATCTGCCACTGTGAACAGTCATGTCAAGCTTAAAAATATAGAAATCACCACTCACTGTTATGAGCAAAGCCACTGACCGCTTAAAGCGACTTTAAGGCCGACATGTCTTGAGACTTTACTACAAAAATATTTGTATTTGAAAGTTGGGTTTTTTATTTGCCATAACATCATCAATAACAAGGAATCCTAATGCTAATCAATTTCTCAGAAAAAAAAACACTTTATTAGAATAAATGTATTTGTGACTTTTAATCTGGATTTACTTTCTTAAAAAGAAACTTTTCACACCTAAAGCTTTCATTTTGATTAAATTTTTATTCATAAGCATCGAATTCACAGGTATTAAAATATGGAGGCAAAAATGTTTTTCAAAGTCTAGAGGGAAGGGAGGGATTAGTAAAGGACTCTTAAATTAATTTTCTTGTATTAAAAGAATTTATTTAAATGAAAGGATGTACTGATGAAAACGTATTGCACATTATACTAATAGAACTAGACTGATAGTTTGAAATGCAATAATACATAAAAAAAGAACACCTGGAATCAATTTTTAAATTTTATAGTCAAAATAAAAAGGTTTTTGAAATATATTTTACGTTTAGTAAAGTGGAAATGACACGCTAGTCTTTAGACTATTCAAAGTTGCGATGGAACCATTAATGTTTGTTAAATTTTGGTTCGTTTTAAGATTAGATTGACTTGGTTGTTCATTTTAATTTCCGCTCGCTTTAGGTTTCATCTATTCGTCCATAACAAAATCTGTTATCTGTATGTTTGACGTAATAACTGATTACGATTTCTATTCGTTTTAAGTTTCATTTATTCGTGTCCAGTAATATTTATTATCATAAACTTTGAATTTTTATGTTGCTTTATTTCTGGATGTTTTAGGTTTTGATGTTGCTTCTAACCTCTCTTTGAAACCTTCTTTATTCCATCTTTTTTGTATTTAAACATTATTCAAATCGATGAATTACAAGTGAGATGCCTTATTGGCATTGTAGTCCTGAATAGTCTTGATTTTTTCCACAAGTTTGACTATAATGTGGCTCGGGTATAACACTCAAAATATAAGGTCTTAAAGAAAGATTTTGTAATTGAATAACTTATTTTCAGCCGTAATTGAGTATGGCCGGTGAACTGTTGTTAAACTATTTTGGCATTCCAAGCATGATGATTGTACTCCACCTATAGAAGGGAAGATGCGGCACTAGACTCTATGGTCCCAACCAGCGGTGCTGATCACAGTTTCCTGGCCCGTCAATCAGGAAGTGCAACGGTCTTTAAATAACATGGTCTTAGAATCACAGTCTTAAAACAAGGTAGCAAATTATACCCTATGATAACTATGACATTGAGACCTTTGAGGGACCATGAACGTACAATGTCACTCACAGAAATTCTTCATATCTAAAAAGGAACCATTAAATCTTGTGGTTGTTCGGTTTACCAAGTTTTCTGTAAGACAAAATTGTCAAAGTCTTGTATTTTTTCCAGTTTCGATTTTCACCTGGACTTTCAGTGTAAAAGTTGTTTTCTATGCTCACTAAGCATATTTTCCTGGAGATTTTCTTTCTGGAACCCTTCATTTCTACTCTGCAGTGAAATTTTACCTAAAAAGGAGGAAGAACTACTCTAAGGTACTATATAAGACGCAAAACATAAATAGCATCCCATAAAAGAAATATGTCCATAAAAAGTACCATATACGACGAAGAAGGCAAAAGGAACTAATGTAGCATTAACAATGCAATAAGACTACAGTTAATGCTTCAAGATTATGACCCAACGAGTAACACACTTTGGTTTTAATTGAGTTTTCTGCACCCGAAGTTTTGTGCGCAGAATGTGCTATTAAACGGCTATCAACTTAACTATTTCGTCAACAAACAAGGAAGGAACAATGCTAGAAGAGAAAAAACTCGAACAATTGCCATTGGGATTAAATAGCAGAATCCATTTAACCTCGATGATAACAGAAGCCATCAAAATTAAAACTGAAGTCATGTGTACATACTGGCTAATCCCAACCCCAAAAGATTATTTCTGATTAATGTCAATGTTTATATCAATATGTTCACGAATTTGAATCACCTTCCATTTGGATTACTTCTAAGACCATGGTTCTCCTGAGGCTCAATGTCTCAGTAAGTATGCATCAATTAGGGGAGCTACCCGAAAAATGGTTAAAAATAAGGGTCTTGTTGGGTATCTTCCATCCCACTAGAAAAATATTTAGCTTCCCCTAACAGAGTCAAGACATTGGTATGTCTACAAATAAAGGTAGTTTTGAGTTTGAGGGCTAAAGTAGACAGATTCTTTTGCTTCGAAAATGGCAAAGAAATACGATCCTTTGATGATCAATTGTGAAATTGTTTTGCCACATACCAAAGAATGTCTAAGTTTATCTTTTAAAATAGAGCTTCCGAAATTAAAACACGTCAAGTAAATAAATAACAAATGATGGTGATGTCATAGATTGCTGGACTCTTATTCATGCCAAGATTTCCAGTTTATAAAGTTAGAGAAACAAAGGTTTTGTTCATCGGCCCATTTCCATTTTAATACCCCCTAAACCAGTTTCCAAAGTGGTATCCCGTGCTTCCTCAGGGATCCACGGGAGATTCGAAAGGGTTCTACGTTGGTGTGACCAAAATCAGGGGTTCACAATTTGTTAAAGGGGGTCCACAAAAATTAATCCATTTTAGACAGTGAAGACCTAAAATATTGGCTTGGCTTCACCTATCAACGCAGGCTGATACTATTTTAAAAAGCTCAGCGACTCTTACTTGTAAGGACGGTAACCCTAATTAACTGTGTCATCCACCAAAAAAACCTAGAAGGGAGATTTTAAGTAATAGATTGGACCAGGGACGGACAAAGACCTGTAGGCGCCCGGGGCAAGAATTACATTTGGTACCCCTTGGTCAAAACACAGATTAAAGATATCAAACTATGGTTATTTTATTTCTCTAAAGAATATATTTACTTATTGTATGCTGATTTATCTATTTTACTACAGATTAATTAAAAAACACTTTTTGCACAAAATAAATTTTTCAAAGAAAAGTAAAGAACTCCATTAAACGAAAAATGAGCAAAAATAAAATCAAATAATCTACCAAGCGTGAAACTACCACAAATAAGCATCGATAAATAAATGAAACCCAAAACGAACAGAAATTACAAACGAGCAGAAATTAACATAAGTTGGGATCAAAACCCCTATGCCTTCCCAAGGCCAGAACATAATTAGCACTTTACTGAAAAAAATACAAATGAATATGCATTGTCAGTTTAATATACATATACTGATATTTAGTAATCAAAATGTTAATATTATTTGATTTATTAAAGTTATAAAAGTAAGAACATTTATATTTTTTTCAGTAAAGTGCAAATTACGTTCTGGCCTTGGGAAGGTATAGGGGTTTTGAGCCCAACTTATGTTAATCTCTGCTCGTTTTGAGTTTGACTCGGATATTTATTGTAATTTCTATTCGTTTTGAGTTCCATTTATTTATCGATGCTGATTTGTGGTAGTTTCACGCTTGGTTAATGAAGTTCTTTACTCTTCTTTGAAAAACTTATTTTGTGGAAAAAGTTTTTTTTTAATTAATCAGACAGTTCGTGGTAACGAACTGTAAGTAAGGAGCGACCCGGCTCAATGGTAAGCGAAACTCTAGAAAACGAGTTTTTGATACCAATAGATACACCAAAAGAATTATATTTTAATGCTGATTTCAAATATATAATTTTCATCAAGTTTAGTCCTACCCATCAAAAGTTACGCGCCTGAGAACATCTGGCTGATTTTCGAAAAAAGGGAGAAAGACCCCCTAAAAGCTATGGAAACTTAATGAAAATCACACCATCATATTCAGCGTATCAGAGAACCCTACTGTAGAGGTTTCAAGCTCCTATCTACAAAAATGTGGAATTTTGCATTTTTTGCCAGAAGAAAGATCACGGATGCGTGTTTATTTGTTTTTTTGTTTTTTTTTTTCCAGGGGTGATCGTATCGACCCAGTGGTCCTAGAATGTCGTGGGAGGACTTATTGGAACAGAAATTAAAAGTTCTAGTGCCCTTTTTAAGTGACAAAAAAAATGGAGGGCAACTAGGTCCCATCCCAGGCTCATTTTTTCCCAAAGTCACCTGATCAAAATTTTGAGATAGCCATTTTGTTCAGTATGGTTGAAAATATGATAAATATGTCCTTTAGGATGACTTAATCCCCCGAAGTTCCCGGGGGGAGGGCTGAAAGTTATGAACTTTACCCAATGTTAACATACAGTATTGGTTATTTGGAAATATACAAACGTTTTCAGGGGGGATTTTTTCTGGTAGTAAGGGGGTGGGTGAGTCTGGGGTTATGCGGGAGGATCTTTCCATGAAAGAAGTTTTCATGGGGGAAGGGACATTGCTATGAAGGGGGGCGCCGGATTTCCCTGCATTATTAAAAAAAGATCAGGAATTAAATATAAAAAAAAACAAGTTTTCCAACTGAAAATTAGAGCAACATCAAAACTTAAAACAAACAGGAAGTATTACGTGTATGATTGGGTTCAACCCCCAGTCAATACCCCGCTCTTTAAGCCAAAGATTTTTTAGTACTTTCATAAGAGCTATTTATTCTAAATAACGGCCTTTGTGATTAAGGGGTCATTTTTAAAGAATTGGAACAAAATTCGAACTTTAGCTTAAAGAGCGAGGTATTGACTAGGGGGCGAGCCCCCTAATATACGTATTAAAAATATATCAATATAGAAGTTCGTTACGTAAGTTACTTCGTAAATTACGTATATTTATTACTAATAAAAACGTTCGTAAATAAAATTAAACAAGTTTCGAGAAAGCCATTTAACCAAATAAAAGTAAAATTAATGTGCAAATTTTGTTTTAATTATTCATGTACGGTGAGCCAAAATCAAAACTTTATTAATTCAAAAAGGTTCAAAAATTAAATAAAAAAACAAGTTTTTTTAACTGAAAGTAAGGAACGACGTTAAAACTTAAAACGAACAGAAATTATTCTGTATATGAAAGGGGCTGTCCCCTCCTCAACGCCTCGCTCTTTACGCTAAAGTTTGACTTTTTCACAACTCTTTTTTTTTTAAACAATAAAAAACTTTAGCGTAAAGAGCGAGGCGTTGAGGAGGGGGCAGCCCCTTTCAAATACGGAATAATTTCTGTTCGTTTTAAGTTTTAACGTCGTTCCTTACTTTCAGTTAAAAAAACTTGTTTTTTTTATTTAATTTCAATAAAGATCAATTCGCTTAAGTGATCCTAAGCTCATAAATGCTGGATTTGAAAAAAAAAACAAAAAAATTCTTCGTTTGTCGTAAAATGCATGACTGTTACTGCTACACACCGTTACACAAGGGGTTACTTCGGGACCGTGCTCCCTCGGTATTTAAAGATGGATAGTGTCCTCCTCCCACAGATCCATATATTCTTTGTAGTATCTATTTTTTTTTACGTTATTTCAAATTTCGGACCCCCATTAGTACCTCCCATGGACACCGGATTAAAATTCCATAGTACTTTTATGACCTACTACCTTTGTTCCTTCCGAGAGAAGTTCTGTAACTGCCGATCAAGATCTGTGAGATGGAAATAGCTCTCTGGAAAAACATAGAGATGCTTCTATGGAAAACAAGCAAAACAATTTCTGTTTTTTGTTGTTGTTTTTTTTATCTTTTTTTTTCTCACCCCGAGTACTTATTTATTTGGGTATTTTCAGTCATTTGACTTTATGATGCTCAGAAATTTCAACAAAACGTTATGGTAGGCTATTTTTTCGTTGGCTATAGTTTTTGCTATTTAACGAGAGACCTTGCCAAAAGAAAGACCTTTTAATATTGCCAAAAGAAAGACCTTTTAAGAGTGGAAACTAAATTGGAATCGGTTTAAATAATTCGATCGATTGAAATTAGAAATATTGACATATTGGAACTCCAGATATGGCCGGACATTCTTTCACTTGGTATTTTCTTTGTTTTATTGTATTTCTTTTTCGTGGTGAGCTTAGCATTCACCCTTACGCCAGTTCCAAAATCAACTCGAAATATCGCAAACTACCCTCGCTGATTGGTGTTACTATCGTGGTTTGATCTTTTATTGTTTCATAGATGGAACGGAACTTGTTGCAAAAAAGTTTATAGTATTGAAGTATCATTTTCGCTAATTGAAAAAAAAGAAAAATTGGAAGAATAGCAAGATAAGTATTAGAACTAAGATTATATTGTTGAAAACCACACGGTGGTTCAGCATGGCTCTGAAACATGATTGCTCTGAATGGCTTTGGGATATGCTAGATGTTCTCTAGAAGACTTGTCGAAGCATCGTTTTAGGGCTTGTTTAGTGAACCATATAACAATCAGTTAGCTGCTCGAAAATGTGGCTCGATACTTCTTTCTAGGAATATAACGAACCAAAGTTAAAATGGCTAGGTCGCATTTTATGGTTGAAGGATGATATATTGCCAAAAATCGTGCTTTATGACCATCCATCTGAGGTCAAACGAAAAGCCACGAAGCCACCACGAATGTGGCCACCATGGCCACCGGAAACAATTACGCAGGCGGCGCCGAATTTTTTTGTCGGTGTGCCGCCGAAAAAATTTTGGTGCCGTGCCATCAATTGATCGGCGTTTGTTCAGTTTTTTGAAGTTTTTTGGCTACTTTTAAAAAGTTTTGAAAACTAAATTGGTATCAGTTTTTATTGGAATTCGGTCCACAATTCCTTTTGAGTTTCATTACCATGACTGAACCTCGGACAAAATAGGGACGAGATATCAATCTTAACTTCTCAAAAAAGTTTCTCTTAACCCAATGATCGACAGCGAGCTCTTGAACTGCCTGATATTTGAATTAATCCGACAAAATAGGTAATTTAAAATTCAATCTAAATTAAGTTTTAAAATTTGAATTAAACAAATCTACTTGCACCATAAATCCAAGGCTAATTTATGATAGCTCGATGGAATCTGATGTTTATATCTTACTTCATATCTGAATTTCCTGGTCTTGTAACCTGTATTCTATTTCTTTGACTACTCTACTCCTCAGCCCCTCACTCTCAGCGCTACAGAAGTTATTATTTCTTATTGGTTCAAGATTGAATGCTCTCACTGAAGAGTGATATAGTAAAAGTTTTAGAATTAAATATTTTAACCAACTCCTTTGAGAATGAAAGAGCTTATTTATTCCCTTCCCATCTCAGCAATTAAGGTACCGGTACTTGGACACGGTTGGTAAACATTTCAAACGATCAAAGTTTTACTTTAGCGTAAAGGATTTAATTTTGGATTTTTTTTTTACCAGTTCGTTCCCAGGTGTTAGAAGAAAAAGAAGCAATATTTTGTAAATAAAAACACTGTATATTATTAGATTTTTAAATCTGGCTTTAAATTGCAGAATTGAATTTGAATTTAGTTTTAAATTCCATATTTTGTCAATTCTCAGGCAGTTTCAGGAAGCAAAATAAGAAATTCAAAACACTTAGCTAGGAATAAACTTTATCACTTTCCTTTAAAGCTTTGACAAGCTTGTAGTTATCATGTATAAAAATAAGCTTCTTCACACGGTGTGGGGCCAACATAGAATTGAGAAGTAAGTAGAAGTGACCCTAAAGGCCCGGGACGACACCCCTGCTGCCACCTACAACTTTTTTGCACCCCTAATATGGGCATAGAGTCCCTAGGGGAGATGGATTTCTGAGAAATTGATTGCGTAATCAAAGTGTGTCAATGACCTCTTTTTTTAAAGGTCGATTTGTTTGTTGTTTCTAGGTGTAATAACTCCGGGACGAAGGTTGCACATGCGCATTGAATTCTAACGGGAACAATGTTATTGATCTAGGACTCGAGGGGGAAGTGAATTTCCGAGAACTTGATTGCGTAATCGATTGGGAATGTCATGGTGTCCAGAAATAGTATTTGTTGTTGTGGATAAAATTGTTCAATGTTATGAGTTTCCCGGAAACAGTTAGATCACGTGTTTCCTTCTCAGCCAATCAGAGGGCTTGTTTACATAACAATTTGACCTTGAGATTTCGTATATAACGGGCATGCAATGTGATTCAATTATCAGAAAGTAAAGTAACCTGACAATGGATAGAACAATTAACATAATTGATGAGCTTGAGGCCTTGGCAACAGCAATTTACCATGTAAGTACATTTTTTATTTTCAAATGAATTTTCCTTGGACATCCTCCAGTATACTCAATGCAAAACGTAAATATATTCCTTTACCCCCGAAAAATTATAGCCTTTCTCTATTGTGATTTAAAGTGTCTACTGACTTCCGTCACTGTTGTTATTAGCCTGCTCTGGTTTGACACAAGGCTCTCCGGCGCGAGGTTAAAATTAGCTGTCACCCTTTTTCCTATGTGTTTACGAACGCGGCAGCCAAAGTCAAAAGGAACTGTTTCTCCGTCAAAATTAAAACACTTTGAGGCAATTGTAATAATTAGGCGCAGACGCAATGCGCTATTTTGGAGAAGTGAAACAGATTATTTTCAAGCTTTCTTTCGATAAAGTTTCTTTTATATTCCCGGGAGGGGAGCGTGAATCCAGAATTTTTTGCTGGGGAGGGGGTTAGCACTTTTAATAGTGACAAAATAGAAATGAAAGATTGTTTTTACCATAATTGTTTTCAGCTTCAGTGTCTAACCATTTCTCTTTTGATATTTTAGTGATCTTAGCTATAGCATTTGAATAAAAGGTAGTAAGATATATTCTTTTTGATATGCCTTTCGCTTGAATATATCGCAAGATTAACTCAATGAGAGGGATGGCTTAATTTTCCTAAATTTGGGGCCGGGAGGGGAGAATGAATCCAGAATTTTTTGCTGGGGAGGTGGTTAGCACTTTTAATAGTGACAAAATAGAAATGAAAGATTGTTTTTACCATAATTGTTTTCAGCTTCAGTGTCTAACCATTTCTCTTTTGATATTTTAGTGATTTTAGCTATAGCATTTGAATAAAAGGTAGTAAGATATATTCTTTTTGATATGCCTTTCGCTTGAATATATCGCAAGATTAACTCAATGAGAGGGATGGCTTAATTTTCCTAAATTTGGGGCCGGGAGGGGAGAATGAATCCAGAATTTTTTGCTGGGGAGGTGGTTAGCACTTTTAATAGTGACAAAATAGAAATGAAAGATTGTTTTTACCATAATTGTTTTCAGCTTCAGTGTCTAACCATTTCTCTTTTGATATTTTAGTGATTTTAGCTATAGCATTTGAATAAAAGGTAGTAAGATATATTCTTTTTGATATGCCTTTCGCTTGAATATATCGCAAGATTAACTCAATGAGAGGGATGGCTTAATTTTCCTAAATTTGGGGCCGGGAGGGGAGAATGAATCCAGAATTTTTTGCTGGGGAGGTGGTTAGCACTTTTAATAGTGACAAAATAGAAATGAAAGATTGTTTTTACCATAATTGTTTTCAGCTTCAGTGTCTAACCATTTCTCTTTTGATATTTTAGTGATTTTAGCTATAGCATTTGAATAAAAGGTAGTAAGATATATTCTTTTTGATATGCCTTTCGCTTGAATATATCGCAAGATTAACTCAATGAGAGGGATGGCTTAATTTTCCTAAATTTGGGGCCGGGAGGGGAGAATGAATCCAGAATTTTTTGCTGGGGAGGTGGTTAGCACTTTTAATAGTGACAAAATAGAAATGAAAGATTGTTTTTACCATAATTGTTTTCAGCTTCAGTGTCTAACCATTTCTCTTTTGATATTTTAGTGATTTTAGCTATAGCATTTGAATAAAAGGTAGTAAGATATATTCTTTTTTGATATGCCTTTCGCTTGAATGTATCGCAAGATTAACTCAATGAGAGGGATGGCTTAATTTTCCTTAATTTGGGGCCGGGAGGGGAGCGTGAATCCAGAATTTTTTGCTGGGGAGGTGGTTAGCACTTTTAATAGTGACAAAATAGAAATGAAAGATTGTTTTTACCATAATTGTTTTCAGCTTCAGTGTCTAACCATTTCTCTTTTGATATTTTAGTGATTTTAGCTAAAGCATTTGAATAAAAGGTAGTAAGATATATTCTTTTTTGATATGCCTTTCGCTTGAATATATCGCAAGATTAACTCAATGAGAGGGATGGCTTAATTTTCCTAAATTTGGGGCCGGGAGGGGAGCGTGAATCCAGGATTTTTGCTGGGGAGGGGGTTAGCACTTTTAATAGTGACAAAATAGAAATGAAAAGATAATTGTTTCTTACTTCAGTGTCTTCGAAATTTAGCGATTTTAGCTATAACAATTTTCCTAAATTTAGGGGAGGGGGCGTGAATCCGTGATTTTTGGTGGGGGGGGGGGGTTAGCACTTTTAATAGTGACAAAATAGAAAAAATAATTGCTTCTTACCTTAATTGCTTCTTCATCATTTAGTGATTTTAGCTATAACATTTGAATAAAAGGTAGTAAGATATGCCTTTCGCTTGAATAAAATGCATGATTAACTCAATGAGAGGGTAGACATAGGGTGGGTTAATTTTCCTAAATTTAGGGGGAGAGAATATGGGTTTTTTTTGCTTTACTAAAATGAGATAAATACTTTTCTAAACAAAATTATATGGATGAGGGTACTAACTTTCTTTCTTTAAAATAAAGGGGGAAATTATTTTGATTTGATTTTTTCTCTTCTTTTTAAGGCCAATTATGAAGAATGCATGCCCCCTCCTTCCAAGAAAGCCAGAGAGGGTGTGGCAGCCCCATCAGTGCTAGCCCCAATGCAGTCTGGGCATAAAGCAAAAAGAGAGTGGATGACTGCTCACATGATGGTGTGCCACGCTGCTCCAACTCCCCAAGCCCATGACATTGCTGGTCCAGCTGCGCAAGAACATAGCGCTGCCGCCCCACCCGCCCTCCAACACGCACTACCTGGTCCATCTGGCACCCAAGTGCAGCCGAGATATAAAAATGTAAGCATTTTTACCTCTAGTTATAGAAATAAATATCTATTTCTTCCAATTTTTAGTCTTTTTCAATCCCAATATAAACTTATCTCTGCGAGATATTAACCCCTCACCCCCAACCATTGTTTTAAATTTCTCTCCCTCGGAGATATCTAAATATAATGTAATTTTTTGCATGTCAAAGAAACCGCTCTTTTTCTAATCTTTGCTATTGCTTCGATATCTCATAATAATATTTTTAGCTAATTTTCTAGTTTACTGTTAGAGAACCTTTTTATCACAAAATGCTATTTTTGCTAGAATATTATAGTTTTAAGTGGCCTAGAAGTAAACCTTTTATTTCATCACAGTAAAATTATGTCAGAGATATTAAAGGACACTGTTCCCCCTTTTAAATCGGGTCACTGTTATCGTATACATTCAGCAGTCTGCTGAATCGGCTCGTAGTGAAGCCGAAAAGGGATACTATATCCCGGACATAATTTCCTCATAGAAAACTGCCTTTGCGTTATAAACTGCCGTTTTATTTAAACACAATTATCTATGAGGAGGCTATCAAGTAAAGACCACGGTTTTTTCAAAAGCTGATTAGTTTCTACCCATTTCTTCCATCTTTTCGCTTTTCGCTTTTTTTTTCAACACTGTAAAATTAAAATTTCATAGATTTTAAAAGTTGTTTTTCCCCCACTCAATTTGTGTTGGACAGAGATTATAGCAGTGCGATCTCTTACACATAGGCCTAATTCTAATTTGCGTAACGATTGTCTAGATCAACTTGCCAAGATTTTGCATGGAGAGACATTCCTGAATAAGAATTAACGGTTCTCGAATTTAATTGTACTGTTTCCCAGAGAATACGCTTGGAAACAGAACAGACACGAGATTAAAAATAATCTAGGCTCATTTGGAGTCCTAGACAACCTGTATGGAATTAGAAATATTTCAACTTTTGAAGGGCATTATGTAAATGCGGACTGGGAAGAGCTGTGGGAGGCGTTGCATGAAGCGCCACAGGGATGCGCCACGGGTCAGGGAAGTGCTACAGGATGCGCTGCGGGCCAGAGAAGCGCCACAGGGATGCGCTACGAGTCAGGGAAGCGCTGCAGGATGCGCTGTTGGCCAGAGAAGCACCACAGGGATGCGCTGTGGCTTCGAAAAGCGCCGAAAATAATTAAATAAATAAATAAAATTAGTAGGGATGATTTGAACACTCTGAAAATAAGCTATTTTTTTTGAACAAAATCAAATTGCAGCCTTCCATGTAAAGCGGCAATTTAGATTGTATTTATCTTATATTAAGTTGGATTTTCTTTCAGTTGAATTAACCAAACGCTACTATGCTCATACTGCTACTACTACTACTACTACTACTAAGCGCTGACTTTAAATAATAATTCAAATTTTAAAAGCAGTAGGGGTGATTTGAACACTTTGAAAATAAGCTATTTTTTCATTTATAGATTGGATTGGTCCCCTACTCTCCGTCCAGTGAAGAAGAGGAAGAACCAATTCTAACACCACCAGTGGAGTTTCAAGACAATTTAACATGGGACGATTGCATTGAAGTACCTGATAATATTGATGAGTTTTTTGCTGATTTTTTTAAAATAGATAATAGCACAGTTGAGCTGGTAGACTTGAGCCCGAATACTTTACAAATTTTAGAGGATTTTACAGGGAACCCTCCTCCCACTGATTACCCACTTCAAACACCTGAAGTGGAACAGAGTCCGAATATTGTTGAACAACTGGGGGGAGGGGGTACATCTTTCCCCGATTTTCTTTTGTCGAATACAATTTTAAATAATATAGTTGTTTTCACTGCAACGTTTGGGGATCCTTTTAATACACTTATGGGGGGAAATTTTGTTTTTGATCCTGTAGAGATTGTGCATGCCTATGTAGAAAAAATTCGTGCACTACTGGAGAAACAAATTCAATTGTGGGGGGGTAGGGATTCAATTAAGGTCTCCATTGTTTTAAAGGTTTTTTATTTGAATGAGGGAAAAAGTGAGGTTTACTATCATTTTATACATTCCGAGATGCGCATAATTTATCCAAATTTAGAAAATTTTGAGGGAGTTTTTTGTGAGTGGGTAGGACAAATTATAGCGCATCTCGAGAACTATAATGAAAATGGGAGTGGGTCTGTAGTTTTATTTATTGAAAATTTAAGCGTTAATATTTGTAAATTTAAGAAAGATTTTATTTTAAGAGGGGGGGCAGGGTCTGATAGGGATACAGTTTTAAAATATAATCCAGATCTAGTAGGTTGTCAAGGTGTCCAGAAGATCTGTTTTGAAACAGATCAAAAGTGTTTCAAGTATGCTTTCCTCATATCAGCATACAAGCCTCTAGCTCGGGAAGCTACCAAGAAGAATTTAGATTACTGGGCTGTACATGGGAAGGACGGGTCCGATTTCCCAGTTGTAGATTTCTCATGCTTAGAAGGAAAATACCCAGTAACGCTACGATCCATTGACATGTTTGAAAGGGCTAATGCCCATTTAAATATTGGCGTTACTGTGGTACAATACGAAACAGAATTTGAAGATGGGACTCGTTCTAAAAAGAAGGGGGTGGTCTTCCCCGTAAGGAGCCCGTCAGTTGATTTGGTTAAACACTGGGTTTGGTTATTATACACGCCACCTAGTGAACCGAACGCAATTGGTCATTTTAATCCGATCACTGACATTAGTAGAGTTCTGGGGGAGGGTAAGAATAGGGGGACTCGTTTCTACTGTCCAACATGCCTCTCTAGATTTTGGACTGAACTAAAGCTGCGAAATCATATGAGGCATTGTAGCCGCCACGGCTATCAGACAGTGGAAACGGTTTCAGGGGATAGGTCCATTCTAAGTTTTAAAAATTTTCAAAATACCCTTCTCCAATGCAACAAAATATCTTTAGACTGTGAAGCTAAGCTGGTGGAGGTGAACGACCCTCAATTTCCAAACCGAGTCAAAGAACATCAGGCTATTGCAGTGTCCTATGCACATGCGCAAAGAGACAATTCTAACACCATGCGGTTGTTAGAAATAGTAGAAACATTGGATGAGGGGCCCGAGTGCATGGTCAAGGCATTGACTAAACTGATTGGCACGGCTAATGGTGCTATTTCTCGTTTGAGAAATACGCATTATCCAATGGTGCTGTCTGCAGAGGATCGTATCGCGATTAAAAATCAAAAAATATGTTGGGTTTGTAAGGGGGAGTTTGTAGAGGGGGATAAGGGGACTAAAGGGAAAAGAGGGGGGAGGAGGAAAGTCAAAGACCATGACCATTTGTGGCAGGAAATATCATCTGGGGGTAGTAATTTTAGGGGGGTAGCGCATCAATCGTGTAATTTAAATGTTAGCCAGCAGTTTTTTATCCCAGTTTTTATCCATAACTCTAATTATGACTTAAAATTTATTTTACCGGCACTGGCACGTATGCACAGGGAGGGAGGGGGAGTAGATAGTCCACGGGTAAATAGTTCATTTATCTACAACATTATTCCCAAATCAGCCGAGAAGTTATTGCTTCTCGACTGAAATGGCAGGCAGTGGATAATGGGCATACGTGTTGGAATAAAATCAGGTTTTTAGATTCCTTTAGTTTTTTTCCCAAGGCATTGAGTCAATTGATTCAAGTGCAGAAAAGCGACAATTTTGATAGCTTTCCCTTGCTTAAACAGCACTTTCCAGACAGTGAAATGTGTGACCTGTTGACCTGCAAAGGAATATACGCATACGACTATTACTGTTCTGGCGCACGCTTAAGCGAGGAGAAACTACCTCCAATTGAAGCTTTTCACAATTCACTGACCAACAGTGAATGCACAGCCGAGGAGTATGAGTTTGCCAAGAAGGTGTGGTCCAAGGGGGATTGTAAAAATGGGTGGGATTATTGTAGACTGTACTTGGCCAGTGACGTTCTAACTCTGTTGGATATAGTCTGTAAGAATACAGACCAGACCTATTCAGAGTTCGGGTTAGATATAGGTTATCATTTTTATACACCCCATTCAGTGATGGATTTAATTTTAAAAATTAGCAGGGAGGAAATAGGCCTAATCACCGACGTAGATCAGCACCTTTTTTGTAGAGCGTTCAATGCGGGGAGGGTATGTTTTTCATGGGGACCGCGTCTTGTCGACCGATCCGAGCGGACAAAGTACCGGTGCAAAGTCAAATGCAGTGTTCTTGGACATGAACTCATTGTACCCCTCGGCAATGTCCCACCACTCTTTGCCGTGTGGGAACTATCAATGGCTTGAGAATCCTTGTGAGTTCCCCGACATTACCACCGTCAAGGACAATGGGCCACAAGGATGGTTCTTTGAAGTTGACGGTCACATTCCGCTGGCGCTTCACGACTCAGTCAAAGATTTTGTCTTTCCCTGTATCAATCGGCCCGTGAGCAGGGACTCTCTGAGCCCCTACAATCGTTCATTGGTTGAGGATATGGGGATGCATTGGACTCCCTCTAAACAGAAAGTGATTGCTGATTTGGACCCTAAAGAGAATATCGTTGTTCACCATGTGCTTTTGCACTGGATGGTGAGCAATGGTTTCAAGATCACCAAAATACATAGGGTCCTGCAGTTCAATCAGCGACCCTACTTGAAAACGTTTATCGATACTTTTGTCGATAAACGTTCTAGGGCAAATTCAAAGGTGGAGAAGGAATTGTACAAGCTCATTCTAAATTCAGCGTTTGGCAAAATGTGTGAAAGCGTACGTAATAGATCTCGCTGCGACGTCGTGACTGACCCTCTAGAGTGTGCACGAATTATTGCCGACCCCAATTTTACATCATTCACGAGCATAGAGGCCGGCATGGTTCTTCTACACAGGCGAAAGCGAAATGTAGTACTGAACAAGAATATAGCAGGCGGCAGTTCAGTACTAGAAATTTCAAAGAAGCTCATGTTGTCGTTCTTTTACAATGTGTGCAAGGTGCAATGGCCACGGGAGGGGGAGGTTCAAGTTTACTATGGTGATACAGATTCTCTGCTGTTAAAGGTAAATTGGACTGAAGATTTATTGGGTGATTTGCAAAATGGGGTGCACATCAGCTCGCGGATGGATTTCACCAACTGGAATCCATCCCTCTACCCCGAGCTGGTGAAACGTCAAGCCCCCAACCAACTATTAATGTTAAAATCAGAGACGGGGAGTGATTTGATATCCAGGGGGGTGCCGCCCAGGGTGGGGGGGGGTCCCGCCCGCGGCCGGCCGGCCTTCGCCCCCGCGGTCCCCGGGGGGGGATCCCACACCTTTAAATTCACCGTAATCAAGTTCAACTGTGCTAGTTCATGTTCCAAGTGTTTTCTATGTTTTTTTTTTTCAAGTGTTGTTTTCAAGTGTTTTTTTTTTGTACAAAAAGTGTTGTATAGAAAAGTGTTGTACAAAGATGTTGTACAGAAAAGTGTTAATGTACAAAAGTGATGTATAGAAAAGTGTTTAAAGACAATAAGTGTTTATTATAAAGTGTTATCATTGCCCTGTGTTCATGATGAACAAGTGTCATGTTGAACAAGTGTTATCATATTGCTGTAATAAATGTTGCCATGAAATATTGTTTTTGTTGTTCTTGAATAGATAGATCTATAGGGAAAATTACTACTACTTATTCATTGAGCACATATGATTTACAGTTAGTTGTAGTCCGACTGTTGTCAACAGCATGTATCAATTTAAAACACCCTTCAGATCGTTTCTGTGTGGTCCCTCAATGTCGGGGAAAACAACACTTTTAGCAAAAATAATTCAAAATTGCGATCAAATGTTTTTGAAAAAGCCAAAAAAAATCTACTATTGCTATAGTATTTGGCAAGAGTCCTATGATAAAATAAAAGCTATTGCCACAACCATACCAATACAATTCATACGGGGACTTGATGTTTTCAATAGTATTGAATCGAACTCGTGGCTGATTATTGATGATTTGGCTGAATCCATTGAACAGTTCTCACAGGAAATACTACAACTGTTCACCGTTCGCTCCCATCATGAACACATTTCCATTACCCTAGTTCTACACAATCTGTTTCATCAGAGCAAATGTATGCGAACCCTTGCTTTGAATTGCACCGTCTATATTATCTATCGAGTTGTTCGTGATTCTAGCTCACTCATAACTCTCAATAAACAGATATACCCTGGTTCCCCAAAATTCCTGTTGTCAGCGTACACTCAGGCGACTAGCAAGCCCTACGGTTACATTTTGCTGGATCTTAATCAGAGCACGCCCGAGGATCTTCGTGTAGCCACCGACATTTTCGACAATGAAATTACAGTATATCTTCCGGTGAACAGTAGAAAAGGCTATTAGTTACCATTATGACACTGAAGAAACTACACGAACAACGGCATCTGTTTTCCGTTTTAAGCACTTCAAAACCTCCGCTTAGGAAGGCTATACTCAAACATGGTATTGACAATGATTTCATTAATCTAATATCAGAACTTTGTTTAAATTTAACTGAGGGTAATGTTTAACTACCAGAAGGTGTTAGACAACAGACAAAGCAACATCGTTCCACTGTACGCGCCTTGGCTTGTAAAAACAAGGGAAAAAAATTTAAAAGAAAACGGCTCCTTCAAGCAGGCGGTAGCTTTTTCACACTTTTACTGCCAATAATTGCAGGACCTGTAAACAGTTTTCTCTAGTGAGAATGGCAAAACCTTATAAATTGACACCATTTGAACTTGTCCTCTCGCCCGTCGAACATTTTGAAGACAATCTAAGCAAATTCATTAACGATGAGAATATTGCCGATGACAAAAAACTGCTTTTACTTCAAGATGCATTGCGACGCATGGACAAACATAAACCTTGTCGTGAGAGACCCGTCGCCGATCTCTCTAAACAAGAAACATCTCAAGATTCTGCACAATCAAAGGAGAAGGAACTGAATTCAATTGTATTGAAAATTGGAAACCTATTGCCACTCACCTATCGAGAACAGAGTAAAAGAGTATTATCTTATCTCGTGTTGGAATCTGGTGATCAAGTTCAAGTCGACAGCGCAGGGAAACGAATTATAATTCAGGGAAAAAGTTATAATCTAGTTGATTTAATTTGTGATATGGTGACGAATCGTAAAGGACTTTTATCCTTTGACGATAATCTATACACCTTTCTGTGTGTATCAAACTTTCCCAAAAGTCTTATTGGCAATAAGCAAATTCTAAAGAAACTAAGAGAATATAGTCCTCCAACAACACCATTTAAAAAAGAAGAAGAAGATTCAATATTTGAAGATACTAGCACTACTGGTTTTACAACACCTGTGGCTGCTAGTCAAAAGCGAAGACGAATTGATTCACCCTCCAGTGTGCAAAAGGGGAGTGGACATTACACTACGTGTTTACGTTCAAAATGGATGAAGTTCTGAAAGGTGTCTATGAAAATATTGGTGAGGTGGGAAGTTTAAGTTCTCCCAAAACGCTTTCCAAAGTCTCCGGCACCACCACATTGAAAAATGCAAAAGAGTATCTAGAGAATGAACCGAGTTACACACTACATCGAAATCACAGGCTTCGCAGTAAACAATATCGACAAACTAAAGCCTTTTTCCCTCTGCATATAATGCAAACGGATCTTTTAACTTTAGACGCACTTCAACAACGTCACAATGCACCCTACAAATATATTCTGGTGGCAATAAGTGTCTTTAGTCGCTATGCCTATGCCATTCCACTACGATCAAAGAGAGGTGTTGAAGTTGCTCGGGCCAATGAAAGTATTCTAGAACAGGATTCGTATAGAAAAATTCAATCGGATTGTGGCAGTGAATTTGTTAATCCCCATGTGCAAAAGGTTCTATTGAAATATAATACAACACTTTATCATAGTCACAGCCCGATAAAGGCTGCATTGGCTGAACGATTAATAAGAACGATTCGTCTATTAATTTCAAGATATTGTACCCTGAAAAATACATCTGCTTTTATTCATGATTTAGATAAAATCATGTTGATTTATAATCAACGACCCCATCGATCTCTGTCCAACTCTACACCAACGGATGTTCACTACAATGAAAATACATTTGATGCTTTTCTAAAGCAATACTCCAATGGCAATGAGAAGAAAAAGAAGAAGAAATTCAATGTTGGTGATACTGTTCGAATTAATAGAACCACCAATATTTTTGAAAAGGGGAATTATTTATGGAGCACCGAACTTTTTAAAGTGTCCAAAATCCTAGACACCAAACCCACGACTTATCGACTGCGAGACACCAAAGATGATGAGATTCTCGGCGGTTTTTATGAATATGAACTGCAAAAAGTTAGAAACACTAGTGAAATTTATCAAATTGAAAAGATATTAAAGAGTCGTACTCGTAGGGGCAAGAAACAGTTGCTTGTTCGCTGGCTAGGATACAACTCAGATTTTGATTCTTGGGTCAGTGCTGAAGATATTAACAATGCCCAATGATTTCTATGTGACTTTCATGTCCAATGTTTCCGATCCTCTCTACAATGACTTGAATAGAACAAGTGATTTTTGGACGAAACTCTCCCCCACCATCAAATTCGACGATGGAAAGTATGAAGTGGCTCTTGTCGACTGTATTCTCAAAAATACCTATGACATCCTGAGAAAGGATCGTAAATATGATATAAAAATTAGACCCTATGATTGGCCACCTCCATCGGGTGATCAAGAACAAATTCAAAAAATCAATTAGTTGGATTATCCATATATTGAATTACCCTACGAGGAACTCACCTGTATGAATGATTTATGTCGTTCTATTAATAAAAGAATTTCCGCTCGTAAAAAAGGAGCTTTTCATTTCAACTATTCAAAGGAGGAGGGCAAGATCTACATTAGTTCACCTATTGCCAGTGAAAAGGTTATTCTCAATGATAATCTAAAGGATGTCCTTGGATTTAAGCTCAATATAATCAATGGTAAAAGTGCCGGAAACACTAATTTCATTTTTGCTGACTACCCGCCTGCCTTCACCACAGACACTTGTATATTTCTCTATGCTTCATTTGTGGAAACATCTCGGGTTGGTAATTCAAATGTCCCCCTCCTACGAGTTCTTGAACGAAAAACCAATCAAGAACATATTCATCACTACAATATAAAGCATCTTCAGTATATTCCCGTAAACACTTCCTATTTGAAACTCTGTCAGTTAACACTAAGAACCGAATTGGGTGATCCCATAGCAATTTCAAAGGGTTTGGCTGTGATTACATGCCATTTTCGACCCATCGTTCAACAGCAAGATGTCTAATAGAAAAGTGGTATTCACTTGTCCTGATATTGACTGCTATGTTAATACTCTTGGCCCAAGACAACAGGGCAATGGAATGGACTATTACAAGGGTCGCTCGTCAATGTCTGGCTACGGTCTTGGCAGCTGGTTTGCTAAGCTGTTTCGCTCTTCACTACCACTGGCTAGAAAATATCTTGTACCGGCTGCGACAGATTTTGCATCCTCTACACTATACGATTGGGGCTCTGGCAAGGATTTTAAAAAAAGTGCTACGGAAAATCTTAGGTCCAGTGCGCGAACCCTTGGCGAGAAATTAAAACAGAATGGCAAAGGCTTAAAAAGGTCAAGAAACAATGCATCACTCATCAGTCTTTACTCAGGACGGAAACGTAAGACATCCCCTTTGTCAAAGAAAAGAAGGAAAAAGCCGACACGTAGTGTAACCAGAAGCCCCAGGAAGAAAATTGTTAGATCGAAACTAGATTTCTTCTCCTAAGATGTCCTACCTACCACATAAGGATTCTCAACCTTCAATCACCGCCTCATTGAATCTATTCAATGCCGAAAATGTTGATGTGAGTGTCAAGCATGGATACTATGAACAATTTTATCCACAACAACCCCTCTCCGACAATATCCACTTTCAAATTTATGCCTATGAAGACTACTTCATAGATTAATCATCCACATTTATAGATTTGCAAATGAAAGTCCGGAAATCTGATAATACAATGCCAATTCGGGCCGATGGGATATCCTATGAAAATTGTATACTCCATAATTTATTTCGTCAAATTAGTGTCTACATCAATGGCACGCTGGTGAGCACTAGCAACAATCTCTCCAACTATGCAAGCTATATGCAATTCATGCTGATGACACCCAAGTCATACAAGGAATTGAGAGGCGCCTCCAATGGATATGAATATATTACTAATACTGATAGTACAGATGCACTTAAAAATGCTACAACTAGTGAATTACATCTAGTTGAAAAATATATCATGAAATATTTAATATACCCCAATGGCTGCCGCCCAATGTTAAAGTGGATATAAAACTAACGCTTGCACCCTCCAATTTCATATTGAGAAAAGAACTTGCTGGTAATCCCGATGTAAGTCTCTCCCTCACCTCAGCAATACTACATGTACGCAAACAGCAGGTTATGAGTTCTGTTGGTTTGGCCGTGGAAAAACTGAGAGCCAATGGCAACAATATTAAACTACTTGTTCCTCATACAATCACCAATCAACGTCATATTGCAATGGGCTCACGCACCTTCACCGATTCATCCTTTATCAATGGCGAAATCCCCTCGAAATTGGCTTTGGCATTTGTAAAAAGTGCTAGTGCAATAGGATCATGGACTGAATGTCCACATAAATTCGAGATGTTTGGACTTTCCTCTCTTGTGTGCAAAGTAAACGGCATCCCACTCTACAATCTATCTTTTGATAAATCCTATAGAACATTGTATGAGTTGACCATGCAAACCCTAGATCATGATTCGCAACTATTTGAAAATGGAATAACCGAAGATATGTTTGCTAAAACACATGGTATCATTGTACTGGATTTGTCTGGCACACAGGATATGAGTATAGTACGTACGGGGACTGTACGTTTAGAGTGTACATTTGCAGACCCATTGGCTGAGAGTGTTGCCCTAATCTCACTAAATCAATATGAAACCTATTGGGAAATCACTCCCGAAGGTAGTGTTCTACTAGACTTGGCGCCATGAACACCAGTCAAATAATCAGTGTATTTAATATGGACCCCTACATGTCCCAGTACAAATCCTATTGTCTACCCTCAGACTATCTTGGAAAAATTCAAAACGCGAACAATACCTTGATTATTGTTACAAGCAGTCCATCGACTGTGCTGACGGGTCATTGGCTGTGCATCTATCAAACAACGAAGACGATTGAATTTTTTGATCCTCTTGGTCTACCCTATACATTCTACACACCTCACATCAGCAACTATATTGAGAGCAGTGGGAAAACTATTATTCAAAATCGGAAGAGGGTGCAGGATCTAACGACTAAAAGCTGTGGCTTCCATGCACTACTATATTTTGTGTTCCGATGTCGTGGCTATACTTACAAGCAGTTTCTCCACATTTATGTTGACAATCCACGTCTGAACGACTTTCTAGTGGAAAATATACTTACAAGTGTATTTAATATTGATTTCAGTGCCCTAAGAGTAAAGTGCTTAAAAAATGTTTGTGAATTTGTTTATTAATAAAATGCATATATATATACAACAATGTCTTTAAATCTTCACTTTTAGATTTCTTCATCTTCGATGTATAGGCAACTATCGTGAACCACTAATGCTGGTAAATCATTTGGATTCACTGTATATTGATCTTGATTGACGGCAAAGTCAGGGTCACATTTTCTACAGTTCAATGTAACTTCACTCTTGTCATATCTCTTTGTATAGTCAATGATACTATTTGCATTCATATTATGAAATTCACGAGTTTCAATCTGTCTATTTGAAGCAATATCACATACAGTGTTTTCAAGTGGTGAATCACATTCGGTAACTGCCAAATAAAAATCACTTGGTTTATAGTCATAGTAGGCAGTGTCGTCACAGCGGTGACGTAGAAACCAGATTGTCTTGTTACCCCAACAGTTGAATCGTAGACCAGATTCCTCTTCCCAGAATAATTTAAATCCACGACGATACCAATCTCGTAGAAATAAACTAAAATCACGTTTAGGATTCTTTCCAATCATAGCGGGGTAAGTATTCTCCCACTGATCACATTTATCATTGTGACAATTGGAGCACAGGTGCCCTCTAGGGTGAGAGTCACACACCTCCTCAAGACATGAATTACATCCTTTAATTTGTACTGCATAGCCTCTATGTAATTTACAAGGATTACATAATTTACACTTTTCACTATAGTCATCAATAATTGTACAATTCTCACATTGAGTTCAACTGCCAAGAGTGTACAAGCACAATGGACATATATAGAACATTTTTCGGTTTCCGATGTCAACTCTCTCACAGCTAAAACGAAACTGATCCTCTTCGCTCGATAAATTCAACGAGAGGGAAATGGGGGAGAGAGGAGTAACTCTGTAACGTTACCTCTTTCGAAGGAGGAGCCATCTACATTGGCAATGTTTTCAAAAGTATATCCACAATATGATTCTGTCTTGTTCCAATTAATATATCAATAAATTGAGTATAAGCATTTGAATCACATTTTAAAAGTTTCATACAATAGTCCAATGGGGGAGAATCAGTTTTCATTATATTGTCAAGTGTTTCCTGAGAGAATATCCTGCGTTTAAGAGATAACTCGAGAAAATCATCATCCAAAATCAAATGTTTTTCCATAAACACTAGATTTGATCTAATTCTCTCTTTCTCAAATTTACTCATTTTTCAGTCCTTTCACTCTGACTGCTGACTCTAGACTGACCCTGATTCGTTAGCCCTAACCAGAAAAGAAAGGGAACATTTTCGATTTCGAAACAATTCGCGGCGAAACATAATTGATCTTCCATTTTAAATTTGCTCAAGGATATCACATATCTTGCATTAACTGCATCCCATTCCAGACAAAGCCGCGATCCTTTCGTAATTTCCACTGCAATGTTTGGTGCTCTTGAATTATTACCATCAACTCCACTATCAACTTCTAATAGTGTAAACATTCCACTCATTATTACAAATATATATCCAAATGAGTAAAGTCAAACTGTTCTCACTCCTTTGAATTCTATTCACAGACTAATAAAAACTATAGTAAAAATCCTTTCATCATATTTCCCTCCGCCGCTAATATGTAACCAAGCCCTCTGATTGGCTGAGAAGGAAACACGTGATCTAACTGTTTCCGGGAAACTCATAACATTGAACAATTTTATCCACAACAACAAATACTATTTCTGGACACCATGACATTCACGAACGATTACGCAATCAAGTTCTCGGAAATTCACTTCCCCCTCGAGTCCTAGATCAATAACATTGTTCCCGTTAGAATTCAATGCGCATGTGCAACCTTCGTCCCGGAGTTATTACACCTAGAAACAACAAACAAATCGACCTTTAAAAAAAGAGGTCATTGACACACTTTGATTACGCAATCAATTTCTCAGAAATCCATCTCCCCTAGGGACTCTATGCCCATATTAGGGGTGCAAAAAAGTTGTAGGTGGCAGCAGGGGTGTCGTCCCGGGCCTTTAGGGTCACTTCTACTGAAGTATGGAGCATAGAGCTTAGCAGCTGCAATCGGTCCTACACCATTGAAAACCCTTTCTGCTGTGGCAGTTGTGGCCGGCAACGATAGAACTTTTCTTGTCAAAGCTGCAATCCATGGCAGCTGAGTAGAATATCTTTTCAAGAAGGCAATGGTTGGATTGTTTGCATCAACTAGGACATGATCTTTTGATCTCCTGTCATGGGTTGCCAAGCCCAGGTATAATTCTTCTTGACGCCAAATCACATCATCATTTTTATTCTGTTTCACATTTCTGCATTACTGCTCTTCTGAGAAAAAACACTAGCCACATTCAGACAACTGATTGGGGTAGCTGATCCACTGACAGCACCAGAGATAACAGCCTCCTCTTCAGGCTTTTCGATGACCCTCTCCTCTTCGTACAAAAGAATTTCTACTGCATTAAAATGCTCACTACAAGTTGCAGTGGAGAGACCTGAATTGTAGATTGGACAAAGTTGTTTCACAAAATATGTTATAAAGTACCTTATGTCAGCCCCCAGCACTAGATGCTTAACTATTTTAGACAAGAATTCCCTTCTTTTCAGTGAGCCTTCAAGAAGGCTCAGATGGTCATCAATTTCATTTATCTTGAATGTTTCGAAGTCCAAAAGTGCAGCTGTCTCCATGAGATCATCCCTTGGGAAGCCAAAGTCAAATTTGTCTTTCACATTTTCTTCCATAAGCAAAATACTGCTCCTGTCATTATGTTGCTCCTCAAGGTGACCTTTTAGGAGGCCCGACTGATCAGAGCAACATTCGGGATGGGAAAGACTTCTTTCTCAATAGCCTCGACTGTAGTAAAAAAAAAATTTGGTAGCAGAGAGCAAAGGTCACGCGTTAGTTCATATTCCTCATCATCTAGAAGCTAGAAAACAAGGTCAGGTTTCTTAATTCTATACAAAACACTTTCCAGAGGGCATTTGCATTGAAAAATACTTTGCATCATACTATATGTTGCATTTCATCCTTTGGTCAAATCCCGTTCTAGGGACCTGTATTGTTCATATCTTGGCAAAATATGAGGCAGATTATCAGTAACCTGCACAATGGGCAACTGAGCATCAGTATCAAGAATCTCATCTAAATCACAAAATGTTTTAAGGAATTCATTGCTATTTTATATTTAATTTTTTTCGAGAAGGTTGTTAGGAAGGCAAAGAGTGTGTATATAAGTTTGTTTCTTCCACTTTACCCATGCTTCTATGTACATATGCATAACAACCTTTTTGGGTGGGGAGAGGGAGGGGGGGGGTTATTACTTATAAATTTTTTCCATCTTGCTTTCCGGCCTTTGTAGAATAGGTGCATTTGTGCATATGGTTAAACATTTATAAATAAGGTATTCGAGGAATATCATGACTAGTCAAAACTCATTTTAATTAAAAAATATTTCAGTGTAACGAAGAGGACAGAAACAAAAGAATGATAATCTAAAGTCCATCGTTAACGAGTAGATTCCAAAACATTTCTAAAGGATCCAAAATTTTGTTTCTGTCCTTGTTGGGACCTCTGGCCCCTTTTGTTTCAGAAAAATGTCCTTTTTATAAATTTAACTTCATTTATCTTTAATATCAAAACCATGGGAAACCTTTTATTTTGAGAAGTCTGAAGGAATCCAATAATTAGCAAGTGTCTGAAAAAGCCAAGTGAGCGGTGACTCATACAGCGTAAGTTTACAGCTTGAATAGCTTCAAAGGATGCTGGGAGTCTAATTTGATTCGGCCCTTCATCGCCTTCGGTCAGAGGTACGCGCGCCAAGGCGCGTCTTAAAGTGTATTCGTTAATTGTAAGAGTTTTTATCTTTAGTTCCGTTTTTGAGTCTGATATATGTGTGTGACCTTTTTGGAAGATTACAAAGCTGTTTTCTACAGCTGTGTAGACTATTTTTCCAGGAACCCAGACAGGGTAGGAACAGAGTTACGAGATGCCGTCATTATTATATTGACAGGGGGGCTCGTTACCTCCAAGGAGATAGTTAGAGATTTTTTAGTGGTGACCCGAGTTGGGTGCACCCTTGGCCTTAGAATTTGGCCATTTGACCGTTCGATCACGTTATCATACCCTGGGGCAGGGTATATTGTAAATTGGGTATTAACAAACCCTATATTTACAGAACCGTTGTGGTGAGCGCGGGCATCCCATTACAATATTTGGCGCCTCCAGGGGGCTTCCCCTCCAGTAAGTGGTGTAGCACCATTTTTGCACCAATAAGTGGTAACACCCGTACCTTACCACAGGAATACTGGTGGCAGCGATGGGATCCGTTTTTGCGTTATATTTGCCTCTCAATGATCTCCAAAATAACTGGGCGCTTGAAATTTTTGACGGCGTGCCACCGCCGACCGTATCGGCAGTGACGTCGGCGCGCTGAAACCTTTTTGGCGGTGGCACACTAAAACAATTTCGGTGGCACGCCGACAGTTTCCGGTGTGGCTTCAGGGACTACATGGAGGGGGGATTAAAGAGCGAAGCTTTGAACAGACTGGGTGCGTTGACTCCGTTCATTTTTGAATTGAAATTAATTTTGTGAAAGTGATTAAGAAGTTGAGAGCCATGGCTAATTAGAGAACAGCCAAGACATATAGTCTCTGTTAGAGACAAATGTGGCACACATTTTTCAGAATTGTATAAAAATGATTCATTTCACTTGTGGATAGACAGTCTATCATCTATCCTACGGCAGAACTAATGTAGGTAGGTATATAGTAAGGATAATTCAAATAGTCTACAGGTTCTGTGAGCCATTTGAAGGCAATTGGAGACCCGAAAAAATGATTTAGAGATTTATAACCGAGCATGCCCGCAGGACTTTAAGGCAATTGGGGAACTGAGACTGTTTATATTATATGAACTTGGGAAAGCTTAATGGGAAAGCCCACTGAGGAGCGCGCGTAGCTTTGTTTGTTTCAGGTGGCTTGGTGTTGCAATGAATTTGAGAAATGTTTAATTGTTATACCAGCTTAAGAATAATAAAGGTGATAGACTAACACGAGAATAATTGCTTAGTAATGGATTTATAGGGAATCCCATCCCTCCAGGTTAGCCTCCTTCACAGATCAACCTCCTTCTTTTTATTAAATTTCATTTGTTAAGCTTGCAACAAAAAGATCTGAACCATTTTCAGGAATGAGGATCCGTGAATTTGTGGCAACTGTGCTATCCAGTTCAACAGCAAGCCCCATCAAGATGCCACCAGGATTAAACTTGGTGCAGGAGGAACTAACGGAAACATGTTTGAAATTCTTTCAAAGATGACTTTTTTTTTTACTGATAAATCGAGTGTTTCACTGCGGTTGCTTCGGGGTTGAACTGGTAAACACTGTCAGAAATCACCTCCAGCAACTAAAATTTTCCTACCAAATGGTGGGTTTGGATTTGCAATGGACCGCAACAACTGATCCATATTTTGTAAGCTATACTTGGGAAGCATGAGTGCTTCGTCAAGTAGGAAACATCGACTTGAGCTAATTCTAAAGCTCTGTTTGAACCAGGTCTTATACAGGAAACAGAATCTGATGAAAGTGGAACTTTCAAGCCAAAGGTCTTGTGTTTTGTTAGTCCAAATGGCAATGAAGTTGCTGCAATTCCTGTATAAGCCATACATTGTTCTTTGTAATTTTTTCCACATAGAATGCAATACAAAGTCTTATAAACAAATGTTTTACCAGTACCACCTGGTGTCATCTATGAAAAAACATTTTTTCCCTAAATAATTAGGATCATTGACAGCCAGTACAATATTGTCAATAATTTCAAGCTTTTTTCCTTGCAGAAGCCGATACATACTATCTCCAGCAACAGCTGACTCACTAGAATTTGGAAATTCCAAGCTTTGGTCATTTTCATAGGTCTCAATGTTGTCCGTGCTGTATCGTTCCACCCAAAAACTAAAATTTCGACCTTCTATTGCCATCGTATTTAACTTCGATGCAATAATACGATAAGCACGCTTTATTGCACGATCTCTAGATAAATTATTTCGTCTTGCATGCAAAATGAAATCCTCTGACAACTGATTGTTCAATCTTTCCCAATGAGCTTTTGGATCTGCAGGATTACCAAAAACCAGAATCTGTGTGAAGAGTAATAGCATTATAGAAGGCATTTTAGAAAGTGCCGATTCTTCTAGGGTGTCGAACCACTGTTTATCGTCGAATTCAAGGCCTTGAGCCAGGCATGCTTTTTTGTATGTGGAATATACAACGTTATCAACTGTTTTAAGGTCTTCAAAACTTGTTGCATTCTTCACATGATACAAAAGTACTTGTAAATAGAAGCACTCGGGAAAAGCTGCAAAATTTACGTTGTGAATTCGGCCAATGACACGTTTTCGACGGATTCTTTGTTCCCATATACTGGTATTGCCATTCCATTTATATGCTCGGGCATTTCCCAATAATAGAGAAATTCCTTCTTTTTCATTTCTTTTAATGCCTTGTTGGCTCGAAAATATGCTTCCAACATTCAGCATTGTTGTTCAATATCTACCAAATCTTCTTGGGCTTGGCTGATATTTTGCATTAGATAACGTCCTGGCAAAAGAATATTTAAACCTTGAACGACATGGCTCTTTTTCTGGATATCGCAACTAAATAGTCGCCAGCATGCTTCAGTTGGTCTAATGCAGCGTCGTTCTAAATAAGTTTCTGCTTCATTGTAAGCCACGTTTATTTTTGACAATCTTTATTGAAGCACAATCATAACCCTTGTAGATGTATTTATATAGATACTTTACCGGAGCTATATTTCCTACATATTCGAAATTTTATGTGACATGGGTACTTTTTAAGAACATGAGCATTATATGTGGTGACATGGCGGCACTGGAATTTTCCATTTTTATTAATCATACAACTTGCATTTGGATTTAAATTCCCACAGGGATTATGAATCATCCACTTTAAGACTAATTCTCTTAATAATGGATCGTTGGAATTTGGAATTTCAGCTGAAATAAGATCATCAATTTCAACTGGATTATGGATTTGATCCTGTGAACTCATGATCAATAGCAAATGCATATGAGATAGTCCACGTTTTTGAAATTTAATTGTGTACACATATGCTGCCACCTTTCTAAATATCTGATGCTTATCAATATTATTGATTATATCATCAAATTTTAGTTTAGCAATTCGCGTAATGAGATCGGGACAATCTTGAGGGGACTGCTCAATAATAGAGTTATCATCAAGTTTAATACTTGTGCTTCTTTAAACTCAGGCGAATCAGGATTGCAAGTCACAGTTATAAAGAAATCTGGGGGTCCAAGGCGACGAACAATAGCCAAGGCGTCTTCAAAATGTTCAGCAAAGTAGCGTGTTGATCCGACGAATGATGGCGGTAGTATAACTTTTTCTCCGACGAATGCATTCTTTTTCGAGGCTAAGTCCTTAAGAAGTTGTGTAACACCTACGTAGTTTTCACCCATAGAATTTTTCTGGTTAAATTTTATCCAATCAATATGATCACGCTCAACACGAATAGCGGTATCAATGAGGTACTGTTGGAAAAGTCTTTCACCAAAATACAAAGCATTAAAACCAATCCTACGCAGATCGGGTGTTACAGCTTGCACAGATCAAGTTGGGGGTCTTAATTGTAGCATGCAAAAATTGGTCAAGCTCTTCAGCATATTTGTGTTCAAGCTGGGGGTCTGGTGGAGAGAATTCGGCCACATAATAAAAACCCGCTCAGACAGAGGAACATAAGCAGCAAAATGTAAGTTTATTGGAATCCTTGGAAGGAGTGTGGACCAAAGGGAAAAAGGGTTATCTTTAATTTTTGAGCTGACTGTTCTGAGATTTTCTTGCGGTGGTTCTGAAGTTCCTTGACAAACTTTTTCTTTGTTGCGATGCGGATAAAATTAATAAGACCGGACCGTGGTCGGTTGCATCGATTCGTGATCGATGACTGCATGAATTGGATAGATTGGAAGATGACTTTCGATCCATATGGACCGAAAGTCATGCAGCAATACCCATCTAAGCCCAACAGAAATTTATAACAAAGTAAATAAGTGATAAGGCAAATGAATACAAATTTAGTAGAATGTTCAAATCAAACTTAAAACGAAGAGAAATTTATCTTAATAAAAAGCACATCTAACACCATGTTAGCTCATCATTTTCACTTTACTATACACAAAATATGTTCGAAACGATCTCTCTTTCATAGCATTAAAATTCCAGCAATTGCTGAGCAATTAAAAAGAAATGAAACTTATAGAATTTTTTTAGTTTTCTAATAGATAATCCAAAAATTCCACAAAAATTTTTATTACTAATTGTAGTGTAGGTCTGAATGCCTCAGCTTCGCTTCTGAATTCTCCACCAATGGAAATAAAAAAGGACCAAAAGAAAAAAAAAGAATAAACTGCTTAAATGAACGAAGATATTTGAAGAAAAGTAAAAAACCCCTGGGAATTACTTTTCTGATTCCAGCAGTTGACGCCATTTTACAGGGTTGGGGTGAACAGCCCCCACCCCCATTTCAGTAATTTTAAAATTTTACATAAAAAGAACATACACTCTTATGCACACTCTCCTAAAAATTACTGTCTTCATTATTTCATATACTGCAATTAACTTAAAAAGATCCTTTTTAAAGATTGAATAAAAGTAAAGAGCAGGCTTAGTATTAAAACTTAAAATAGGCAGAAACAAATTCACAGAATAAGTGAAACCCTGAATGAATTTAAAATACGAAGAATGATCATACGCAAGTACAGTCCTAGGTTCCATTTTGCTTACATATATAGGAAATACTTTGCTTACACATATAGGAAATACTTTGCTTGCCTTATGCTTCTTCCCGTGCTATTCTACGGGACCTATACAACTTTTCAAAGAGAGTGAGTAGCCCCTCACAACTAGGTTCCATTTCTAAGGGACCTCTACACCTTTTCAAAGAGAGTGAGTAGCCCCTCGTGCCTATGTTATACTTTGCTTACTTTACGTTCCTTAGCATGCATCAATTGATATGAATGGTACAAGACTTGTCAGACATATTTTTTTTTAAGTTCAATAACCAAAACTCCTTATATTGCGTATTCAAAGGATGGTCTCATTCTAGAAATACTAGTTTACAGCTGGAGGGCTTATACTCGTGTTTTTCCGCTATAAATTAAGATACAGTTGCTCTTTCAGGATCAGTTGATTAATAGAACTTGTAATAAGCCTATTAGAATCAAATTTATACATTTTTCTAATGGAGAACAAAAGAATTATGCTGGTAAGTAAATATACATTTTTCTTGATTTATCACAATCCCCTTTTTTTCATGTATCGTATTTAAAAATGTGTTTTATGGCATTCCATACAGGTATTTTGTTCTCTCCTCCTTTTTATATGTTCTTTTCTAAACCCTTTTTAATGTATATATTATTTCACTCTTTTTTTTAGTTTTATCAGTTTTTAACTTTCTGACATTTTGCAACTTAATATTTTGACGAATTTTATACGAGTCATGCACAACTAAAAATGATTTGTGTTTCAGAAAAATGCATTCTTTCACATATGATTGCTATGAAATAATTATAAATGTTTAGAAAACTACTAGAAAATACTTTGACCAATTTAAAGAGCCAACTACAACCAACTACAACGAAGTTCGAATATTGCAGTATTTCTTTTTGTCGTCAAAAAAAAACGTCAAAATTCGTCAAATGTACAGAAATATTTTACTAATTTTAGTCAGTATGATGAGTTATATCAAGATGCACCATTGACAATCATGGATAAATCCAAAAAATGACCAATTAACCACAGTATCATTTTCATTCGCTTTGTGACTCCTTAGCGCATCGAATTGATAGATAATAAGATCCCTGTTGCTCGCCTTATGTATTTATAAGATTTAATATTTCATTCTACAAAGAATCATATTAAGCACGTATAGGTATTTCATTTTATGCTCTGTAATTAATATTGAAGAAAAATTAAGAGACGACTTAATTGCGCACGAGAAGGCAAATATATATGGAAGGCCGGTGGCTCATTGTTGTGGCATTGTTGGGGGTGTGTGAGTGATGCGTCCAAAAAACTGCACTTTTATGCCTATATGCATTCATAGCTTAACCGAGCTTAATAATTGGGGTTAAAAATAATGCTAGGAGGGGGATTTGAGGGAGGTTAAAGTTTTGAGGGAGGTGTAAAATGGTACTTATTTAATACCCCGGTAAACATGTGACTAGAAAAGACTGAAATTGATTTTTGTTTCCAGGACCCTGATATTCAAACATCAAGTCAAAAGCGACCAAAGCTCAATGGTGAGACTAGCACCACTGACACGGACACAATCAGAAGCATGAACATGGCGAGGAGAAGTGTAATCCATTTTGCACCTCGAACAGTTTATACCGAGCTAGCTTTAATTCCACGGTAAGCATCATTTACCAGATAGCTTTCAACTTTATAGCGAACTCACAATTTCGATTAGCAGTTCCTTTTTTTAAACAACTTGCTGATCATTTAACTTTTACATTCAGAGATGGCATAAATGTACTAAAGTTAAAAAAATAATACTAAAAACCCGGTCAGCGCGCGCCTCTTAGCCTAATCAAATGCAGATCGCTTCAAGGTGTAACAAAACTTAGCATATGAAAAACCTGTATTTGGTTCGTATATTCTTCAAAAGAATAATAGCCTTCTCGTGAAATTTTGTCCGTATTTCATTTGAAGTCTTAATTAAGCAAAATTAACATAATTTCTAATCAGCTACTTTTATGCGCGCATGTGTATTTACTCAAGGGGCTAATTATTGAAGAAAAAAAAAGAGCGTGGAGGGGTGGGGTAAAAAAACCTTAATCAGATAGTGCCTTAACTTTGATATATGACTTTAGGTATTTATTTAGTAGCTGGTAAACTCCTGACTAGACATGAAATGCTTTACGAAAAAGATAGGTTATTGCTTCTTACTGAACTAATGGCAGCTCCTTGACAAATATTTTTATAATGTACTTTACTTTATTGCTATTAGCCAAACACTCTTAATACTAATGAATTATCTATGAAGGGGAGTAGATTTGTAGGAAAAGGAAAATGCTTCTAGTCTGATCGCTATTTTTTATGGATGGCTAGATTTGTAGGAAAAAGAGTCAGGTTCTTTTTTTAAATGGGGTATTAAGACAATTATTGAGTTGTTTTTTGTTTATTGTATTTAATTGCTATTAGTCAAACGTTGCGATGTGTGTATGTGTGTGTGTCTGTGTGTGTGTGTGTGTGTGAGTGCGTGTGTGCGTGTGTGTGTGTGTGTTGTGTGTGTGTGTGTGTGTGTGTGTGTGTGTGTGTGTGTGTGGTGTGGTGTGTGTGTGTGCTATTAACAAAATTTGTAATTTATTATGCACATGTTTTATAAATAATGCTATAAGCAAAATTTTTAATTTATCATGCATTTGTTTAATAAACAATAATACGAATTCAATTAAGAAAAAAAACAACATTTTTTTGATAAATAATGTGAATACAAATCCGACTAAGAAAAAATAAATAAATAGCGTGTTATAATTGTGATAAAACTTTCCTCAAAGAAAAAACTCAATCCATTCATTTTATTTTCAGGGGGAAGCTATAAAAACATCTGCCTTCCCTGGTCCAGGACTTTAGAATATCATGGGTAATTGGCAACTCTCGCCGGAACAATCAGATGATGTTAGCGAAGGTACGTCGTTTACTATTCCCCTGGATTTCCAGTTTACAACGGAAGAAATGAATAGTCTTATGGAAATTGTGGGATCTAATGTTTCCGGGGACATTTTTGACGATGACTTTATTATTAGTGAATTAGGTCCTGTGCAAATAGGCACAGGACATGAAAATAGTGTCGCGTCCCCGGAACTACGTGAATTTTATTTGTTAGAATCTGCTCTAGGTCACTTGCAAACAGATAGGGTAGATTTTAGTCCTCCCGAGGAAAACTTGGTTGATGGGATTGTCATTTTAACAGACCCAGTAAATGTTCTTCATACATACATCGACCGAATTCGAGCACTTATTGAGATTCAGATTCAGAATTGGGGGGGGGGGGTCAGGGTGGGATTAAGGCATCAGTTAATCAAAAAGTTTATTTACAAAAGGGGACATCAGGGGACTTTTTTTAATTTCATTTTTCAACTGAAAACCAAACTTTTTACCCTGGTCTAAATAAATTTGAGGGTAACTTTTTCATTTGATTCAATAAATTGATATCAACTTTGGAAATGTTCAACGAGAGGGGGAGTGGGTCCACAATTTTATACATTGAATATATGGATCTGAATCTCAATAGATTTAAAAAAAAACTTTGTTTTAAGGGGAGGGTGGGGTAACGAAATAAAATGCCACCCAGATTCGTCGGCTACAGGGGGGTTCAAGGTTTAAGATTTGACACGGGGCTGCAATGCTTTAAATATGCATTTTTAGCAGCAGCTCATTAAACATTAAAAAGTGATTCATCAATAAAAAATCTCTACAGACTTACACGTAATGGTGGAAACAATTTCCCTAAAGTAAATTTTGATTGTTTAGAGGGAAAGTATGCGTTGTCCTTAAAAGAAATAACCATATTTGAAAAAGCAAACGAAAATCTCGGGTTGGGGGTAGTTGTTCTCCAGTATGACAAAGAATTTGTAAATGGGGGAAAGAAACCGAATAAACAAGGGGTTTTATATTAAGTTAGGACACCGTTGGTAGATAATGTTAAAAATTGGGTTTGGATTGTCAATGAGCCCCCCAAAGATGTAAACTCCTATGGTCATTTTTCCCCGTTACGGCAATAAGTCGAATCATGTCTCAAGGCGTTCAGAAAGGGGAACATCACTTTTGCCCCATGTGTCTTTCCCCATTTAGAACTGAACAAACATTCACGGATCACATGAGATATTGCAAACTTCATGGCAATCGAAGAATAGAAATGCCGACAGGGGATAAAGCTACTTCACAATTTAAAACTTCCAAAATTCCTGCTACAGATTGATAAAGTATCTTTGAATTGTGAATCAAGACTGTTGGAGGTATGGACCCATCAAGGCCAAATATAGTCTAGGAACACAAACTCGTTGCGTGTTCCTATGCGCATGCCCGACGCGATTCCAACAATAAAATGCAATTGGAAGAGTTTTTTTTACTATGGATAAGGAGGGTAGCATGGAGAAATTATTGGTGTGTTTAATAAAAACAGCGAAAGGTGCAATTTCACGATTGCGTCACACCAACTACCCAATGTCATTATCAGATAAGGAGCAACGGGCACTAGAAAAGGGGACAATTTGTTGGGTTTGTAGGGGTGCTCTTGCCCCAAAAGACACTGTCCAGGATCACAATGACCTTATTGACCCCAATTCAACGGGGAAAAGTAACTTTCGGGGGTGGGGTCACAATTTATGTAATTTAAAATTAAACAGCAACTCTTTCTTCTGGTTTTTATACATAATTCTGACTATGATCTGAAGTATGTGCTACCAGCAATGGCACATCTTCAAAGAAATGGAGCTGTGGATGAAGCATGGGTGATAGACAGCTTTTCCTACAAAATCATTCCTAAATCATCGGAAAAGTTGCTTGTTTTGGAATTTATGTGGAGATATGTTGAAGACGACGTTGAGTACACGAATAATATTCACTTTTTAGATTCCTTTAGTTTTTCCCCAAATCTTTGATCGAATTAATTCAAGTGCGGAAAAACGATGGCGGCTTCAACGCTTTCCCCCTTCTCAAACAACAATTTCCAAATGATTTATATGATTTGTTGACGGTCAAGGGCATATACCCTTATGATTATTACTGCTCCATGTCGAGATTCGCCGAGGAAACTATTCCCTCAATCGAATCGTTTTACGACAGTCTACAAGATCGTAGGTGTACTCCTGATGAATACAGTTTTGCCAAAAAAGTGTGGGCAGAGAGAGAGTGTAAAAATGGGTTTGACTACTGCAAGCTGTAGTTGTCGAGTGATGTGTTAACTTTGTTAGACATTATGTGTAAAAATACGGACAAAATATATGAGGAATTTAATCTTGATTTAGGATATTATTTTTCATCTCCTCATCTGGTAATGGACATCATCCTAAAAATTAGCGGGGAAAAAATCGGGCTGATCACAGACATCAATCAGCACCTGTTCATCGAGAGGTCAATGAAGTTTGGATACGTTTTTCATGGGGATCGTATCTTGGAAACTGATCCAACTGGGGAGAAGACGGGAACAAAATCGGATGCAGTGTTCCTTGATATGAATTTCCTCTACCCCTCGGCCATATCTCATTACGCCCTACCCTGCGATGACTATAAATGGCTTAATGACCCTCAAACCTCCAATTTCCCCTACATTGACAGTGTTGAGGAGAATGGGCCGGTTGGATGGTTTTTTGAAATTGATGGGGAGATACCAGTTGAGCTTCACGATTCGGTAAAGGATTTTGTTTTTCCATACATCAATAGACCTGTGTCTAGGGACTCTTTGAGTCCCCGCAACAGACGTTTGGTCGAGGTGGAGGGATTGCATTGGTCCCCTTCAAAACAAAAACTTATTGCCGACCTCCTGCCGAAGAAAAATATTGTTGTACATCATGTGACTTTAAAATGGATGTGCAACAACGGTTTCAATGTCACAAAGGTTCATAGAGCCCTCCAGTTTAGTCAAAAACCCTAGCTGAAAACGTTTGTTGACACTTTTGTCAAGAAACGTTCTGAAGCGCAGACAAAAGCCGAAAAGGAAATCTATAAGCTCATTTTGAATTCGGCTTTTGGTAAAATGTGCGAAAGTGTTCGCAATAGGAATCGTTGTGACGTCGTGACCGATCCCGAACAATGTGCTCGAATTATTGCCGATCCAAATTACACTTCCTTTAGAATCATTGGCCCGGACATGGTACTATTGAATAGGAAAACAAGAAGAATTGTCCTGAATAAAAATATTGCTGCAGGCAGTGCGATCTTGGAGATCTCTAAAAAGGACATGTTGGAATTCTATTACAATGTGGCTAGGGTACAGTGGCCGGAGAAGGGGCAAGTAGAGGTCTGCTAAGGGGACACAGATTCTCTACTATTAAAAGTAAAAACTCAAAACCTACTTGATGATTTGGCGCACGGTGAAATCATCAGCTCGCGGATGAACTACACCAACTGCAGGTCTACCCAGAGCTAGTGAAACGTCGGATGCCAAATCAACTTTTATTTTTAAAATCAGAAACGGGAAATGACATGATTTCCCGTGGTATGTTTGTAAGTCCGAAGGTGTACTTTATACTGACACACGACGAGGAAATCCAAAAACGTTGCAAAGGAGTACCCACGTTCTTTGTGGATGAGAATTTCGACATGGACGTTTATAGGAATTGTATTGTTGAAAATACAATTCCACGAGCGAAATTGTTGGCAATTCGTTCCTTAAACTACAGGAACTTCACTATAAATATAGAAAAAAATTGCCATGAGGACCATTTCCGACAAGGTCTATGTTTGTCAAGACGGTGAGACTACCCTCCCCTTGGGGCACTATTTAACTTCCGACCGAGCCGAATGTGTTAGTCATAGGGAAAGTCTCGGTTTGAGTAAAGTCCAATAAAATAAATTTCCCAAAACCTTGGGGGGGGTGCCTCGCGACCCGGGAGGACCTTCGGCCGCCCGGCCGGCCGCCAGTGGGGGGCGCCGCCACCAAAGTTATTTTTTTTTTACTTAGAGCAGATTTTTTGTGCTTTTGTAAATAGAAATGTTATTGTATTCAAATTAAAAATGGTGTAAAAAAGTGATATTATTTTAAGTTTATTTTCCATTAAATGTTGTATTTTTTATAAATAAATAAAGTATATCTATTAAAGTGTTTTTTTTCTAGTGCATTTTAAAAATAAATGTTTGTGTTTTTTCCTATAAATAAATAAATTAAAAAAATCTTAAGTGTATTTTTCTTGTTTAATGTGTTTTTTTTTCTGTAATGTATTATTTGTAAAGTCCTGTTTTTTATGTTAATAATACAAGAAATATGATTCTTTATTGATTTTGTTCTTCTCATTATTCTTGAACGGACTAGCAGTAATACTAATAGGGAAATTATTTAGTCTTTAGGCATCTATAGTCTACAGTTAGTTGTAGGTGAACCGTTGAAGGGAACATGTATCCATTTAAAACACCATTCAGATAGTTTCTGTGCGGTCCATCGATATCAGGCAAAACGACACTCTTAACTAAAATAATTAAAAATTGCGATAAAATGTTTGTGGAAAAGTAAAAAAAAAAATCTACTATTGTTACAGTATTTTGCAGGAGTCATACGATAAAATAAAAGCAATTGCCATATCGGGGTTGGTGCAGATACAATTCATACAGGGACTTAATGTTTCCAGAATTATTGAACCAAACTCTCGGCTGATTATTGACGATCTGGCTGAATCTATTGAACAATGGTCCCAGGAAATTCTACAACTGTTCACTGTTCACTCTCATTATGAACAGATTTCCATTACTCTGGTTCTACACAACCTCTTTCATCAGAGCAAATGTATGCGAACACTTGCATTGAACTGCACCTACTATATCATCTACAGAGTTGTTCGTAATTCTAGTTCGTTAATAACTCTCAATAAACAAATATACCCCGGGGCACCTAAATTTCTGCTCTCAGCATAAAATCAGGCAACTAATAAACCCTACGGCTACATCCTATTGGATCTTAATCAAAATACACCCAAGGATCTGCGTGTAGTCACAGATATTTTTGACAATGAAATTACAGTATATCTCCCCGTGAACAGTAAAAAGACCTATTAGTTGTTATCATGACACTGAAGCAACTACATAAAATAGACATTTATTTTCAGTTCTAAGCACTTCAAAACCCCCACATAGGAAAGCCATACTCAAACAAGGTGTTGACAATGATTTGATTAATCTATAATCCGAAATTTGTTTAAATTTGACTAAGGGCAATGTTCAACTGCCAGAAGTAGTTAAGCAACAGGCAAAGCAACATCGTTCCATTGTACGTACATTGGCCCCTAAAAAGAAAGGAAAGAATTTTAAAAGGAAACGTCTTCTTCAGGCGGGCGGTAGCTTTTTCATACTTTTACTACCGATAATTGCAGGACTGGTAAACAGTTTTCTCTAGATTGCTAAACCCTATAAATTGACTCCAATAGAACTCGCTCTCTCACCCGTGGAACACTTTGAGGACAAGCTGAGTAAATTCATTGACAACGAAAATATTGAGGATGATAAAAAACTGCTTTTACTTCAAGATGCCCTTCGCCGAGTGGACAAACATAAGCCCTATCATGCGAAGGCCAGTGGTATTGATCAAAAAAAAGAACCATCTCCTCAGGATTCTTCTTCTGCTGCTGCTGCTGCTGCTGGAACACAATTAAAGAAGGAGGAATTGGATTCAATAGTGTCGAAAATTGGAAATCTAGTACCCCACTCATATCGTAAACAAAGTAAACAACTCATAACATATCTCATGGAAAGTGGTCAAGATCATATTCAAGTTGATAGCAATGGGAAGGAGATTATAATTCAGGGCAAGAGCTATAATCTACTTGATTTAATCTATGATATGGTTACAAATCGTAAAGGATTATTATCATTTGACGCTCATCTATACAACTTTCTAAATACATTAAGCTTCCCCAAAAGCCTTATTAGCAATAGGCAAATTCTAAAAAAATTAAATGAACATGCACCACCGTCGTCAACACCATTAAAATATGAACATGAAGAAGAAGAAGAAGATTTTAAATCAATCTTGGAAAATACTAGCACACCTAGTGGAAACATTGATTTGACAATGAGGAGGAGGAGGAGCACACCACTGATAGCTAGACAAAAGCGAAGACGTATCAAGTCAACGTTACCACCACCACCACCGCCAACGACAAGTATACAAAAGGGTAGCGGACGTTACACTACGTGTTTACGTTCAAAATGGTTGAAGTTCTGAAACGTGTTTATGAAAATATTTTTGAAGTGGGAAGTTTAAGTTCCCCCACCACTCTTTCCAAAGTCAATGGTGTTCGCACTAAAAGCGTACAAGACTATCTACAAAATGAATCAAGTTACACTCTGCATAGAAATCATAGGCTTCGTGCTAATCATTATCGAAAAACTAAAGCCTTTTTCCCATTGCATATAATGCAAGAAGATCTCTTAACTCTAGATGAGATTCAAAGACGTCACAATACACCGTACAAGTACATTCTACTTGCAATCAGTGTTTTTATTCGCTATGCATATGCCATTCCATTGCGGTCAAAGAGAGGTGTTGATTTGCTCAGGCTATAGACAGTATTCTCGAACAGGATTCATATAAAAAAAATTCAAACGGATCGCGGTAGTGAACTTGTTAATCCCCATGTTGCAAAAGAACTAGCGAAATATAATACACCTGCTCTATCATAGTCATAGTCCTATAAAGGCTGCATTGGCCGAACGATTGATAAGAACTATTCGACTTTTAATTTCAAGATATTGTACATTGAAAAATACATCTGCTTTTATTCATGATTTAGATAAAATCATGTTGATTTATAATCAACGACCTCATCGATCATTGTCAAATTCAACCCCAACGGAAGTTCATCATTCTGATCGTGGTACAATTGACACCTTTCTTAAACAATATTCCAATGAAACGATTGTCAAGAAAAAATTTAATGTTGGTGATACTGTTCGAATTAATAGAACAACTAATGTTTTTGAAAAGGGCAATTATTTGTGGTCCACAGAACTTTTTAAAGTGGCAAATATCCTAGACACTAAACCCATAACTTATCGTTTGCGTGATACCAAAGATGAAGAGATTCTCGGCGGTTTTTATGATTATTAACTACAAAAAGTTAAAAATAATAGTGAAATCTATCAAATTGAAAAGATATTAAAGACTCGTACTCACAGGGGTAAGAAACAGTTACTTGTTCGGTGGCTAGGATACAACTCTGATTTTGATTCTTGGATGGGTGTTGAAGATATTGACAATGCCCAATGATTTCTATGTAACATTTATGTCCAACGTTTCCTATCCTCTCTAAAACGACTTGAATAAAACAAGTGATTTTTGGACGAAACTCTCCCCCACCATTAAATTCAATGACGGAAAGTATGAAGTGGCTCTTGTCGAATATATTCTCAAAAATACCTACGACATCCTGAGAAAGGATCATGTGTATAATATAAAAGTTATACCATTCGGCTGGTCGCTCTTTGTCGAGTATGAATGGGTTGAAGCATTTAAATCTTGTGAATATCCAGATGTTACATTGATATATAAAGAATATGGTACTATGATGGATTTGTGTCGTGCAATCAATAGAAAAATATCATATAGTAGGAAAGGTACATTCCATTTTAAATATTCAATGGAACACGATAGGATATACATTACCTCACCTGTTGACAATGAAATAATTCATCTCAATCATAATCTGAGAGACATTCTTGGCTTTAAACAGAATATGATCAATGGGAAAAACACAGGCACTGTAGAGGGATAGATCAAGTTATTTTTGCTGATTATCCACCTGGTTTCACCTCGGACTCTTGCATATTTCTGTATGCATCCTTTGTGGAAACATCGAGAGTTGGTAATGCAAATGTCCCCCTCCTTAGTGTTCTTGAACGAAAAACAATCCATGAACTTGTTCATCACTATAATATTGTTGGGGTTCCACCCCTGTTTCTTTTCCTTTCAGATAAATGACCTGTTTTCGTTTTCTTAATTACATTTGCTTATAGTATAATTTCAAAAGACAGGTTAAATTCTGTTAATAAGCGATAGTGATTTTGCAATAGGTAAGCTGTGAACCAAGTTTATTTTTTACTTCCTGGTTTGGGAGTCATTGAAAGATAAATCTAAGAGTTAGAATTGGGTTTGACTGGGGATTTAGCTGATTGGCTGGGCCAAGCGGAGGTCTACCCATATGAACAGTTGTGTAAAGATTATTATTATTTTGTAGTCTGCGTCTTGACCCCGGTTGGGGAAGGATATTTCTGTTGTTATATGTGACCCTTTTGGAAGAATACAAGTAAGGTATTTTCTACAAACTGTGTACTATTTTCCGTAACCCAGGCAGGGTAGGAATAGAGCTACGAGGTACCGTCATTATTATATTGACAGGGAGGTTTGTTACCTCCAAGGAGAGAGTTAAGAGATTTTCTAGCCGTAACCCAAGGCGAGTACATTAGGCTTTAGAAAGTGGCCATTTGGCCACTCGATCGCGTTATCATACCCTGGGACAGGGTATACTGTAAATAGGGTAGTACCAAACCCGATATTTGCAGAACCGTTGGGGTAAGAGCGGGAATCTCACTAACATTTGGGCCGACAAGGGGTTCTCCCCTTCGAGTAAGTGGCATAGCAACCTTTTGCGCCATTTTTGCATCAATAAGTGGCGACACCCGTACTTACACCCCAATAAGTGGTGGCAGCGGTATAAATACACCCCAATAAGTGGTGGCAGCAAGAACAGGAATTATTAACAGCGTTGATAATAAAAGAATTCCGCCTTTTCGGAGAGACTAGTTGAGTTAGCCTACATAGTGATAGTAGCCTATTGTGGTTACATATAAAGAGAAAAGAAAGAAATACTGAAACAATTAATACAGTTATGAAGATCTATTATGGGCTGTGCCTTGTGAGATCATAATTGAAAAATTTACGAATCAATATAACGCGCAACTAATTAGTATTCAAAAATACAAGGCTAAAATTGCTGCGTGTCAAAACAATTTTTCGCGAGAGACCGGAAGTTAATTGGATAAAAGAATTTTCATTTAGACTGAAGAGGTAATTTCAAGTTAACGGAATTTTGAAATTATGTCGGACAGAGATGAGATTAACTCAAGAACGAAAAGGGCGAGTGAAGCCCATAGAATAAAAAGAGAGAGAGATAGAAAAGAAAGGGAGAAAGATATGAGACAACGTATATTAAATTTCATGAAGGAAGTGAGAATAGCCAGAGAACGAGAAGACGAAAGAGATAGAAAAGAAAGGGAACAAAGAGAGAGAGATAGACAAGAAAGAGAGAAAGAGAGGATAGCTAGAAAGCAGAGAGAAGAGAATATTAGGATAGATATAGAACGAAAGGAAGAGGCTGATAGAATATCCAGAGAACGAAAGGAAGAGGCTGATAGAATAGCCAGAGAACGAAAAAAGGAGAATGAGAAAATAGCTAGAGAGAAAGAAGAAAGATATCACCAAGAGTTTAAAAGAACCATGATAGGTCTAATAGAACCCGCTGGGGAATTCCAGAAAGTGAGATTTTATCACAACTAACTTCTAGGCTGTCAGATAGCCATAATAATTTGTCTAAGAATCAATCGCAAGAAAATGAAAATTACCAAACATTAAACACTTTTACGAGAAAATATACAACTTCGCTAACTAGGGGGGAAGGGGACCGGCCCATAAAACAAATTGGGAGGCTGTGCCGCCCTATCGGAAAAAAGAAATGCTTGATAGTCAAAATGATGATAATCTGGTAAAAATTGATTTCTCGGAGCCTTTTTCTAAAAATTGCCATAATAAAGAGGAGAAAGTAACCTATAAAAGATCGAATTGGGCAATAGCACATAATCAAGGAAATATTGACGAGTTTGTGAAATCACATAAAATAGAAGGAAAATTAAACGGTTGCAAAGAAGGACGGTACGGTCCAGAGAAAAACGATAAAAGTAGGCTTAGTACCTATGCTAGCAGTGGATGTTTTAGTAGGAGGAGACTTTGGAGATATCGAAAATCGGAAATCCAAATTTCCAGAAAATGGAAAAATTGAGAACACTTTTAACGAGTGCGAGATGCCGAAAAAAATTTGCCAAATTGAAACACTGATTGTACCAGAGAAAAATGAGACGAAATTTATTGTACGCGCTTTTCCTCGCAAAGTTCGGGAAATTTTAGTACAATATGAAAAACCAAATGTCGGAATTCAGTTCCCATTTGATGACGAAATATTTGTTTCTGCGGTAAGAATAAAGAAGACTAAAAGAGAGAAAACAGATATTAAACGGAGATACAATGAAGAAATGCAGTCAAAGAAGGTGGACACTGGAGTCCAATTCAGATTTCATGATGATTTAGTATTTTGCGAGAATGACAAAATTGAGAAAAGTAAAGATGAAAAGAAAAGTGTAGAAAAGAGACAACATTTGGAGATTCAGCCTGCAGTGGCGAAAAAAAAAATGTTGGATGGGCTGTGCGTTGAAAACATAAATAATAGAGAGAAAAATAAAATGTTGGATAGGCTGTGCCTTGAAAACATAGATAATAAGGGGGAAAAAGAGGTCAAAGACCCATGGGGAATAAAACAAGATGGTTACAAAATAGAGATGAATGACCTACAATGGGTTGGGGGAAAGTTGGGAGATATGGAATGTCGAATCGGATTGGAAAAATTTGGGAAGGAATCTGATATTGGTCTGATCAACTCAAAAGAGGGTTTATTCCTTTATGAGGGGGAGGAATCCCTTGGGGAAGATCCCCTGCGGGAAGTCACGAAAGATAGCCCTTTTCCTCAATGCACAACTGGCGGACAAGTTGTGATCCCTTTACCGAGATTTTTCCTCTCTGATCTGGAGTCCTTGGGGGATACTTTCTCCCAGTTACTTCATACTTGACCCAAACCTTTGTCCAGTAACCCTATTCATAGCTATTATTCTTCATGGGAGCCGACAATTATTTCCGGCAAATTGTATTCAGTGGGAGATGTATCTAAGTTTCATCTTCAAGTAGCATCAACGTATATTCTTCAGTTAATTATCCCAGGGGAGGGAACCCAGAAAAAAGGCGACTCATGGTTCGTGAAAAATTTTACTTCATTTCCAGTACCCTTATCTTTTTCACAGGCCTTTGCATTTTCGGCCTTAGATTATTTGAAATTATGCCAAGGGGCAACTTACTTTTTGATTGAGATGTGGGGTTGTTTCCACAGATGGAAATTAGGAGGCTAGTGCAGCCAGTTTTTCACGATGGCTAGTATCATCACATATGCCAGAAACTGATTCTTTGCTCCTCTCAAATGTAAATTCGTGAGAGCGAGAAAATTTTTGTGTTTTGATTGTGCTACGCACAATCATTATATACGAATCTTGAAGATTTCTACTTTCAAAATTTAGTGCGGATGCTATGCGATTTAGACCATGGTGGTCCTACAGTAGAGACGTGTCGAGGACGACCGATCCAGAGCCAAGCGGTGGAAGAGAGAAGGCAAATAGATTTTGTAAAGTTGAAGTTATGTGTTTATGTTTGTAAGGGGGGACCAAGGTAGCGCGTGGGAGGTCATTTATCTTACGGGGGGAGGTGTTGGGGTTCCACCCCTGTTTCTTTTCCTTTCAGATAAATGACCTGTTTTCGTTTTCTTAATTACATTTGCTTATAGTATAATTTCAAAAGACAGGTTAGATTCCGTTACTAAGCGATAGTGGTTTTGCAATAGGTAAGCTGTGAACCAAGTTTATTTTTCAATTCCTGGTTTGGGAGTCATTGAAAGATAAATCTAAGAGTTAGAATTGGGTTTGCATGGGGGTGTAGCTGATTGGCTGGGCCAAGCGGGGGTCCACCCATATGAAAAGTTTTGTAAAGATTATTATTATTTTTTAGTCTGCGTCTTGACCCCGGTCGGGGAAGGATATTTCTGTTGTTGTATGTGACCCTTTTGGAAGAATACAAGTAAGTTATTTTCTACAAACTGTGTACTATTTTTCGTAACCCAGGCAGGGTAGGAATAGAGCTACGAGGTACCGTCATTATTATATTGACAGGGAGGTTTGTTACCTCCAAGGAGAGAGTTAAGAGATTTGCTAGCCGTAACCCAAGGCGGGTACATTTGGCTTTAGAAAGTGGCCATTTGACCACGCGATCGCGTTATCATACCCTGGGAAAGGGTATACTGTAAATAGGGTAGTACCAAACCCGATATTTGCAGAACCGTTGGGGTAAGAGCGGGAATCTCACTAATATTTGGGCCGACAAGTGGTTCTCCCCTTCGAGTAAGTGGCATAGCAACCTTTTTGCGCCATTTTTGCATCAATAAGTGGCGACACCCGTACTTACACCCCAATAAGTGGTGGTAGCGGTATAAATACACCCCAATAAATATTAAGCATCTTCAGTATGTTCCTGTAAACACTTCGTATTTGGAACTCTGTCAGTTAACACTAAGAAGTGAATTGGGTGATCCTCTAGCAATAACAAAAGTCTTAACAGTGATTACATGTCATTTTCGACCCATTGTCGGCAAAAGCACCTAAAATGAACAATAGAAGAATTCCATTTGTCTGTCCTGATATCGATTGCTATGTTGGTGCTCTGAGTCCACGTCAAATAGGTCATGGATTGGACTACTACAAGGGGCGTACTACAATTTCTGGCTATGGTCTTGGTAGCTGGTTCGCTAGGTTAATTCGTTCTGCACTACCCCTTGCCAGAAAATATCTTGTACCTGCTGCATCAAATTTTGCTGCCTCAACACTACAGGACTGGGGGTCGGGTAAGAATTTCAACGAGAGTGTTAAGGAAAACGTTAGATCTTCAGCAAGAGCCGTTGGTGAGCAATTAAAATTTCAGCAGAATGGGAAGGGATTGAAAAGGATGCGTGCACGTCATTCACTCATCAGTCTCTACCCAGGCGGGAAGCGAAGGACATCAACAAGGACTTTGAGGAATAAAATGACGAAGACCAATAAGAAGAAAAAGATTGTTAGATCAAAGAAGGATTTCTTCTCTTAAGATGACTTATCTCCCCCACAAGGAATCTCATCCATCAATAAGTTCCTCATTGAATCTGTTCAATGCTGAAAATGTTGATGTCAGTGTCAAGTATGGCTACTATGAACAATTTCATCCCCAGCAACCGCTCTCGGAAAATATACACTTTCAAATATTTTCCAATGAAGACTATATCATTGATTTGTCATCAACATTTATTGATTTAAATGTTGCGGTGAAGAAAAAGTCAGATAATACAACTCCAACTGCTGCCGATGGTCTCTCCTACGAAAACTGTATTCTACACAACCTGTTCAAACCAATTAATGTATTTATTAATGGAACATAGGTGAGCACTAGCAATAATTTATCCAACTATGCAAGCTACATACAATTTTTGATGATGACACCAAAGGCATATAAGGAGTTGAGAGGACAGTCATTGGGCTATGAATATCGATCAGGTGTTGATACTGACGGTGAGTTGACTATTGCAGTTATCCAGGAGTATTATTTAGTTGGAAAATTAAATCATGAGATATTCAATATATCCCAATGGTTACCCCCCAATGTCAAGATTGACATAAAGTTGCAACTAGCCCCATCGAATTTCAGTTTGAGAAAAACACTTCCTGCAACACCCGATGCAAATGTCATTATCACATCGGCAATTCTTCATGTCCAAAAACAACAGGTTATGAGCTCTGTTGCATTGGCAGTGGAAAAGCTAAGAGGCAATGGCAACAACACTAAACTTCTTGTCCCCCATACGACCACCAATCAACGTCACATTGCACCGGGTCTCGTAGCTATACCGATTCATCATTTATCAATGGAGAAATCCCATCAAAACACGCTTTGGCCTTTGTGAAGAGTGGCAGTGCCGTTGGATCCTGGACTAAGTCCCCCCATGATTTTAATTTTTTCGATCTATCTAGCCTTGTGTGCAAAGTGAATGGTATTCCACTATACACTCTATCATTTGTCAAAAAATCCTATAGAACTCTGTATGAATTGACCATGCAATCTCTAGATCATGACTCCCAACTATTTAAGAATGGAATAACCGATTCAATGTTTTCAAAAAATCATGGCGTAATTGTTTTGGGACCTGTCGGGGACCCAGGATATGAGCATAGTACGAACAGGGAATGTACTTTTAGAGTGCACATTTGCCGATGCTTTGACTGAGAGTATCACGCATATCATTGAGTCAATTTGAAACGTATTGGGAAATCACACCCGACGGCAGTGTTCTACTAGACCTAGCACCATGAACACAAACCAAATAATCAGCGTATTTCATATGGATCCATACATGTCCCAGTACAAGTCCTATTGCATACCATCGGACTTCATTAAAAAAATTCCGAGTGTTAACAATACCCTAATCATTGTTAATAGCAGTTCATCGACTTTGAAGACAGGCCATTGACTATGCATCTTTCAAACAGCGAAGAATTTTGAATTTTTTGATCCTCTTGGCCTATCCTATAAATTCTACACTCCACACATCAGCAACTTTATTGAGACCAGTGGGAAAACTATTATTCAAAATCAAACGAGAGTACAGGATTTAACGACTAAGACATGCGGCTTTCATGCACTACTCTTTTTTATGTTCAGATGTCGTGGCTATACCTACAAGCAGTTTCTTGAAATCTACGTTGACTTTCTTCGATTGAACGACTATCTAGTGGAAAATATACTTTCAAGTATGGTTAATATAGATTTTAGTGCCCTACGAATAAAATGTTCTAAAAAATGTATGTGAAATTGTTTATTAATAAAAATAATGTATGTACATGATAAAAACGACTTTTCTACTCTTTAGATTTCATCTTCTACTAGGTATAGGTATTTGTCGAGAACAACTAATGCAGGTAGATTATCTGAATTCACAGTATACTGATCCTGATGTTCTGCAATGTCAGGGTCACATTTTCTACAATAGAGTGTAACTTCACTCTTGTCATATCTCTTTGTATAGTCAATGATACTATTCTCATTCATTTTATAGAATTCACATGTTTCAATTTGCTTATTTGAAGCAATGTCACAAACAGTGTCCTCAAGTGGCGAATCACATTCCGTCACAGCCAAACAAAAATCAGTGGGCTTATAATCATAGTAGCCATTGTCTTCATAACGATGACGTAGAAACCAAATTCTTTTGTTATTCCAACAGTTGAATCGCTGACCCGGCTCCTCCTCCCAAAACAATCTAAAACCACGACGATACCAATCTCGTAGCAATAAACTAAAATCACGCTTAGGATTCTTTCCAATCATACCAGGATATATATTCTCCCACTGATTACATTTATCATAACGACAATTCGAGCATAGGTGCCCTCTAGGATGAGAGTCACACACCACTTCAAGACAGGAATTACAAACTTTAATTTTTACAGCATATCCTCTATGCAATTTACACGGATTGCATAATCTACACTTTTCATCATACTCATCAATCATTGTGCAATTCTTACATGATGACCAGCTGCCCAGTGTGTACATACATAGTGGACATGTATGGAACATTTTTTCATGTGTTGACACTCCCACTGCCACAATGAAACTGAGCCACCAACAACAACAAATTGAGAGAGAGAGAGAGAGAGGAGTAAATCATCCTTGAAAACCATCTTTCTCATGAAAAAAAGTCATAAATTTCTAAGCTAGTGTTTAAAAGCATATCCACAATATCATTTTGCTGTGTCGTGATTAATATGTCAATAAATTGTGTAAATGCATTTGGAACACAATGTAAAAGCTTCATGCAATAGTCTAATGATGGAGAATCAGTTTTCATTATATCAACAATCATCCCCTGAGAAAATATCTTCCTTTGAATAGACAGCTCTAGAAAATCATCATCTAGAATCAAACTTTTTTCCATAAACACAAGATTCCCCATGATTCGCTCTTTCTCAAATCTATCCTATTTTTAGAGTCCTAACACTCTCACAACCAACTTCAGACTAACCAGGATTCTTTTTTTTCTACTCTAAAAATATACGCTAACCTACTATAGAAAGAAAAATATCTTTGATTTAGAAACAGTTTTATTGAGCATAATTACAACAATAATAATCACTGATTCAATTTGTTTTCATCAATATATTTCACTAGTGCATCTAATGCTGCCTGAAGTCTATTTATATGCACAATGTTCAGTTTTGCAGAAAAACATAATTGCTCCTCCATTTTAAATTTGCTCAATGATATCACGTATATACCATACATATCATCCCATTCAAGGCTTAGTCTACATCCTCGTGTTATTTCCACAGCCACGTTTGGTACTCTTGTATCATTGCTACTGCTACCTGCTCCATCATCAAGCTCCAATAGTGTAAATGTTCCACTCATTTTCTCTACTAATATCGTCTCAAATAAACTATTCTCTCTGAATTCTATTCTCTTACTAATATGAAAAAAATGGGTTTTGCCTCATAAACCAGTCTGGTTGCATTACACAATCTCGTCCATAGTTCCAAAACGTGTTTGATCACTTTGCTTGGAAGGGTACCAAGGAACATAAGGCAAGCAAATAGCACGGGAAGGAACATAAGGCAAGGAAAGTATTTCCTATATGTGTAAGCAAAGTATTTCCTATATGTGTAAGCAAAATGGAACCTAGGACTCTACTTATGTATACAAACTAATTGTCTTTAAACTATAAAAAGTAGGCTGCCACAAATCCTAAGAGTAGTGGTCGGAATCAGAAAAATCCGAACTGCGAATTTAGTCACAAATTCTAAAAAGAAATTTTTATTTACTAATGCCCCTTTTCTATTCCCTTTTACCCCTTTTCTACTGTCCCTTTTTTTTATTTGAGTTACTTTAAACTCATAGCTAAATTTTATTTAAAATGAAATCAATAAATGAAAATGCAGATTGAATATTTAAAAGAATCAACTATGTCCATAAAATGCATACAAACTTAGTCCACTTTCGGGACCGAATCGGAATTTAGCTTGTTTTTACACCGAATCACGGCTTAACTTGTTTTTGCACTATCTCATTGAATGGAGATGAAGCTTAAAGCCAATAAAAAATACTCCTTCACCACTTAGGAAAACTATTTCTAAAATATTAGCTCAAGCAAATTGACTCAAAATGTTTCTCAGAATCTGTACACTTTTGTAAGTTAGTCTGTACAAAAAAGCGTTTCAAAAACCACCCTGAGCCTTGGCTATTCTACTTTTGACATCTTCACTGCTCCAACCATCTTTACTAATAATACTACCAAGGTAAGTGAAGCTGTCCACCTGATCAATCTTTTCATTACCCAACTTCACCTTTTCATCTTCACTTATTCCTAGCCTTAGGGACTAAGTCTTTATAACATTAATTTTCAGACCTATTCTAGCACCCTGAACTCGCAAAACCTCTAAAACTTTATTCATTTTGCTCACAGTTTCATCTAGGATGCTTAAATCACCAGCATAATCTAAGTCCAGGAGACTTTTTCCTCCCCATTTGATTCCGTGGTCTCCCATTGCCTTTCCTGTGCTTCTTACGACAAAGTCCATCAAAATAATCCATGTAAAGGGGGATAGAACACAACCCTGGTTAACTACTGATTTAATACAAAACCAGCTGCTAACCTCATTTCCTACCTTAACCGCAGCAGTGTTATTCTCGTACATAGCACTAATCACTTTAATGTATTTGTCCGGTATACCATACAAGGATAGAACCTTTACTAAAGCCTTTCTATCAACAGAATCGAACGCTTGGTCATAATCTATAAAACTGAGGATCAAAGGTGTTTGAAAACTCGGGCACTTCTCAATTATTAACCTAAGAGTGAAAATTTGGTCGACACATCCTCTACCTTTTCGAAAACCGCACTGTTCTTCTCTTAAAACTTTGCCTACGGCATCCCTCAGTCTAAAAAGTATCATACTACTAAGCAATTTACTACATACAGAGACCAGACTAATCCCTCGGTAATTACTACACTTACTTTTATCACCTTTCTTATAAAGTGGCTTAATTAACGTTTTCCTAAAATCATTAGGTACTTTCCCTTTTTAAAAAATCTTATTCATAATCTTCAGTAACTTATTTCTAACCTCAGAGCCACCATATTTAAGAAACTCATTTACCACCCTATCAGCACCTGGAGCCTTATTATTTTTTAGTCCTTTTAGTACTGTCGCTAATTCCTCCTCACAAAACAAATCTTCCTTCACATCCAAGGTATCACAAACTTTTTCATTTTCCTCTATATCTCTTCCTTCAACTCTATCTCGGTTAAGCAAATTCTCAAAATGTTTGGCCCATCTCTCCTTAGTTTTTTCCTTATCGCTAATTGCAGCCCTATTCCTATCTTTAACTGGGCCAAGTCCGCATTGACTACTCCCTCTAAATTTGTTAACATACCAGTACAATATTTTACTATTATGCCGTCTAGCTGCATCTTTCGGATCCTCGGCAATTTTATCCAAGGCCTCTACGTCATATCTCCTTAGTTCATATTTCAATGCTTTCTCCACTTTCTTTACATTCCTTTTGTTTTCATATGATCTAATCACTAAGGTAATTCTTGTACAAGGCCTTTCTCCTTTCTATCAAACATAAAGCTTTTTCACTAATATACTTAGCTGCAGTTCTAACTTTCTTCCCTAAAACACCTTCAGCAACTTCACAAATTATTTTTCTAAAATTATTCCAACCATCTTCCACATTATCAAATTTTAAACTCTCAAGTTTAGTATTCAACTGTTCCTGCAAAGTTTTTTTTTCAGATTCTTATCCTGGAGTCTACCAACATCATAACTTCCCGGGAGTTAGTTACCCTTCCAATATTTCAGCTTTAAATTAACCCTTGACACTACTAGATGGTGATCTTTACTCTTAACATCAATAACGGCAGTCCTATATACCCTAGTATCTTGTATTGATCCTGCCAGTCTTCGGTTTACAATAACATAATCAATAAGGTTACCATCACGTGAATACCATGTTAACTTATTAGCCATTTTATGGCCAAACACCGAATTGGTTATAACTGGATTGTTATAACTACAAAACTGCAAAAGCCTGTATCCATTACTGTTTTCTTTTCCTACACCAAATTTACCTAGGCTAGGGTATCATCTATCCCTATTTCTACCAACCTGGGCGTTAAAATCTCCCAGTAAAAACATCATATTTCTACCTGGAACCCTGTCTATTTGCTCCTGTAACTGTAAGTAAAATTCATCTGAGTCACTAGTATCTCCGTCAGTCGGTTCTACAGGGGCATATACTACTATAACTGACGCTCTGAACTTTTAGTCGTAAAATGAGAAATTAGTATTCTATTATTAATACCTTCCCAGCCTAAACAAGACTTAGCAGCTTCCTTATTCATCATGAGCCCTACTCCCTGTTTATGTACCCCATCCTTCCTGCCTGAGTAAACAAATTCTATATCACCTAATTTCATACTTCCTACCCCTGGGATATGAGTTTCTGAAACTCCTAATAAATCCAGTTTTAATCGCTGAATTCGTCAGTCAAAATGTCGATACCATACTCATTTTTTAACGTCGTAACATTCCAAGTCCCAATTTTCATGTTCTTTAAATGATTGAAATTATTTTCGCGTCAGGAAAAGCAATTATCCCGGATAACAGTGCAGGCATATTAAAATAAATTAGAAAACATTTTATGGATTATGATTGTCCTGCGGAATGCTTTTCAAAAATTATCATAAGTATTACCTATTTTAAAATACAGAATAAAATTTAGAATTATTTAGTCCACAAAGATTATAAACCGAGAATTCAATTTTACATCGGCATCAGAAATTCCGATTCACAAATTTACATAACAATTTTGAAAAGCTGACTAGCTTAAAACTCCTTAAAAAAAAGAAATAAGGAGAGTAACGAAAATCTAATTAAGGAATTTCCTTGAAAACATAGAGTCGGAAGAAGTTAGTATCAAGCTACAGAATGCTAAAAAAGGACACCTGGGTCTACTTAGATAGTGTCTCGAAGGAAGATCGCACTCCCAAACTGAGCCCAGAAGAAATCCTTGACCCTAAACCTAGCAGTTATTAGCCCTAATCCAAGGTATCTCAGGTTTTAAGGGTTGATTGAATCAAAGCTATGGATGTTTTCGAGCATTTTCAAGGCTCAGGTGCTGAAAGGATTTATCTCATGCTCCAAAAAGAATGGATAAAGTAGATATACATTGAATCGCAATTCCTAAGAAGACCCCTACTTTAGCCTACATCCCCAAGATATGGCTAAGAGCAAGAGGTGTTTTTATTCCTAAATCTGGGAAAGATGATAATTCAAATCCCATATTACATATTTTGATTGAACTAACATCCTTTTAACTAAAAATGAACGAGCAGTTAATTCATAGGTACTTTATGAGCAATTATGAGACCAAAAATCTTGCGTTCAAAAAGCAAATGGGTTTTAAAAGCAGATATTCTTCAGAAATAGTTGTACAACAATGGGTATGGTGCATAAAGCAGGCACTAGGAACAAAGGAATATGCATTAGGCATATTTCTGCACATAAAAGGGGTGTTTGATAACGTTAATTTTGAATCCTTAGAAATATCCATTGAAAAAGAGAAAATAGATGAAACTTTACAAAAATGGAGCTCCCACACGCTCAAAAACCAGAAGTCAGTCGTAGAGTTAAAGGGAGTAAAAAACTCAAAAGCTGCTTAAAAGTTTGTCTTCTAAGAAAGTGAGTCCTCTGTATATGAGTAATCCAATTATGAATTATTTTTAATCAGTTAGATCGTTACTCTGGGCGCACTCAGGCATACACCAAAGATCTACTATCTCGCACGAGGTAGGTATCTCAGACACTGCTTGAATTACGACAACCATTACTCAACACTATTCAGATATGGACACAAAAGCATAAACTACGTTTTGTTCCTGAAGAGTATGAACCGATAGTGCAGAAAATTTTCTAGAGGAAGAAGCAATAATAAGTGCTGTCAGGTTGAAGATTGTTGATCAAAGGACACAGAGACAGCAAATGCGGAATAGGAAAATAAAGTCACATTGATACCTACGTCTCACTACTGCTAAAAAATAGTAGTGTTCATTTGATAAAACCTGTAGGGAAATAACAGATAGTACTAAAAGCTAGTAATGAAAAGAATCTGGATATTGTACTGCTTAACTAAAACAGAGCAATAGTCTGTTATAAAGGTAAATCGTAAGACCAAGGAAAATGGGGGACTGGAGTAGGGTTTTATCATAATACCCTGATTCATCACTTGAATCATTTTACAACGGTCTTCCACGCTGATATGAATGGACTAGAACAAGCACCTATAAGAATGGAACAATTCAAAGTACAGGTAAGGACAAATGCACCTTATCTGATAACCAATTATGTCTTAGGGCTCTTGAGAATATTAAGAGCAGGCAAAAAAGTAGTTTGAGGTGCTAAGAATCAAATGGCAATCAAATTGCACCTGTTTTAGCCCCCGGACATTCTGGGGTCACAGGTAATGATTTGGCAGATAAACCGGCTAAGGCCGGGACATCAATGATTTTTTATTGCCCGGAAACTTTCGTTCCCATACCTTGAAGTTGTTCGAAAGCAGCTATAAGGAAATAGACCCTTGAGAGGGCGGAAAAAATCAACATAGAAAGGTGGTATGTAAAAAAAAAACCTAGGAAGTTTAAATGACCCAGCACAAGTTACAAGCCTGAAAAAATTTGTCCCATTTTTGAAAAAGGGGAAAGCAATCCCACTTGAATGAGTGATCTTGATGAAAATTACACCATCAAATACACCGTATCAGAAACCTATTTAAAGAGATTTGAAGCCCCAATCTGCAAAAATACAATATTTTGCATTTATGGCGAGACGAATGATCATAGTGTATTTTCATTTTGTTGTTTTCCCCCGGGGGTGATTGTATTGAACCAGTGATCCTAGAACATCAAGGAAAAAGCTAATTTGAACTGAAATAAAAAATTCTAGCTCCCTTTTGAAATACCAAGAAAAAGATTGTACCACAATAGAGTAGCACGCAATACCACGTGGGATTACATTCAATCCTAAATATACTCTAGTCAATAGATAATAAATACTTAGAACTGATTTTTTTTTTAATCTGCATTAAAATACATAGAACAACAAGACCTGTTATTTATGCTGACTCTAAATATCAAAAATGTATTAACTTTAAAGTTGCTATTCAAAAACAGTTAGCACATGAAAATGCACATAATTTAAGAAATAGGAATTGGTCTAACCCAAAAAGGGGTACGGTCTTGATTGAAATTATAAAATAAGATTGAACATTAATAAGAAACTTAAAGCTATTATAGACAAAATATGGAATTTCTTGATTTCCCAGAGAAGCATCGTTAGACATGGGAATATCCATAGTCTGTAATCCTAGATTATTAAAAGAGAGTTTATTTGAATGAACATTTGAAGGTATCGTGCCTTTTTAGTAACGAAACAGATCACATCCTGTGTTGCCACGGTCACAGGTTTCCTGTGAAACTTCACAGGTTTTTTTTTATAGTCACAGGTTCAGAGGTTTTTGCCTCCGAATGGTAGAAAGTCACAGGTTTTTGTGTTAAAGCCTAATATGACCTAACTTTCTGCTAAAAGTTGAATTTTGTAAAGCTCACATTTTCGGATTGTTTTTAGTGATTTTGAGACGACATCTATTAATCAAAAATCTAAAGCTTCATCGCATTAATTATAACTGACAGCCATTTTGAAACAACCATTTTGAATTGAATTAAAACAAGCTGATTAGTCACCATAAGTGGTCAACTCTACATTGTGAATGGAATTGTAATTTGAAACATGCTGTGTATGTTTATATTTATATTTTCTGTTTATATTCCAGCTAAGTGGCAAACTAAACAACAATGAGAAGTGGCTAAGTTTACAAAGCAAGAAACAGTAAGAAGTGAAAAAAAAAACTGTTGCTGTCGGTCGCACAAGTCATTCGTTGGTATTCTGTGCTTCAGCAGCATTTAAAACCTTGCCAGACTGGTTAGAGTCTTTTGTGCATGATACCATACACAACATTACCCATAGTCCTAAGAGGAGTGGAGAATTTGGTGACCACCGGAAGTTCGCTAAAATTGAAGCGAAACAGTTTCTATCGGTGGTTTCTACGAGATGGCTTAGCTTTGAAGCAGCCGTCAGACGGCTATTAGAAACCTGGAATCTAGACCCCGGCGCCGTGCCGATGAGGGAATACCGGCGGCGGCGGGGCAAAAAACATACCACGCCGCACCGCCTGTAAGACGCCGGCGGCGCGCCACCGGTAAGATGTCGGTGGCGCGCCGCCGGCAGGATCAATGTTGACCGCAAACATTAATGTTTTCATCAGTCTTTCTCAAATCACAGCTTAAATTTACAACAGATTCGAGCCTATTCATGAGTTCAAAAATTCAAAAGTCGCTGGCTGGAAACTGGTCTTCTTCGTTATTCATCAAGAGAAGTAGATATCTGGTAGAAACGAAATGGCTGTGGTGTTTCAGAACCCTTGCATAATAGGAGTAGTTGAAGTATCTATTAGCTATGTATTCTTAACATAAATAATTATCAAAATTTGTAGTTTTTTTTCATCGAGCATTACTGCATATAAAACTTCAAAATACCGTATCACAAAATTCGTAAGTTATCTGGGTAAAAACTTTGAATATAACTTTGAACTTAAAAGCTTAATTTTTCATAATGCCCTTTGCCTATATCTGTTTTGTCACATTTAAAACAGTTGAAATGGGCGACTTTGATATTGATTGTTTTTTTTTTTTTGCTCTTTTGGATTCCTAAGAAGCCTTCTTGTATTAAAAACTGGTTTTTAATCACAATTTAAAAAAAAATTATTTTAAAGTTTTTTTTGGCTTCTTTATAGAATATGTCATGTAGGCTAAGGCTGAACTGCTGCCTTTTTTTTATCGCTTTTGGCTGCTCTTTTGGATATTATTCATTTTTTCTTTTGGGGATTCATTCCAAATTATACACTGATAAATACCTAATATCAGTCAAATTATAAACTGTATCTAAAAGGAGTAAATTTATCAAATTGAAAAATACACGATGAACACTTCACATGAGAACACTTCAATTACAATGACACAAAAACACTTAATAGTTTATTCGCTATGAAGATAAATGAAGTGCCAGCTATTTTCTTAGGTAAAAAATGAAAAGCTCATCCGTTTTAAGTGTATTTAAATGAAATAATATACAGACTGAAGTAGCTCCAGAAAGATGTTGGAAATGTTCATCCTAGTTTGTCACCTACCCCCCCCCCCTCTATAATACCTCCCTACCCCCCCCCCCCCTCTGGATACCACCTTGATAGGATGCCATCTCAGCATTCATTAGAAAAATAATTTACTGAATAATTAACAAGGTCACTATATGGTTAAAAAAAACACGCAAAATAACGTTAAACAGCTTAGTGTTCCTTGAAAAAAAATTGAGGGTATGAGTAAAGGGGTACAAAGACAACAACAAAAATGTCGAAATTATTCAGATATACCTCAAATTATTGAAAAACTGAGTCATAGATTCGCCGTGTCATTCCATAAGATCCAAAGAATCGAATTAAAAGGGAGCACACACAAAAGCCAAATAAGGCCAGTAGCCTATGAGAAATCGTAAAATACCCAAGACAATTAACAAGTCCTAATGGAGGGCCCTGGGTCTATCAAAATATTTCAATAGTTTCCCAGGGAATTTGATATCATTTTCTTCTATCTCCACTTTAAATGAAAAAAATAATTATCTTTTAGCATCCCTGCTTTCAATAAAAAAGGATGAGGTATTATCATTTAAAAATGATAGCCCCCTATCCCCCTCCCCTATAGGCAATAATTTACAATTTATTTATGAATCATATTTTTGGGGTAACTTCCGCTTCAATCTTTAATTCCCCAGGCTTGTACATAACTTAGTCTATAGCTAAATTTTGTCTCAACCAAAGGCTGTTTTTTTTTTGGAGGGCGGGGGGTAAAAATGTTCCAGAAAGAAGATTGTATTTTCTATCAGGTGTTCAATAATTGAGTATTAAACATTAAGAAAATCTTATCTAAAAACAGCAAAAAAAATCTGCAAACTTACAATTCAGCTGTAGAAACAATCTGTCGGCTGTCGATTTCAAAATCCAACAAAAGGCTGAAGCTGTATAGTAGTGAATACGTTCTATAATTCTATTCAAGTTGAAAATAAAATTCTTGACTACGAATGATGTAAGAAATAGCGATTGGGAAACTGCATTCGAAATTATTTAAACTTATTTCATAAGGACGATACTTTTTTTGTCAACATATGAAGAACTATGTATATTGCAATATTTGCAATAGCATATTGCATCTGTCTGGTTTTTATGCAAAGTAAGAAAAGAGACGAAAATTAATGAACAAGAGAGCAGTGAAGAATTATGGTATACCAAGTAATATTTGGCAGGGAAAGTCACTGGTGATAAATCACTAGGGGTGGCACCGTGATTGCGTGATTTTCGGGGATTCGGAGAACCAAATTTTTTTTGGGGGTGACGCATAGATTTTCGGGGAAATACCCGAAAATTCGGGGATGGTGCAAGCCCTGCTTGATTTCTAATCAGGAAAATCGAAATACTAAACCACACGAGAAGGAAAAGCCCAACTTTGCGGTTGACACAATACTGAATTGCCGTAAAAATAATGTAAAGTCGACCGAACGCCGCCACCGCTGCCGGCGGCGGCGTGCCTGCGGTGCGCCGGCGTTGTTACGACACTTCGGCGGCGTTCGACCGGGCCTCTCGTCGGCGGCGTTCGGTCGATCCGCCGGCGCGGTGCCGGGGTCTACTGGAATCCCTTGTTGTTGTTTTACAGTAGTCACGCCTTAGGCGAGGGCGCTACAGATAAGGCGAGCAAGGAGAAGGCACTCAAAATATACAACGCTTTGAACAATCCTGTCATGAAGGCCTATCTCTATTTTATTGCCCACGTTCTTGGGATTATCAGCTCCCTAAACACTGAGTTTCAGAGCAGTGACACAAGAATCCACAGGCTGGTGAGCAGCTTCAGCGTGACGTACGCAATATTACTCCGAATGTTCGTAAGAAAATGCGTGATACTGGTAGCGAAATCACCTTTCCCTGTACATCTGGTTCCTGCGAACTATCTTGAACTGGAGGACATGAAACTAGGCACCAATACTGAATGTTACCTGGAGGAAAGTGAATCAAAGATTACCGAAGGCTCACTCAAAGCCTTTAGGGTCAACTGTCTGAGGTTTTTGATGGAGCTCTGCAAGCACATGAGACAAAGAATAAGCTGGTCAAACCCAATTTTGTCCGACCTAATGATTTGGGACCCCAGCGTTGCACTCGGATCTGAAGAGGTGAGCATTATCGTATTCTCGTGCGCTTTTCTATGCTTCTGGGAAGCGACGCAACGATTGTAGAACGCAAGAGAGAAAATATTGATCGTCAGCTGCAAGAACTCAGGTTGAGCCGAGCTGATCTTGGTTAAGATCTTGTCGACCAACCGTCTGCTTTCCGGAAGAGTATTTTGTATCTAAAGAATGGTATTGGTGAAAAAAAGTTTGCTGATCTGGCGGCCTTTATGTTGTACCTCTATTGTCTTCACCTTTCAAGCACTGCTACAGAGCAACAATTCTCTGTCCTGTCGCATATGAAATCGAGACTGCGTAACAAGCTGAAAACCGGGACAAGCTGCGTAACAAGCTGAAAACCAGCTTGTAATAAAGAAGATCCTCGACATGCTGAACCTGACAGCTCAGACTCACACTCTGCCACTAAGTAGAGTACTGACTTTGATGAGGTGAGTATTTCGTTGCTTCTATGCATTCCAGCTCCAATGCAAAGGGTCGGCTCGTAATTTTTCCTCGTACCAACGCCAATCCCTCCTTTTTTTCCTTTCGAAGTGGACAATTTTCTTCTCATTAAATCGTAAAAAGATTACAGATTGATAAAAACAAACCAATGACTTATCTTGTGGAAGATACTAGGCCAAAACGTTGGAATGAGCTTCAAGAACAGTTTAAATAAAGATAACTTTGATTAGAACTGGGGTTTGCAGATATACTTTAAGGGGTGAAAGGATTCCTATAAGCTTTTCCTTAAAGCGCGAAAGAATTTTCAAGTTGAGGTTTTTTCAATTCGATCTTATAAGGTTGATAGAATTGTCAATATTGCGAAAGGAAAAACTTAATGTTTCTTGAAGAAGAATCAGATTGTAAAGAGATTATTAAAAAATTATTAGATTATTAATATTTAAAAAGTTTCCCGTTTATTTTCTAAAATTGGTCTTTCTCTCAATATTGAGAAGTTTTGATTTCTAGTTTTTAATGCTCCGACTTCCTCTAATATTCTCTTGGTTTGTCGTGGTTTTTCTACACCCTCTGGTTCTGTTTTTCGATGGTTGGGTATCACTGTTAATAAATCAATTTCTAGCCTACGCCAGTGCACTGGTCGTGATGTTAAAAAGGAAATTTAAATTGGTTATCCTAAGATTGCTGCCAATCGAGGGAAGTATAACAGACGGGCACTGGGTCGGTTATATTCTACTTTTTGTGATCATCATGTCCTTTACCCTTCTGGTATTTACCCCCTTTTAAAGAAGAAAGATGATAAACATACCCGGTCTTTTTATTTCAGATATTGTAAATTTTTACTTTATATCCCCCTCTTGGCATAGTAATAGTGAAATAATTTGTAAGTTTGAAGTCCTCGATGTAACAGCAAAGTTGGCCGTGCTGCACGGAAGGCTTTCGGATTCAGCTTTTTGTCGTTTTTCGCCTCATCATCCTTTGGTCCGCTGTTGGGTTAATTTCATTTTAGTGTATTTTACTTCATTTTTTCTCTTTTTTTCCTTGTCTTACTCATAACTTTGCGTAAGACATGGGTTATATACAAATTATTATTATTATTACTGTTAGAGAAATAAGGCAACTAGAACAGACCAAAAAATGGCAGCGTAAGTAGATTTAATAGTTTTGGTTCAGAATCAGCATTGCCTAAGGAAATTTGCAAATTTTTCAAACTTCTTGCTGTAGGATTCGCTATAGGGTTTAGATAAAAACTTCTTGTCACATCTGAACAGATCGGTAAAATTAACGTGTGGATGCCACCTTTCTTTTTTTATGATCTACCCACTTATTTTACTTCTGCAAGAAGTTTTGCTTTGTGTTAGTTAAGTACAATTCTTCAAAGTCAGATTTCTTGTCTGTGAGGTTTGGAAAGGCTCAAAATTTAGGAACACTGCATGATTTTAACTTAAATTAAACAAAAATGTAGTGAAGACCTTAGCTAGATAATCTAACCCTACAATTGCCTTAAGTAGCTGAGGGCTACTTTTAAATGTTCAGAAAACGGCAAGATAGAGGAGTTGTTAAACAATTTTAACCACTTGACCAACCAGTTGGCTGAGTGGTTAAGGTGATCGATGTCTTTTGTTCTGGATTCCGGAATCTGGTGGAGGAATCTGTTAATGAAGACTGAACCTAACAAACTTGTTTCGCAACAAACTATATCTTTTTATTTTGCTTTCCATTATCTTGCGATTTTCTATCAAAGCAGCGTAATTTGCCATTTTATCCCCTCACATCATAACTTGCGCAACGTGGTGAAACTTACAGAATTTGCAGGATAAATGAGCGAACCAAAACATCGATAGTTCCTGCCTGGAATTACGAATAGATCTCCAGTCTGGGGATTAGAATTTCTGTCAGGTTTGCACATGGTCTTTAAGGAAAATCCGAACTTAAGGTGCAATTACACGATACGAAAAACCGTGCGGAGGTAATCGCACGTTTTCCCATGCGGATTGAACAATATTATTTTCATCTTAAAACCATGTAGGTCATCGTAGGTCAAAATAGATATTTTGTTACGACAGCCGTTTGGATCTTGTCGCGTTTGGACCGTTTGGACCCGTTTGGACAATTGTTGAAGTGAAAATGACTCTCGATGATTGGTTCTTAACTTTTTGACTAAGATACCTATCTTAGTCAAAAAGTTAAGAACCAATCATAATTAAAACCATAATAAGAACCAAACCCCTAATGTATGTATTAAAAATATATGAATATAGAAGTTAGTAGAAAGCTATCTTATACTCCCGTACCCACACCATATTTGGGCGTGGAATCCCCAGTGAGAATGATTGCGTAATCGAAGTGTGTCAATGACCTCTTTTTCCAAGGTCGATTTATTTGTTGTTGTTGTTCTTCCAAGTGCACGCTCGGGGCGAATGTTAAGATCCAGGAATAGGAAACAGGATCACGTGTTTCTGACAGATGATGCCATGATTGATTGATTTGTCACGAAAGGGGAATTAATTTGTTGTTTCTAAGGGGAATTATTGATTCACGAAAGGGGAATTAATTTATTGTTTCCAAGGAGAATTGTCTCCGGGACGAAGTTTATTAATATCTTTGGAGTTCGACCAGGAGAATTGTTTCCGGGGCGAAGTTTATTAATGTCTTTGGTTTTCATCCAGGAGAATTGTTTCTGGGCGAAGTTTTTTAATGTCTGACAGATGATGTCATGATTGATTGATTTGTCACGAAAGGGGAATTAATTTGTTGTTTCTAAGGGGAATTATTGATTCACGAAAGGGGAATTAATTTGTTGTTTCCAAGGAGAATTGTCTCCGGGAAGAAGTTTATTAATGTCTTTGGAGTTCTTCCAGGAGAACTGTTTCCGGGCGAATGTTTTGATCTTAGAGATGAAGAGATTAGCGCGGGAAAGGGTTTCTTAGTATTTTCAAATGTGACAGCGCAGGGATGTCAAAAACAAAAGGAACACGCTGAAATTACGTTTAGGGGTTATTTGGGCGAAACCGTTTTAGACATTTTAGGGAATTATTTCGGCGAAACAGTTAGAGACATTTTAAAAGATGATTTTAGAAGAGGTTTTAGAAGAGGATTTGAGGGTGAAACTCTGTGGTCGTTATAATATACAAGTTCCATTTGAACAGTGTCGTGAGGTCCCCATACCCCAACCCCAAAAGGCTCCGATCCCCCTACCCCAACCCCGAAGGAAGCCCCCGGTCCTCAATGGTCCCCCGGGCTCCCAAAGGGCCCCCGACGTCCCCAAAGGCCCCTGAGCCCCCATTTTTTAATACTTTTTTAAGGCTTTATTATATCTTTTCAGAACAACTTATTTTCTTAATGTCCATCCTAAACCCATTTTACAAGCTGAAGTACTCAGCTTTTCCCCCACAAATTTACTATAAGGCTTTTCGAATACCCCAATATCAAGCAATACTTTTCAAAGGCATTTCAGAACAAGTTCTTTACGTAATTTTCTTCCTAAACCCATTTTACAAGTTGAAGTACTTATCTTTACCCCCACAACTTTACTTCACGACTTTTTTGCACACCCAAACATCAAGCAATACTTTTCAAAGGGAATTTCAGAACAATTTCTTTTCTTAATGTCCTTCCTAAACCCATTTTACAAGTTGAAGTACCCGTCCTTTTCACACACAACTTTACCTTACGACTTTTTTGCATACCCCAACATCAAGCAATACTTTTCAAAAGGCATTTCAGAACAAGTTCTTTTCTTAATGTCCTTCCTAAACTCATTTTACAAGTTGAAGTACCCATCCTTTTCACACACAACTTTACTTTACAGCTTTTTGAATGCCCAACACCAAGCAATACTTTTTAAAAGGCATTTCAGAACAAGTTCTTTTCTTAATGTCCTTCCTAAACCCATTTTACAAGTTGAAGTACCCATCCTTTTCACCCACAACTTTAATTTACAGCTTTTTGAATGCCTCAACACCAAGCAGTACTTTTCAAAAGGCATTTCAGAACAAGTTCGTTTCTTAGTATCCCTCCTAAACTCATTTTACAAGTTGAAGTATCCATCCTTTTCCCCACAACTTTACATTACGACTTTTTGCACACCCCAACATCAAGCAATACTTTTCAAAGGCATTTCAGAACAAGTTATTTTCTTAATGTCCTTCCTAAACCCATTTTACAAGTTGAAGTACCCATCCTTTTCACCCACAACTTTACTTTACAGCTTTTGAATGCCCCAATACCAAGAAATAGTTTTCAAAAGGCATTTCAGAACAAGTTATTTTCTTAATGTCCCTTCTAAACCAATTTTACAAGTTGAAGTACCCATCCTTCTCACCCACAACTTTACATTACAGCTTTTTGGATACCTCAACACCAAGCAATACTTTTCAATGCATTTCACAACAAGTTCTTTTCTTAATGTCCCTTCTAAACCCATTTTACAAATTGAAGTACCCATCCTTTTCACCCACAACTTTAATTTACAGCTTTTTGAATGCCTCAACACCAAGCAGTACTTTTCAAAAGGCATTTCAGAACCAGTTCTTTTCTTAATGTCCCTCCTAAACCCATTTTACAAGTTGAAGTACCCATCCTTTTCACACACAACATTACTTTACAGCTTTTGGAATGCCCCAAAACCAAGCAGTACTTTTCAAAGGCATTTCAGAACAAGTTATTTTCTTAATGTCCTTCCTAAACCCATTTTACAAGTTGAAGTTCCCATCCTTTTCACCAACAACTTTACTTTACAGCTTTTTGAATGCCTCAACACCAAGCAGTACTTTTCAAGAGGCATTTCAGAACCAGTTCCTTTCTTAATGCCCTCCTAAACCCTTTTTACAAATTGAAGTACCCATCCTTTTCACACACAACATTACTTTACAGCTCTTGAATGCCACAACACCAAGCAATACTTTTCAAAGGGCATTTCACAACAAGTTCTTTTCTTAATGTCCCTCCTAAACCCATTTTACAAGTTGAAGCACCCATCCTTTACACGCACAACTTTACTTTACAGCTTTTGAATGCCCCAACACCAAGCAATACTTTTCAAAAGGCATTTCAGAACCAGTTCCTTTCTTAATGTCCCTCCTAAACCCATTTTACAAGTTGAAGTACCCATCCTTTTCACCCACAACTTTACTTTACAGCTTTTTGAATGCCCCAAAACCAAGCAGTACTTTTCAAAGGCATTTCAGAACAAGTTCCTTTCTTAATATCCCTCCTAAACCCATTTTACAAATTGAAGTACCCATCCTTTTCATCTATAACTTTACTTTACGACTTTTTGCAACCCCCCTCCCCCCCCCCCCCCAACATCAAGCAATACTTTTCAAAGGCATTTCAGAACAAGTTCTTTTCTTAATGTCCTTCCTAAACCAATTTTACAAGTTCAAGTACCCATCCTTTTCACCCACAACTTCACTTTACGACTTTTTGCATACCCCAACATCAAGCAATACTTTTCAAAGGCATTTCAGAACAAGTTCTTTTCTTAATGTCCTTCCTAAACCCATTTTACAAGTTGAAGTACCCATCCTTTTCACCCACAACTTTACTATACTGCCCTTTTGAATGCTCCAACACCAAGCAATACTTTTCAATGAGCATTTCAGAACAAGTTCTTTTCTTAGTGACCGTCCTAAACCCATTTTACAAATTGAAGTACCCATCCTTTTCACCCACAACTTTACTTTACAGCTTTTGAATGCCCCAACACCTGGCAATACTTTTCAAAAGCCATTTCAGAACCAGTTCCTTTCTTAATGTCCCTCATAAAACCTTTTTACAAATTGAAGAACCCACCCTTTTCACCCACAACTTTACTATACTGCCTTTTTGAATGCTCCAACACCAAGCAATACTTTTCAAATGACATTTCAGAACAAGCTATTTTCTTAATGTCCTTTCTAAACCCATTTTACAAGTTGAAGTACCCATCCTTTTCACCCACAACTTTACTTTACAGCTTTTGAATGCCACAACACCAAGCAATACTTTTCAAAAGGCATTTCAGAACCAGTTCCTTTCTTAATGTCCCTCATAAAACCTTTTTACAAATTGAAGTACCCATCCTTTTCACACACAACATTACTTTACAGCTCTTGAATGCCACAACACCAAGCAATACTTTTCAAAGGGCATTTCAAAACAAGTTACTTTTCTTAATGTACCTCCTAAACCCATTTTAAAAGTTGAAGTACCCATCCTTTTCAACTCACAAATTTACTTTACAGCTTCTGAATGCCTCAACACCTAGCAATACTTTTCAAAAGGCATTTCAGAACCAGTTCCTTTCTTAATGTCCCTCCTAAACCCATTTTACAAGTTGAAGTACTCATCCTTTTCACCACAACTTTACTATACTGCTTTTTTGAATGCTCCAACACCAAGCAATACTTATCAAATGGCATTTCAGAACAAGTTCTTTTCTTAATGTCCCTCCTAAACCCATTTTACAAGTTGAGGTACCCATCCTTTTCACCACAACTTTACTTTACAACTTTTTTGCACGCCACAATATCATGCAAGTTTCCACTTCAGTTCAGATTTTTCTCAAGAGATGAAAAATTTAAAATACTGTTCCAAATTTTTCATAGAAGATAGAAGTTAACTCAAGCTGAATTTTAAAGAACTACAGTCAATTCATTTCTCCAAAGAAAATAAAAATCTTCACTTCAGATTTTTCATAGAAGATAGAAATTACAGTTATCTTCTGAATGTTTATTAAAGAACTTACATGGTCAATTCTAATTTCTCCAAGAAACATTAAAATCTTCCACGTTTCTTAGTTCCTTAGTTTTCACAGAGACACAAGGAAATTTAAAGTTCGATTTTGAAATTTTTCCGTAGAAGATAGAAAAAATCTATACCATAGTGGTGAATATTTTCCCGGAAGATAAAAATTTCTACTTCAATTTTAAATTTTCTCAACGAAGTGAAGAAAAGTTCAAGTTCTAGTCATCAAGCAAGATTCCACTTCAGTTCAGATTTTTCTCAAAGAGATGAAAAAATTTAAAATACTGTTCCAAATTTTTCATAGAAGATTGAAAGTTCGAGTTATCTTCTGAATTTTATTTTACAGTTCAATTCTAATTTCTCCAAAGAAAATAAAAATCTTCCACTTCAATTCATAAGTTCACAAAGACACAAGGAAATTTAAAGTTCTATTTGAAATTTTTCTGTAGAAGATAGAAAAAGCTACACCATAGTTGTGAATATTTCCCCGAAGATAAAAAGTTCTACTTTAATTTTAAATTTTCTCAACCAAGTGAAGAAAAGTTCAAGTTCTAGTCTGAATTTTCTCAATGAAAAAGAAATTAGTTATTGATCAATTCTATTTTTCCTAAATAATGTAAAAAGGTTCCACTTCAGTTCAGATTTTTCTCAAAGAGATGAAAAAATTCAAAATACTTTTCCAAATTTTTCTTAGAACATAGAAAATTTCAAGTTATTTTCTGAATTTTACCAAAGAACACACTTCAATTTTAATTTCTCCAGAGAAAATAAAAATCTTCCACTTCAATTATTTATTTTCACAAAACACAAAGAAATTTAAAGTTCTTTTCTAAATTTTTCCATAGAAGATAGAGAAGCTACACCTTAGTTGTGAATATTTTCCCGGAAGATAAAAAGTTCTACTTTAATTTTAAATTTTCTCAATGAAGTGAAGAAAAGTTCAAGCTCTGTTCTGAATTTTCTCAATGAAAAAGAAATTAGTTATTGATCAATTCTATTTTTCCTAATAATATAAAAAGGTTCCACTTCAGTTCAGACGTTTCCCCAAAGACATAAATTTAAAATTCTCCTCCAAATTTTTTGTAGAAGATAGAAAAAGTTACACATTGATCGTGAATATTTCACTATGAAGATAAGGAGCTAATTTTCTCATTGATGTGAAGAAAAGTTCAAGTTCTTTTCCTAACTATCCATATGAAAAGAAATAAGTTACAGATCAATTCTATTTTTCAAGAAAAAATAAAAATTTTCCACTTCAGTTCAGATTTTTCTCAAAGAGATGGAAAAATTTAAAATTACTGTTCTAAATTTTTCATAGAAGATAGAAAAAGTTATACGTTGATCATGAAAAGTTAACTCAAGTCTGAATTTTATTAAAGAACTTACAGTTCAATTCTAATTTCTCCAGAGAAAAATAAAAATCTTCCACTGCAGTTCTTAATTTCACAAAGACACAAAGAAATTTAAAGTTCTCTTCTGAATTTTCATAGAGAAAAGAAAAAGTTATAGTTCAATTCTAATTTTTTTTCAAAGAAAATAAAAAATCTCCAACTTTTTAATAAACATTCTAAGCGCTTAACATGCTAACGTTTCCTAAGATAATAGAAATATAACAAAGTAATGCATAAAATATTTTTATTGAAGTAACAACATGTAGTAACAACATAAAAATATGTTACAGACATTATTTTACATTATTAACATCATTGAACAGCATTGAACATTCTGAATCTGTTCCATAAAATAATTTATCGAGTTTTCTCTCTCTTGATACTAGAGTTACTCGCTTCTCTTAGTTCATAACCACTAGAATAATCATTCATCCATTTTGAGTCATATACAATTTCCACTGGGAATGTCACCTACTGATTCAATACACGTTTCATCCTAGGTATTATTTGATTCATTGACTATATGATCAATAGTAGTAATAATGCTCACTTGTGCTTCATTTTCCAATCAATTTGTCATTATATTCATTAGTAATATTGTCTGCCAATGCTCTTTTTATTTTACCAGCAATTTCACTGTCTATTATCACATTATTTTTACAGAGGCAACAGTTTTGGCACGTTGACAAGATATGATTTATAATGTTGGTGCAGCAGTAGGCTCTTCTTTTCTTACTGATTTCATTCGAATGCTAACACCGGAAAGATGACAATAAGATCTATCAACGGCTAACATGTTACCAGAACCATTAGCTAGAAGTTGCCCATCTTCATCACTATTATTTTTAAGTTGGCATTCTCTTTGAGCACTAACTTCTCTGGAAATGATACTTTCACATATCCACCTTTTGAATGATGAAAATTCTTGACTACTCCAAAGGAATTTAACTCCTCACTGTCATGACAACGTAGGCACACATTCCCAATAAGATCTCCACTACTACTTGTCCCATAGTTCAAATATATCTCTTTGTCAGCATTCAAGGCAACAATGACTTTATCATGTGCACACACTTTCTTCGAATAATTCATTTTCACGTCTTTTTTAAAAATATGGTGTAGGTGTTTATCCCTCCAATGGTAAAAAATTACTGATTTAACTCACGTAATAAACTCGATAGTCTCGATAACCTACCATGGAGTACCACTGGGAAAGCCGCTTCCAATGTAAGAGCAACCATAGAGTACGTTTGCTACACCCGCAAGCATGCATAGTGAGAGAGAAATACAAAGTCGACCTGGGGGGATTTTCCGGCGAGTATGGTTAGGTTAGGTTAGACTAGATTAAGTTAGGTTAGATTAGGTTAGGTAAAGTCAGGTTAGGTAAGTTAGGTTAGGTTAGCTAAGTTAGGCTAGGTTAGCTAGTAAACATCTCTCCATGTTTAAGTTAGGTTAGGTTAGGCTAGATTAAGTTATGTTAGGTTAAGTTAGGTTAGGTTAGCCTACGTACGCGCGCGTACGTAGGCTAACCTAACTAACTAACTTAACCTAACATAACTTAATCTAGCCTAACCTAACCTAACTTAAACATGGAGAGATGTTTACTAGCTAACCTAGCCTAACTTAGCTAACCTAACCTAACTTACCTAACCTGACTTTACCTAACCTAATCTAACCTAACTTAATCTAGTCTAACCTAACCTAACCTAACCATACTCGCCGGAAAATCCCCCAGGTCGACTTTGTATTTCTCTCTCACTATGCATGCTTGCGGGTGTAGCAAACGTACTCTATGGTTGCTCTTACATTGGAAGCGGCTTTCCCAGTGGTACTCCATGGTAGGTTATCGAGACTATCGAGTTTATTACGTGCGTTAAATCAGTAATTTTTTACCATTGGAGGGATAAACACCTACACCATATTTTTAAAAAAGACGTGAAAATGAATTATTCGAAGAAAGTGTGTGCACATGATAAAGTCATTGTTGCCTTGAATGCTGACAAAGAGATATATTTGAACTATGGGACAAGTAGTAGTGGAGATCTTATTGGGAATGTGTGCCTACGTTGTCATGACAGTGAGGAGTTAAATTCCTTTGGAGTAGTCAAGAATTTTCATCATTCAAAAGGTGGATATGTGAAAGTATCATTTCCAGAGAAATTAGTGCTCAAAGAGAATGCCAACTTAAAAATAATAGTTGATGAAGATGGGCAACTTCTAGCTAATGGTTCTGGTAACATGTTAGCCGTTGATAGATCTTATTGTCATCTTTCCGGTGTTAGCATTCGAATGAAATCAGTAAAGAAAAGAAGGGCATACTGCTGCACCAACATTATAAATCATATCTTGTCAACGTGCCAAAACTGTTGCCTCTGTAAAAATAATGTGATAATAGACAGTGAAATTGCTGGTAAAATAAAAAGAGCATTGGCAGACAATATTACTAATGAATATAATGACAAATTGATTGGAAAATGAAGCACAAGTGAGCATTATTACTACTATTGATCATATAGTCAATGAATCAAATAATACCTAGGATGAAACGTGTATTGAATCAGTAGGTGACATTCCCAGTGGAAATTGTATATGACTCAAAATGGATGAATGATTATTCTAGTGGTTATGAACTAAGAGAAGCGAGTAACTCTAGTATCAAGAGAGAGAGAACTCGATAAATTATTTTATGGAACAGATTCAGAATGTTCAATGCTGTTCAATGATGTTAATAATGTAAAATAATGTCTGTAACATATTTTTATGTTGTTACTACATGTTGTTACTTCAATAAAAATATTTTATGCATTACTTTGTTATATTTCTATTATCTTAGGAAACGTTAGCATGTTAAGCGCTTAGAACATTTATTAAAAAGTTGGAGATTTTGTGTTTTCTTTGAAAAAAAATTAGAATTGAACTATAACTTTTTCTTTTCTCTAAGAAAATTCAGAAGAGAACTTTAAATTTCTTTGTGTCTTTGTGAAATTAAGAACTGCAGTGGAAGATTTTTATTTTTTTCTGGAGAAATTAGAATTGAACTGTAAGTTCTTTAATAAAATTCAGACTTGAGTTAACTTTTCATGATCAACGTATAACTTTTTCTATCTTCTATGAAAAATTTAGAACAGTAATTTTAAATTTTTCCATCTCTTTGAGAAAAATCTGAACTGAAGTGGAAAATTTTTATTTTTTCTTGAAAAATAGAATTGATCTGTAACTTATTTCTTTTCATAGGGATAGTTAGGAAAAGAACTTGAACTTTTCTTCACATCAATGAGAAAATTAGCTCCTTATCTTCATAGTGAAATATTCACGATCAATGTGTAACTTTTTCTATCTTCTACAAAAAATTTGGAGGAGAATTTTAAATTTATGTCTTTGGGGAAACGTCTGAACTGAAGTGGAACATTTTTATATTATTAGGAAAAATAGAATTGATCAATAGCTAATTTCTTTTTCATTGAGAAAAATTCAGAAGAGAGCTTGAACTTTTCTTCACTTCATTGAGAAAATTTAAAATTAAAGTAGAACTTTTTATCTTCCTGGAAAATATTCACAACTAAGGTGTAACTTCTCTATCTTCTATGAAAAAATTTAGAAAAGAACTTTAAATTTCTTTGTGTCTTTGTGAAAATAAATAATTGAAGTGGAAGGTTTTTATTTTCTCTGGAGAAATTAAAATTGAAGTGTGTTCTTTGGTAAAATTTAAGTAGAACTTAAAATTTAAAATTGAAGTAGAAATTTTTATCTTCCGGGAAAATATTCACAACTATGGTATAGCTTTTTCTATCTTCTACGGAAAAATTTCAAATAGAACTTTAAATTTCCTTGTGTCTTTGTGAAATTATGAATTGAAGTGGAAGATTTTATTTTCTTTGGAGAAATTAGAATTGAACTGTAAGTTCTTTAATAAAATTCAGAAGATAACTTGAACTTTCATCTTCTATGAAAAATTTGGAACAGTATTTTAAATTTTTTCATCTCTGAGAAAAATCTGAACTGAAATGAAATCTTGCATTATGACTAGAACTTGAACTTTTCTTCACTTCGTTGAGAAAATTTAAAATTTTTGTAGAAATTTTTATCTTCCGGGAAAATATTCACAACTATGGTATAGCTTTTTCTATCTTCTACGGAAAAATTTCAAATAGAACTTTAAATTTCCTTGTGTCTTTGTGAAATTATGAATTGAAGTGGAAGATTTTTATTTTCTTTGGAGAAATTAGAATTGAACTGTAAGTTCTTTAATAAAATTCAGAAGATAACTTGAACTTTCTATCTTCTATGAAAAATTTGGAACAGTATTTAAAATTTTTCATCTCTTTGAGAAAAATCTGAACTGAAGTGGAAACTTACATGATATTGTGGCGTGCAAAAAAGTTGTAAAGTAAAGTTGTGGTGAAAAGGATGGGTACCTCAACTTGTAAAATGGGTTTAGAAGGGACATTAAGAAAATAACTTGTTCTGAAATGCCTTTTGAAAAGTATTGCTTGGTGTTGGGCATTCAAAAAGACAGTATAGTAATGTCGTGGGTGAAAAGGATGGGTACTTCAACTTGTAAAATGGGTTTAGGAGGGACATTAAGAAAGAAACTGGTTCTGAAATGCCTTTTGAAAAGTATTGCTAGGTGTTGGGGCATTCAAAAGCTGTAAAGTAAAGTTGTGGGTTGAAAAGGATGGGTACTTCAACTTTTAAAATGGGTTTAGGAGGTACATTAAGAAAAGAACTTGTTATGAAATGCCCTTTGAAAAGTATTGCTTGGTGTTGTGCGATTCAAGAGCTGTAAAGTAATGTTGTGTGTGAAAAGGATGGGTACTTCAATTTGTAAAAAGATTTCATGAGGGACATTAAGAAAGGAACTGGTTCTGAAATGCCTTTTGAAAAATATTGCTTGGTGTTGGGGCATTCAAAAAGCTGTAAAGTAAAGTTGTGGGTGAAAAGGATGGGCACTTGAACTTGTAAAATGGGTTTAGGAAGGACATTAAGAAAATAACTTGTTCTGAAATGCCATTTGAAAAGTATTGCTTGGTGTTGGAGCATTCAAAAAGGCAGTATAGTAAAGTTGTGGGTGAAAAGGATGGGTTCTTTGATTTGTAAAAAGGTTTTATGAGGGACATTAAGAAAGGAACTGGTTCTGAAATGCCTTTTGAAAAGTATTGCCAGGTGTTGGGGCATTCAAAAGCTGTAAAGTAAAGTTGTGGGTGAAAAGGATGGGTACTTCAATTTGTAAAATGGGTTTAGGACGGTCACTAAGAAAAGAACTTGTTCTGAAATGCTCATTGAAAAGTATTGCTTGGTGTTGGAGCATTCAAAAAGGCAGTATAGTAAAGTTGTGGGTAAAAAGGATGGGTACTTCAACTTGTAAAATGGGTTTAGGAAGGACATTAAGTAAAGAACCTGTTCTGAAATGTCTTTGAAAAGTATTGCTTGATGTTGGGGTATGCAAAAAGTCGTAAAGTAAAGTTGTGGGTGAAAAGGATGGGTACTTGAACTTGTAAAATTGGTTTAGGAAGGACATTAAGAAAAGAACTTGTTCTGAAATGCCTTTGAAAAGTATTGCTTGATGTTGGGGGGGGGGGGTTGCAAAAAGTCGTAAAGTAAAGTTATGGATGAAAAGGATGGGTACTTCAATTTGTAAAATGGGCTTAGGAGGGATATTAAGAAAGGAACTTGTTCTGAAATGCCTTTGAAAAGTACTGCTTGGTTTTGGGGCATTCAAAAAGCTGTAAAGTAAAGTTGTGGGTGAAAAGGATGGGTACTTCAACTTGTAAAATGGGTTTAGGAGGGACATTAAGAAAAGGAACTGGTTCTGAAATGCCTTTTGAAAAGTATTGCTTGGTGTTGGGACATTCAAAAGCTGTAAAGTAAAGTTGGGGGTGTAAAGGATGGGTACTTCAACTTCTAAAATGGGTTTAGGAGGGACATTAAGAAAAGAACTTGTTGTGAAATGCCCTTTGAAAAGTATTGCTTGGTGTTGTGGCATTCAAGAGTTGCAAAGTAATGTTGTGTGTGAAAAGGATGGGTACTTCAATTTGTAAAAAGGGTTTAGGAGGGACATTAAGAAAGGAACTGGTTCTGAAATGCCTTTTGAAAAGTACTGCTTGGTGTTGAGGCATTCAAAAAGCTGTGAAGTAAAGTTGTGGGTGAAAAGGATTGGTACTTCAATTTGTAAAATGGGTTTAGAAGGGACATTAAGAAAATAACTTGTTCTGAAATGCCTTTGAAAAGTACTGCTTGGTTTTGGGGCATTCAAAAAGCTGTAAAGTAATGTTGTGTGTGAAAAGGATGGGTACTTCAACTTGCAAAATGGGTTTAGGAGGGACATTAAGAAAGGAACTGGTTCTGAAATGCCTTTTGAAAAGTACTGCTTGGTGTTGAGGCATTCAAAAAGCTGTAAATTAAAGTTGTGGGTGAAAAGGATTGGTACTTCAATTTGTAAAATGGGTTTAGAAGGGACATTAAGAAAAGAACTTGTTGTGAAATGCATTGAAAAGTATTGCTTGGTGTTGAGGTATCCAAAAAGCTGTAATGTAAAGTTGTGGGTGAGAAGGATGGGTACTTCATCTTGTAAAATTGGTTTAGAAGGGACATTCAGAAAATAACTTGTTCTGAAATGCCTTTTGAAAAGTACTGCTTGGTGTTGAGGCATTCGAAAAGCTGTGAAGTAAAGTTGTGGGTGAAAAGGATGGGTTCTTCAACTTGTAAAATGGGTTTAGGAAGGACATTAAGAAAAGAACTTGTTCCGAAATGCCTTTGAAAAGTATTGCTTGATGTTGGGGTGTGCAAAAAGTCGTAATGTAAAGTTGTGGGGAAAAGGATGGGTACTTCAACATGTAAAATGGGTTTAGGAGGAATATTAAGAAAAGAACTTGTTCTGAAATGCCTTTTGAAAATTACTGCTTGGTGTTGAGGCATTCAAAAAGCTGTAAATTAAAGTTGTGGGTGAAAAGGATGGGTACTTCAACTTGTAAAATGGGTTTAGGAAGGACATTAAGAAAAGAACTTGTTCTGAAATGCCTTTTGAAAAGTATTGCTTGGTCTTGGGCATTCAAAAAGCTGTAAAGTAAAGTTGTGTGTGAAAAGGATGGGTACTTCAACTTGTAAAATGAGTTTAGGAAGGACATTAAGAAAAGAACTTGTTCTGAAATGCCTTAAGAAAAGTATTGCTTGATGTTGGGGTATGCTAAAAAGTCGTAAAGTAAAGTTTTTTGTGAAAAGGATGGGTACTTCAACTTGTAAAATGGGTTTAGGAAGGACATTAAGAAAGAAATTGTTCTGAAATTCCCTTTGAAAAGTATTGTTTGATGTTTGGATGTGCAAAAAAGTCGTAAAGTAAAGTTGTGGGGGTAAAGATAAGTACTTCAACTTGTAAAATGGGTTTAGGAAGAAAATTACGTAAAGAACTTGTTCTGAAATGCCTTTGAAAAGTGTTGCTTGATATTGGGGTATTCGAAAAGCCTTATAGTAAAGTTGTGGGGGAAAAGCTGAGTACTTCAACTTGTAAAATGGGTTTAGGATGGACATTAAGAAAATAAGTTGTTCTGAAAAGATATAATAAAGCCTTAAAAAAGTATTAAAAAATGGGGGCTCAGGGGCCTTTGGGACGCCGGGGCCCTTTGGGAGCCCGGGGGACCATTGAGGACCGGGGGCTTCCTTCGGGGTTGGGGTAGGGGGATCGGAGCCTTTTGGGGTTGGGGTAAGGGGACCTCACGACACTGTTCAAATGGAACTTGTGTATTACAACGACCACAGAGTTTCACCCTCAAATCCTCTTCTAAAACCTCATCTAAAATCATCTTTTAAAATGTCTCAAACTGTTTCGCCGAAATAATTCCCTAAAATGTCTAAAACGGTTTCGCCCAAATAACCCCTAAACGTAATTTCAGCGTGTTCCTTTTGTTTTTGGCATCCCTGCGCTGTCACATTTGAAATTAATAAGAAACCCTTTCCCGCGCTAATCTCTTCATCTCTAAGATCAAAACATTCGCCCGGAAACATTTCTCCTGGAAGAACTCCAAAGACATTAATAAACTTTTTCCCAGAGACAATTCTCCTTGGAAACAACAAATTAATTCCCTTTCATGAATCAATAATTCCCCTTAGAAACAACAAATTAATTCCCCTTTCGTGACAAATCAATCAATCATGACATGATCTGTCAGACATTAAAAAACTTCGCCCAGAAACAATTCACCTGGATGAAATCCAAAGACATTAATAAACTTCGTCCCGGAAACAATTCTCCTGGTCGAACTCCAAAGATATTAATAAACTTTGTCCCGGAGACAATTCTCCTTGGAAACAATAAATTAATTCCCCTTTCATGAATCAATAATTCCCCTTAGAAACAACAAATTAATTCCCCTTTCGTGACAAATCAATCAATCATGACATCATCTGTCAGAAACACGTGATCCTGTTTCCTATTCCTGGATCTTAACATTCGCCCCGAGAGTGCACTTGGAAGAACAACAACAACAAATAAATCGACCTTGGAAAAAGAGGTCATTGACACACTTCGATTACGCAATCATTCTCCCTGGGGATTCCATGCCCAAATATGGTGTGGGTACGGGAGTATAAGATAGCTTTCTACTGAAGTTCCTTACGTAAGTTAATTCGTAAGTTACGAATATTTATTACTAATAAAAACGTCCGTAAATAAAATTAAACAACGTTCGAGAAAGCCATTTAACCAAACAAAAGTAAAATTAATATGCAAATTTGGTTTTAGTTATTCATGTACGGTAAGCCAAAATCAAAACCTGTAAGTTAATTCGTATAGGCATGTTTTTTAAGTAAGTACCGTTTTGCGATTCCGCTGCCGCAGTGCTACGGTTGGCGTTCTGTGCATGCGCGTTGGTTATCTACATCTCTTGTCTACGCACTGACGCCATTACAGCCTGATTCTTCATTGTATACGTTGTTTACTGAGTGTTTAAGATGCCTCCGACAATCGTGATTCCCGCCGAATCTGAAGTACGGGCTGTTATTCGATTTCTTAGTGCTAAAGGCGTAAAATCGATCCATATTCGTCGTGAGATCTGTCAAGTTTACGGACAAAACATTATGAGTGATGGAATGGCAAGGAAATGGGTGAGAGCATTTAAACATGGCCGCACAAATGTGCATGATGAAGAACCGAGTGGACGTTCTTCGGTCTTTAATGAAGAGTCTCTTTAATGAAGATTTGGTGCAGAAAGTGGAAGAAAATGAGAGAAAAAACAGACGCTTTACAATTTCATCAATATGCGACTGGTTTCCTCAATATTCTCGTAGTGTCTTGTATTGCATTGTGTTGCATTGCGTCTTCAAGACGATAACGAAGTCAAAACAGTTGTGATACAGTGGGTAACAAGTCTGGCGGCAGAATTTTACGAGGAGGTATTCAAAAACCGGTGTCACGTTATGACAAGTGCTTCAATATTCACGGAAATTATGTAGAAAAGTAGATTAAGGTACAAGCTTTCATGTAAAAATGAAATTATTGCGATATCTTTGCATGTCTTTTTTTAATTCCAAAACGGTACTTACTTAATAAACATGCCTCGTATACTTATTACTAATTCAAAAACATTCAAGAATTAAATAAAAAAACAAGTTTTTTTTTAACTGAAAGTTAAGAGCGACGTTAAAACTTAAAACGAACATAAATTATTCAATATATGAAAGGGGCTGTCCCCTCCTCAATGCCTCGCTCTTTACGCTGAAGTTTGACTTTCTCACAACTCTATTTTTCTAAACAATAAAAAACTTTTTTTTATTTAATTCTTTAAAAGTTTTAAAGAATTTTTTAAAAGTTCTCCGGCCTGAAAGTAAGGAGCAGCATTAAAAATTAAACGAATAGAAACGATATCATAATAAGGGGAATTGACCCCTCTAAACACCCGAATATTCACGCTGAAGTTTTTTAGTTGTTAAGCTTCTCATTGTTCTATTTAAACGACAATTGTGTTTCGGCAGTCATTCTTACAAAATCGGGACTAAGTTCAAACTTAAGCGTAAAGGAAGAGGTATTGAAGAGGGGGCAACCCCTTCATATATGTAATTTTTTTGCTTGTTTCTACGTTGCTCCTTAGGCGTACTTTCAGATGAAAAAAAAAACTTTTTTTATTTTATTTCAAATGTTTTTGTTAGTGCCAGGAAATACGGCTCTACCTCCACAGAAAAATCCCTCCTATCCCCGAAAAGATCGTCTAGACAATTCCATCCCGTCAAAAATTAATCCTGGACAATTACCCTTAACATCTCCACGCGTAAGATTGGGTCGACAACGATAAAGTTAAAATAAATAGAAAGAATTTTGTTCAGGAATTCTGGTAAATACCCCCAGTGTAAAATTTCCCCTCAAAATTTCATCCCCCGGAAACCTTCCCCATGGAAAGTTCTCCCTGCGGAAAATCGTTCTGCAGAAAATTCAATCCTTTACCCAAAAAAAGTATGTACACTTCCCAATAACACATATTATACGTAAACAATGGGTAAATTTAACACTTTCAAGACCTTTCCCAGGGTCTGTGGGAGATCAAATTAACTCAAAAGACAAATTTATTGGGTCTCTAAACTATAGTGAACAAAATGGATACGGTATCTCTAAATTTTGATCCAACAATTTTGGGGGGAAAAGGGCATGGAAGGGGGCATAATTGCCATCCACATGGAAAAAAACACATGTTCTTGGAAAGCCCACATTTTTGCAGATAGGAGCTTAAACCCTCTACAGTTCCGTTCTCTGCACACTGAATTTGATGGAAGATTTTTTTTAGGTTTTTTGGGAGTGTTTTTCCCTTTTTTCAAAAATCAAGCAAATTTTCTCAGGCTCGTAGTCTTTGAAGATCAATACTGAACTTAATGAAACTTATTTATTTGAAATCAACATAATAAGCCGATTCTTTTGATATATTTATTAGTATCAAAATTCTGGTTTTTAAAGTTTCAGTTAGTTTTGAGCTGGGTCGCTCCTTACTTACAGTTCGTTACTACAACTGTTTGAATGCTTGTGAACTGTAAATACCAGTAGCAATTTTTCATCAAGTTATTAATCTCAGTAATTCATTAATAATATTGAAAAACAAAAACAAATATTGTTTTCAGTTTCTAGATAGGTAAGCTAAATAGATAAAATTCAACCTATAAGTAAGGGGCAATGTTAAAACTTAAAACAAACAGGAACTAAATTAAAAAAAAGTAAATTTAAACTTGAATTAAAAAGGGAATTTTTACGACAATTGATACATTATTGGTTTTTCATGCTGATTATAAGGTTCTAGGTGTCTACCCCCCCCCCCCCAGAAAAAAACAAAAATACTCCCATACCCCCCAAAAAACTACCCAAATAAAATACTCTCCCGCTGAAAATACCCCCGCTGAAAATACCCCCCCCGGAAAATACCCACTCTCCCTGCAGAAAATACCCCCTCGGAACATGCATTTTTTTTTCAGTTTTTGCTTCTAATATACTTTCCTTGCTTTTGGTTACCTCATAATTACTATATAATCACCGATTAACCTCCACCCCTGCGGCCGTCCATGTTCCAAATATAGTACTTATTGCAGTCTCATTTTAATATCAGCCCATCTTATGCCTGGACATAATAGCAATAGGTTACAAATCATACAAAAGTTACTTATTCTTTTTCTTCACACTAACATTATTTGGCATTATTAACCAACGGTTTGTGATAAATAATTCCGAAAATAATATAAGACTTCACAAGAAAACAATATGACCCTAGTAACCAAATTTTTACTTTAAGCTGTAATGTAAATTTTTTATGAATAATATTTTTTGGGTCACTTCCCTTTAAATCCACTATTTCCCGATCTTGTATGAAGTCTATAGCTAAATTTTGCCTCATTAGAAGGGGACGCAGCGGGGAAGGGGGGTGGTGCAATTTTTGCTGTAAGAAGATTGTATTTAGGGATAGTTCTCAAGAAGAAATACAATTATACCACAGTTTTTTTTTAATTCTTTTGTTTCTATATCAGGATTAGCCTTCATAAAGGGTTACTAATTGTTCAAGCCTTAAAAGTTGTAAAGGTATGCTTAGATATCTAAGTAAATTTACTAGGCTATCCCTAATTTGAGCAGAATATATTTTGCGTAAAATTTCCTTCGCCTAACTAACAGCTTAGGAAGACCGTAAAAAGATCCTAAAACTGCAGTTTAAAGTATTACGTCCTCTAAAAATATTACACGGGTGAAGGGACCAGAATAATAATTGTGAGGGGAATAGAAGGTGAATACGTTTAAGGATAAAAGGTGGTATGACAAATACAATCCTCAGATAGAAAAAGAAAAGAACTTAATTTTTACCCAGCGAATGAAATACAAATTTAAACGGTAAGAATTCATGGGAAAAAGATCAATTTCTTCAATATATCATGCATTCAATCATTAGGTATTAAACATTAATACAGTATGTCCAAAACCAAAAATAGTAAAAGAAAACAAAATTTAAACTTACGATTCGGCTGTTTTAAAACAATTCACCTTTAAAAGCTCAATTTCAAACCCAAATTTCACCTCAACGTTCGGTTAAACAACTTCAAGAACAATTCTTGGCTAATTGATGTAAATGTAAGAATCTTATAGCATTCGGAATGCTGCATTCGAAATGGTTTAAGCTAAATTCAGAAAAATGATACTTTTGTGAACATATGAAGAACCGTCTATGCTTAAATTGTATCGGTCTGGTTTTTATACAAAGTAACACAGGAGACGAAAATTAACGAACAAGAGAGCAGTGAAAAATTATGGTATTTAAAGTAATATTTGCTTGGAATAGTCACTGGAGGTGACACCATGATGGGGGATTCTCGGGGAAATTTTGAGAATTCAGGGAACCTATATTTTTTTTTCGAGGAAACACATAGATTTTCTGAGAAATCCCCGAAAATTTGGGGATAGTGGAAGCCCTGAATTCAATACTGAATTATTTTTTCCAATGTTTTGTTATTTTTTTTCCAGAGGCACATCACATGGAAGAGGCTGTCGCATAAATTTCGGAGGAGGCTCATTCGATTGAAAATTGAAAGTTCTAGTGCCTTTTCAGAGTCAAAAGTGATTGGAGGGCAATTAGTCCCCCTCCACGCTATTTGTCCCCCAAATGCACCCGATAAAGCATTTGAGATGGTGATTTTGCTAAAAATAGTTCAAAGATCATATAATAAAAACTCCGGTGTCGACACGACCTCCCAGGGCCCGGGAGCAGGCGTTGTAATTTATGCTCTGATGGCATATATGGTTCTTATGGAAGGAATGCTCGTATAAACTTCAGAGAGAGCTCATTTGATTGAAAATTGAAAGTTCTAGCTCACTTTTTAAGAGTCAAAAGAGATCGGAGGTCAACTAGCCCTACCACGCCCTTTTTTTCCCAAATGCATCTGATAAAAATTTTGAGATGGCCATTTTCTTAAAAATAGTTCAAAGATCATATAACAAAACTTCGGTGTCGACACAACCCCCCAGGTCCCGAGGGCAGGCGTTGTAAGTTACGCCCTGGGGCATATATGGTTCTTATGGAAGAGATGTTCGTATAAACTTCAGAGATGGCTCATTTGATTGGAAATTGAAAGTTCTAGTTCACTTTTTTAGAGTCAAAAGAGATCGGAGGGCAACTATCCCCCCCCTCCACGCCCTTTTTCCTCAAACCCATCCAATAAGAAGTTTGGGATAGCGGTTTTGTTAAAAAATAGTTCAAAGATTATATAACGAAAAATCTGTGGTCAAACTACCCCCCAGGGCCCGAGAGCAGGCGTTGTAAGTTATGCCCTGGGGGTATATATGGTTCTTACGGAAGGGATGCTCGTAAAAACTTCAGGGAGGGCTCATTTGATTAGAAATTTAAGGTGATAGTACAGTTTTGAGAGCCAAAAGAGATTGAGGGCAACTAGCACCCCACGCCTCTTTTTCCCCAAATGCATCTGATACAATATTTTGAGATAGCCATTTTGTCAAAAATGGGTAAAAGGTCAGATAACAAAAATTCTGTTGTCGACACAACCCCCTAGAGCCCGGGACGTTATAAGTTATGCCCTGGGGGCACATATGGCTCTTATGCAAGGAATGCTCATATAAACTTCAGAGAGGGCTCATTTGATTGGAAATTGAAAGTTCCCATTAACCGTTTTCAGGGAGTAGGGGTTTTCTACTTATACTGAATGATGTCTTCACTAAAAACAAGAGTATATTTACTGCCCGTTTCTCTAAAGGTAAAGGTATTAGGTCTATGGCGTGTTTGGTGCTTTACTAAAAAGAATTATATTATAAATATTTTCTTTTAATTTTTATTACAACATTGAAAATACAATGAAAATTGCAGTGAAACCAGTCAAGGATTTACCTAAAGGCCCACTAGGTCCTGTGGCTTTCACTATTTTCGAGTTTTCGGAATTTCCCCAAAAATCTTGCAAAAACAGAGCGGTCAAAAAGCTTGGACCTAGAGGCGTCAAAGCTCTAAATCCAGTCTGGGTGAAACAAAATCTTGAGCTGGGGAACTTTCAGCAATTAATATCATTATATATCCAATATTCAGTTTAATTTATTAGTTCTTACAAAAACTGTTAATTTATTTTGGAATAAAAAAATATTTTGAAATAGGGAATTTTGAAAAACTTGAAACTTTGGCAATCAAAAATGAACAGAAATTAATTTCAAAAAATAAACTTTCCGAAGAAGAAGTTTTCTAAAGAAAAGTAAAGGCCATATTAAACTTAAGATCAGAAGAAATAGAAACCTATAATAACTCAAACTCAAAACAACCTGAAAATACTATTAAAGAATAAATGAAACCCAAAACGAACAGAAATTAAGTAAACAATCAAAGCTAAAAAAAAACATACAACAGGTACTAATATAAATGAATAAATAAATCTCAAAACGGATAAAACTTAAGCTGAAAATGCGAATCAAGCTTAAAACAAACCAAATATTTTGCTATTAAGGCATAAATGAAACCCAAAACGAACATATATTAAATAAAAAGTCATAGCAAACAAACAAACAATAGTTACTAGTATAAATGAGTAAATAAATCTTAAAACGAGTGAAACTTAAATTGAATATGCAAATCCAGCTTGAAACGAACAAAAATCTCTACAAAGAAGAGTTCGGATTTTACCTCCTTCTTTCACTGTAAAAATATAAAACCTACTGAGTCATTGGCGCTTTACTGACAACTATATATGTCTGGAACAGTCTTGAACAGATGTTTGTTTAAGTCCCTTCCCCCACAAAACATTCCTCAGTAGTCGACTAAATGCGACTCCATTCGTTTCGTACTTTCAGTCGATTTAACCGTAAAAAAAGCAATACAGCTTTGAAGTAAAGAGGACAGTAAAAATGAAATAAGGCTTTTAGTAGTATCACCTCAATTACTTTAAAATTGCTCATAGGGACTACTCTTTTCTTCAATTAAGAAGAAGGTTTAACGGCGCAAGAAGAAGGTTTAATGGCGCATCCCTGTTTCTACTGGTTCCGCGACGCCATGTTTCCGTGACCAGGTTACGCAATCTTGTTATAGTATTAGAAGAAACACAGCTGGCGGGATTCCTAGGGAATTAGCATAGGATTTCCATGGGTCAGATAGAGGGTGTATAAGCGGAGCTACTAGTCTCTCAAGACGTCACACCTGTTCAATACAACCGGTCCCCTGTTTCTACCGGTACCTGGATTCTGAAACACCTGTGGATTCCCATGAGCAGGTGTAATAGAAGATGACGCCATCCTGTGTGACTTAATAGATTTATCTAGGGTGATGTAATCATACATGGATTTATCAGAAATAAAGCCATTGAGAAGGAGGATTAAATTTCGTCATCATCAAGGTGTGTTGGTTTAAAGCGAAGGTTGAAGCATTATTTGCCCTTCTCTGCTTTACGAAGCATTTATTTTGCTCTGATTCCGTCTAATATTAATTATTGTTCTGTAGTTTGCTTATCTACATTTAAAAGCAATATTAAACCAAAACATATTTTACAAAATAAAGCCCTAAGAATCCTGAAACTCTTTTTCCGTCTCCTATTGCACTTCCAAATAAGTCTTCTACGGCATCTTTATATACTTATCTTGATATACTTCCAGTTTTTCAAAAATATACTTTTGGAGCAATTCTTTTCAAATTTGATTATGGCATTAAGAAATTATCGCCATATCACCTGAATCAAAGTTTGTTCTCCCAATCACAAGATTTACAAAATTATAACACTCGACTAAGAAAGAGTATCTACATCGACGAGTATAGTACTGAGAGAACTAAATTCGCTCCGTTTGTGTCAATGGCCCGGTGCTGGGATTCTGACAAGGATCTTGTTGATAATTTTTCTTCTATCCAATTCATAAAAAGGAATCTTAAATTTAATTTAGTTCAAGATTATCTTTAATTTAGTGTATATTTATTAAGATAAAGTTATTTGTATGGTTTGTTGCTCTGGGTGAATGTGCGGCTCTCGGCTATCTTCTAGTATTAATTTATATTTAATAGTATTAAATTTTTTATATTTTTTATGGATCCTGGGCTATCTAATACTTTCATCTTACTTTTGTATTATTGTAGTTTTGCCGTCGCGTTTATCTTTGTATTGTATTGTTATTTGTTATTCTATCTTTGTCTAGGCCTAGTTTTTCAAGCTCGTCACTCCATGGGCCAATGTTACATATATACATGTGAATAATAAAATGATTGAATTTTAACATGATCTTTAAATGTTGGACGTCAAATTCTCGAAAAAGGGTCCAATTTGTAAGCAAAAAACTCTATGCTAGCTATCAAAGTCTGTACCGTGAGTAAAATGCGATATATTTAAAATAAAAAATAAGTTCCTTCTTTCTAAAGATAATTCCGACTTACTCCAATTAAGTTAAATCTTGTTTCAAAAAAGAAAAGTCCTTAATCAGTAAAGAGAAAAATTGCAGATAGCCTCAGACAAAGAACGGCGCTATCCAAGCTTTGGATTTCGCTAAGACAGTGGGCAATAAAAAAGATGCTACGCACAATATTTCTAAGAAAGTTTAAATTATAGGAGCCGTGTGAACGTTTGAATCATCAGAAATATTTAAAACAATTTATTGGACGAAGGGTTCGCATCCTTGGGCAACTTGAGCCAATTATGAGCCAGTTCTTAGAGCGCAGGACAAAAAAACCACGTTTGATAGTGGGGTAATAGTGCTTTTTGAAATGATTCGAAAATGAGATTCAGGATCATTTAGAAGAGAAATATATTGGTATTCAGGCATGGCGATTCAAGTTATTATGCAGTCATTGTAGAGACTTGGTTATTATTTGCTGCCATTTGAAGTGACCCATTGCTGTACACCTAAACATGTAAGTCTCAATAAAACCACTGCTTTTCTATTTTGTGTTTATTTTATTCTATATGTCTGTATCTAGCCACACGACAGGTAACTAGTTCGCAGGTCTCCAAGGCACGTTACCAAGGAATCCGATTTCAAACCAAACGATGCGATTGTAGAAAATAACCGGCCTAACCATAGATTTTCTTATCATTTTTATAGTTTGCTTAGCCTACCACTCGACCTAAGAAAGATTCACTCGGCGGTAACGGTGCAACCTTTAACGCCACAAAAGGCACAGTCCTTGGCGCTATAAGTGGCGCTATCGGAGAACTTACACCATGGCATTCAGGCATGGCGATTCAAGTTATCATGCAGTCATTGTAGAGACTTGGTTATTATTTGCTGCCATTTGAAGTGACCCATTGCTGTACACCTAAGCATGTAAGTCTCAATAAAACCATTGCTTTTCTATTTTGTGTTTATTTTATTCTATATGTCTGTATCTAGCCACACGACAGGTAACTAGTTCGCAGCTCTCCAAGGCACGTTCCCAAGTAATCTGATTTCAAACCAAACGATGCGATTGTAGAAAATATTTCTTATCATTTCTCATCATTTTTCTTATCATTTTTATAGTTTGCTTAGCCTACCACTCGACCTAAGAAAGATTCACTCGGCGGTAACGGTGCAACCATTAACGCCACAAACGGCACAGTCCTTGGCGCTATAAGTGGCGCTATCGGAGAACTTATAAGGTTTAAGTTCACGGCTTCAAAGTACAATTTAGACTTGACCCGGTCAATATTTATGACCACAATTAAGCCCAGTCCTTTCTTTTATAGCCACAATTTTCTTCACCGCTACAAATGGCACGGTCGGAAATTGGAGGAAAACTTGCGAACTAATTAGGCTATAAAACTTTGTAATTTAAATTTAATTATTGGAGAGATACAGGCATATAAGTAAAGTGATTAGGCATATTGCCGCTAAGCTACTACAGGGAAACCCTTTAGATATCTTATAGGAGATAATAGCCTCCCCAAAAATAGGTTAAGTGAAAAAATAAATTTATTTTGAGTTGATTCAAACGCAAAAAAAATGTCAGACGACCTTAACGATTTATTAATAGCGCAGAAGTTAGTCGCGAAAAATATAGAAATAGCAAAGTCTATCCCGGAGTACAATGGTCAATCAGATATTGACGAATTTAATATCCAATTGGCCCAGTTTGTACAACTAACAAAAACAGAGCAAGAAGCGTTAGTCGACATGCTCCTATTACGATTAAAAGGCCAGACCTTAACCTTTCTAAAACAAATTGAACATACCATAAGCAATGACGCCAACTTGCCAATAAATACGGTGAACAAATTATTAAAAGCATTTAAAGATAGATTTATCGAAACCAGTTCCATAAATAAATTAAAACGCGGAATGGTGAGCTTCGATTATTCACAAAATATAAGAGAATATCTTGATAATATACGCATTTCAGTACAGGCAAAATACGGAAGAGGTTCAGGAGAACTGTATGAAAAAGTCATACTAAATACCTTTTTGCAAGGGCTACCCCCAAAACTATATAGAATAGCAATATCCAAAAATATTCAGATGTTGGATCTTGCAGTTCAGGAGGTAGAGCGATTGATCGAAGTTGATACGATGGTCGCAAATCACAGTAAAGCAAAAATAAATAGCCTAGGCGATTCAAACGCGAACCCAATCTTCAAGGGCGATCAGGCGTCTCCCAATTTCTTTTGAAGGGATAACTCCCCAGTGCCACAAAGAAATAAAACCCAAGAACCCGCTAGGCAGAAAACAGTACGTTTTCAGCCTGTCAAACAATCTAATTATGAAAGTAATCATACAATATTAAGATGCTATATTTGCAATCGACCTGGACATATTGCGAGAGAGTGCCGTTATGTCCCCAATCGCATACCAAGAGTTGCTGACGGTAGTACGCACAATTATGGCAACCATTTAATCGGAAGAACAAATTTTAGCGCCGGTGGTGCACTAGGCTATAGCCAGGGAAGATTGTGCCAATCAGTACCTTACAACGCGTACAAACCAAATTTTTATAACCCCCCCCCCAATAGACAAATTAATTACCGATTTGAAAACCCAAATAATCGCCAAAGCCAATATAATGCGAGAATGCTATATAGAAATCACGAAAATTTGCCAACGGGAAATGAAAATTTTGCAAGCCAAAGGCATTGGCAGTCAGCGCCAGCAAGCGGCACTGACGCAAGACATCCAAGTTACCATAATAATATATGGCGAAGGCAGACAGATGTAAATCAATTAGATATGCCTACGGAATCTCATATGTCTGAATATCTATTACAGGCACCGACACATGAAATAAATCCTCAGGGAAACGTTTCAGGCCCGTCAGAAATATAAATTGGACCCAGAGGGTGCCCAGAATATTTAATAGGTCCAAAACAATGGTAGTGCCGTCTTGTAGTGATAATAATAATAGGTTGCCTATATTTAATCATTTTTGTGTAGAAAACGTTTACTTTAAGGCCTTAGTTGACAGTGGAGCTACGGTCAATATCATAAGCTCATGCGTATTTAATATGTTGCCTCTGCATATTAGGCAACAAAGAAATTTTAATAATCCCATTTTAACTAGTGTGAAAGGGCATAAATTGGATGCAAGAGGTTCAATTTGCCTAAACGTAAAAAGGGAAAATAGGATCTTTTCGACAAATTTTTATTATATGCGATAACTTTCCGCATGAAGCAATTATAGGTGCAAATTTTTTAAAGTCCAATAGAGTACTATTAGACGTAGCAAAAGAGAGGCTTGTCTACCCGGCTAAGGTAAGGGAAAAAATTTCTACCCTAAGAAATCGTAACAAAGGTTACGAAGACAACGTAACAGTAAACAAAATTTCTGACGGTATAATGTCGCAGTCTTTTGAACCTCATGTCTCGCAAGGAGGAAAAGGAATAATCAGAAACTTGTCCAATTATCCTGAAAGACATTGCAAAGATGAAGTAAATTTAAATAATAAAAGTATTGAATCCGCAAAAATGAAAATAGGAGATATGCGACAGTACAGGTCAAACGAAATCAAGAAAATAGCGGAATTATGGAAAAAAACATAGTAAAACCCAACATGACGCCACAAGATGCCACAATGGCGCAGCATAACGCCAGTATGAATCTAATAAACAATGAAAATAAAGAGAAATATTACGGATTCGCGATAAGGAAAACAAAAGTCCCTCCCAAAACGATGCAAAAAATTCAAATATCACAGATGATTGAACCAGTGGTTAGCAAATCCGAAATATGGTTTGCGACCCCATCAAACGAAATTCCTGAAAATCTGCTATGTCAGGAACAGATTATATCTTATGACAAAGGAGAAGGTTTTATTTGGGTAACTAATAACCACGAAAATGATACAATTACAATAAAAAAGGGGACATGTTTAGTCCAAATCCAAGTTATCTCGGAAAATGATTTAAATAGATGGGAAAATTCTAAAACAAACCTAGTTAACGGCATTAAAACCTCAAATAACAAATATCCTCTAACTAAATCGCAATTTTTAAACAAATCTAATATGGATCATATTACGGACTTGGAACCTAAGAAAAAATTATGCGAATTATTATGGAATTTTAAAGATGTATTTTCCGCATCCGAAGATGACATCGGACTGATACCATTTTATGAACACTCAATTTTAACGACTGGTAATCCCGTAGCAAAACAGCCATATCGTGTGCCATATAAGCACAAAGAATCGTTAAAAAATAAAATTCATGAATTAGAAAAAAATGAAATTATACGCCCAACTATAAGTCCGTATAGTGCACCAGTGATCTTAGTACCAAAGAAGAATGGTGACCTTAGATTTGTAGTAGACTATAGAGCCCTCAACAAACAAGTAGTTAGCGATAAATTTCCTTTACCAAGAATAGATGAAATTCTTGACTCTATTTCAAGCAAAAACAAAATTTTTACTGCTTTGGACCTTACCCAAGGCTACCACCAAGTGAAAATAGCCGAAAAAGATGTACATAAAACTGCATTTTCAACATCTGAATGTGGTTCATATGAATACTTAAGGGTACCTTTTGGACTTAAAACAAGTTCAAGCGCGCTATGTAGACCCCTTTTACACCTGTTAAGAGGATTAAAGAATATAATTCATTTTGTCGATGATGTCATATGCGTGGGAGAAAACACTGAACAACACTTAGCAACATTAACTAAGATCTTCGAGAAGTTCAGACAGGGCAATTTAAAATGTCGGCCTGAGAAAGTAAATTTATTTCAACCTAAATTGAAATTTTTAGGAGTAGTAGTGACACAAGGAGATATATCCCCAGACCCTGATAAAATAAAATGTGTTGAAAACCTCAAACCCCCTAGAACCATGAGAGAATTAAGGGAAATTTTAGGTCTTACTGGCTACTTTAGAAAATTCTTACGCAATTACACCCAAATTGCGAAACCCCTCACGGAATTAACTAAAGGGAACTCCCAAAATGTTACCTGGTCCCAGGAAGCTCAAACTTCCCTAGACCTTCTCAAAAAGGCGCTCACTTCTGAACCAATATTATCACTTCCTGATTTTGAAAACGGACAATTTGTGGTCACAACCGATGCTAGTTCAAAAGGCATTGGCGCTATTCTTTCGCAAATAACCCCGGTAGCAAACCCTAATCCTCTAGAGGGAACGCCTAAACAAAAACAAATCGAAAAAGTTATATGCTATTCGAGTAGAACCTTATCAAAAGGTGAAAGTAGTTATTCCGCCACAAACTTAGAATTATTATCTATAATCCACCACTTTGACAAATTTAGACACTATTTAGTTGGTAGAAAATTTAAACTACGATCAGACCATGAAAGCTTGCAGTACCTACGCACATTTAAATACCCCACGGGAATTCTAGCTAGATGGATTATGTAAATCCAAGACCTAGATTACGAATTTGAACATTTAAAAGGTAAACAAAACGCAGCTTGTGACTTTTTGAGTAGATACCCAGAAAATGTTCCGTCAGAAGCTGAGGAAAATGAAGTTAACGCTATCAATGCTAAGAGCAAACATTAATGTAAGAAAAACAAAGTCAAAGACACAGTAAAGGAAGATAAGGTTAACTGTTGTCCCTTGTCGTTAGAAAATATAAAAAAAGCAAAAAAAGGACGAAATATGTTCTGCGCTTATTAATTATTTTGTGAATGACGATGCGTTACCGGATAAATTCAAAACTCTTAGAAAAGATATAGATAATTTTTACTATGATCTTGATGAAGAAATACTATGTCGAATCGTGACTGCTGAGACAAATAGAAACCAAACCTCAATAATACCTGTATTTCCACAAAACTTAATAATAACTGCGTTCGAATATTTTAATTCAGATATAGGTGGACATTTAGGAGTAATGAAAACTTTCTATAAATTAAAACAATGTTTTTACGTGCCGTCGGCAATGACAAAACTTAAAGAATTTGTAAGTACATACGAAGCGTGTAACTTAAGAAAACTCCCCCAGGCTTATCCTAATCCTCCAATGGGAAGAGTCCCGGTAGCAAAGTATCCTTTCGATATTATCTCATTTGACTTATACGGAACGAGCGAAGGCTTGCCTGTTTCCAGCAGAGGCCATACTTGTATTCTTTCGGTTATAGATCACTTTTCAGGATTTACTTTTGCAAAAGCATTGAAAAATAAAGGTGCTTACGCCACAAGTAAGGCGTTAGCAAAATTATTTCTAAAATTTGGCATTCCTAATAAAGTTTTGAGTGACAACGGAAGTAATTTTGTTTGAAAGGTAACAAAAGACTTAATGAGTTTTCTTAATATAGAGAAAATGGTGACAGATCCGTACCACCCACAAGCTAATGGTAAAATAGAAAATAGGCATAAAATATTCTCGAACGTATTAAGTATTTATACAAAAGACAATAGGAACGACTGGGATCAATTCTTACCTTATTTAACTAACGTAATCAATACTGCTTATTCAGAAACAACTAAAGATAATCCATTTTATTTACTTTTTGGTCGTGATTTTAGAATCCCGTATGATGAGATTATTGAATCTTGGCAATATTATAATAACTCGGAGGATTACAAACAAGAATTCATAAATAGGATGAGGAAAACTTATAAAATAGTTAGGCAAGAGTAGGAAAAATGTAAAAGAAACCAAGAGCTAAGAAACCAACCCAAAGTCAAGGGGAACATAGATTTTAAGATAGGAGACTGCGTCTACCTAAAGAACGAAGCAAAAACGGAAGGCAAAAAACTTTCCAACAAATATTCTGGACCGTAGAGAATAGTCAAAAAGTACGATAACGATTATACTTTTAAAATGGAAAACCCTGATGGTGGAAGAACTTGCAAGGCACATGTTAGCCGAATAAAAAGAGCCAAATTTCCGGAAAGATGGGTATCACGTCCCTTTTCTACTGATTCGTCAGATGCCGAAAATGAGCCCCCTAGATCAAGATTGGCAGAGCTAAAACCCTTTAATTTTAAACAAGGTTATTTTGAAGATGACAGTGATGAGGAAAACTTTGAAGAATTTTTAGCAATGAAAAATCTAGTTATTCCCAAGAAAAAATCCCTAATACCAGGATTTTTTCCTGAAATAAAAAAGCCAAAAGATCCAAAGAGTTCATCATTGGAGAGTGCAGGAGTGTTAGATTATACGATATCTCCAAAAACCCAATTTTTCCCTGGTAGAATTTCGACCCCTTGTCCCCCCAAAAGATTTCAAGACGATATGGTTTCCCCTGCAACACCAATAGAAAGGCCCCTGTCTTTACAGGAGGAATTAAACAGAGCCGTAGAAACCCCCGGTATTACTGTAAAGAAAACTCCCCCCAAAGATTCAACTAAAACAAACCTGCGAGAAGCTATGGATTTAATAAATTTCCCCATGAAAACGAGTCAAAGTACATTGCCCGAGAATAAAACTCCCAAGGGTGACCAGCAAGGACAATATCACGATATAACTGTGTCCAAGGTCAAGCCTAAACAGTGGACTTCATGGAGGGAAACCCTAGTGCAAAAAATGCCCATCCCCCTGAAGACATTGCATTCAAACAGTGGAGGAACCCCGCAAAAACTATTGATTCCTCCCAAAGCTCTCAAAAATCTTTCAAATCTCCCGAGTTGAAAACTCAAGGCGAGGACTTAGGGAATAAACCTTCTACTTCCAGAGGAGTAGAAATTTACGAAGGAAGGGAGGTGATACCTCAAAAATGCAAGGTGCAACTTCTAAAACTTATGATACAGAATCATCGGAAACTAGTTCCGAAGAGTCTGACGGCGAATCAGACCATATAGTAGTTAAAGAAATAGGGAAATCAAGACCGACTTCAGCTGCTGCGCACGCGAAAGAGACAAAATTAAAAGGGCAAGAATTTTTAAAAAAAACAATACAAAAAGTTTGACCTTATTTCGCTAAAAAAACCGAAAAAGAAAAAACCGCAAGAAGTCGAGGAGAAAGTAACGACACAATCGGGTAGAACGGTTAAAAAACCCGATAGATGGAATTACACTTAATCAGTATAGGATTAAAAGATTTTAATGGATAGGCGTCATAAAGGAACAATAATTTAAAAGAAATTTTAATTTACGAGTAAAAATTATACAATTATAAAAATGCTGTAGAGAAATTTTGTCCAATATATATCAATTCCCGAAAAGAAATTCTAATTAAATAGTAACACTGCATATAATTAATTCGAATAATTCCCTTTATTATAAAAAGTCTACCCGTACCATTCCAGTACGATGTATCCGGTCCAACTGAAAGAAGCCGTGATAGGAAGTACTAAGCGAGAAATATTCATACACCTTAGAAATGATCTTTGGTTATTTTCTATTCCAAGAGAAACTGTTGGAAACTTGTCTTGTTATAATAATACAGAAAGAATAGACCCAAGTTACAAAACAAAAATTACTGTTACAAAATGTGGGTACGATAACCATAAAACAAGGGTGTCGACTAGTAACTAGAGAGTCAACTGTTCGAACACCGTTAATTACCACGAGAACAAAAATAATAAGTCCCAAAATAACCAACTTCAAGGCAATTAACCTGTCGTACACTATTCCCAATACAGAAAACGAGGAAATGAAAACCTCGATATGGTCCAAAATAGAAAAGAATAATGGGACAATGAAGCTTACAAAAATAAGAGAAGCATTAGATTCCCAGATTCCCCTATTTACAAATGAAGACCAGAGATTAACGTATGTGGATAATAGATACGGATTGTTCTCAACCAATTTCTGGTGGAACATGCTACTGGCCGTATGTTTCGTATTCGCGACTTCCCTGACCATAAGGACCCTATTGACTTGTAATTACGGAAAAATTCTGAGACTAAGAAGGCGAAAACTAAGAGAAGAAAACGGGGAAACGGCTGAAATGCAGAGGTTAAACCCGGAACCCCATGAGAACGTCTAAGCCAAGAAAAAGGGAAGACATTAGAAAACGAGTGGGTATAAAGGTCTTCACTCGTCTTTGCTATGTTTTGTTCCCTCATTGTAAGGTTGTTTACGTAAAACCGTGTGGCTTTGACGCTGCAACATGCGTTTCTTAAACAGCACGGACGTGCGTGAACAATGCAGGCATGAAATTATGTTGTAAAATTAGACCTCAAAATTAATCATGTAGCATAAACTCTGTTTAAATGATTATTTTAAATCTAATGTAAAATTAGCTAAGTTTTGAAAGAAGTTAAAATAAAGTGTATGCAGTAGTGTATATTAGAAAGCATAATAAGAGACCACACTTAAAGTTAAAGAATTAATCTTTTATATCGTCGTTAGGCTACAACAACTTAGAAGAAACTTCTATGTATTGAATTTCCCAATGGCAACTTTACATATATATTTCAACCAACATGATAAAAATTTCGTTTTGTGTACTAATATTAGTGTATTTATTTAACTCTGTTTCGTAGCGTCAAATTCATTTACCCAATCGATAAGTGACTTATTTGTACTATGAGTATTTACTTTAAAGAACGTGTGATTCTGCCTCGTTATTTTTATTACAGGAAGTGGATTGACATATTGGATATCGATCATTACAATGAGTTGCCCAGTGCAGATACAACCTAGTAGCATCTATTTTCATCATACCTCAACCAACGAAGAGTACTCGTCATAGACTCCAGGCAATTTTCATCCCAGCTTCGTCTACAAAAACAACAGTTACCTTTCATCGTTGTTTCCTCGACCATGAACCATATTACGTATCAGGTAACATTATATTCGAATCTCAGTATCCAGTGCATTATCGAACTATATAATCACATAAATTCTGAGAACCCCATCGATCAGTACAAGATATAAGTACATAAATATCGCCTTTGATAATCATTATGGACCCATATACCATATTACCGTATAGTTATGATATTTGATGACCCCAAAAACTATTTATGTGTCACAGACTTACGCGTCGAATCCCTTTCGACCATCTCTCGAAATCCACCCTATCCCCTCTGTGTGGAAAGTTCATATCTAGTGTTGGGCGATATTCAATATCGATATTGATATATTGATATATCAGAACAAATATCGATATCGAATATCGAAACGAAAATATCGATATCGAAAACGATATTTTAACATATTTGACTATTTTCGGCCTTTTCTGCTACTGGTAAACGTCCTGCAGAAAAGATCCAACATAGAAAATTGTTTGGGAAATGGGCGAGAAGAAGAACAATGATGTATTTAATCCATTGACTCATACATGCTTATACACAGCATACTTACCTGTATCCATAAATTGGTATAGCCTGTTCTCAAACTCAAAATACGTTTAGTCAGGAGGACTTCCAAATGTTGCTGAGAACCTCCAAAAGGCCTTGGCTGTATTAATGCCTTCTAAGCTGATAGGCCTTGCTCATATAAAAGAGAATTGGCTTTCTATGCTGAATCCAAATATATAGGATTCATTCAGTTTAGTGTTCCCATCAAAAGATACGAGCCTGAGAAAATTTGCGTGATTTTTGGGAAAGGGGAGAAACCCCCCAAAAAGTCAAAGAATCTTAAAGAAAGGCGTACCATCAGATTCGGCATATCATGGAACCCTACTTGTAAAGATTTTAACCTCCCGTCAGCGTAAATGTAGAATTTTGTATTTTTTGTCAGAATAAAAATCACGGATGCATGTTTATTTATTCCTCTTTCTTTCGCCAGCGTGATCGCATCAATTCAAAGGCCCAAGAATGTTGGCAAAGTGCTCGTTCGAAAGAAAACTACAGTTATAGTTCCCTTTTAAAGTGACCCGAGATATTGGAGAGCCAATAGCCCCCCTCCCACGCCCTTTTTCCCTGAAAACACCCGATCCCAATTTTGAGATATTCATTTTGTTCACCATAGTTGAAAGATCGAAAAAATGTTCCTCCGGAGATAACCTGACTCCCCGCAACCTGAGGAAAGGGCTTTAAGTTATGAATTTGCCTATTGTTTACGTATAATATTTTGTATTTGTAAGTAAACAGGCCTTTTTAGGGGAGGGGGAATTTTCTGTGGGGGGATTTTCCACAGGTAGAATTTCCCATGGGCAGGGAAGTTTCCGGGGCTGAACTAACAAGGGGGAATTTTACACCGGAGAATTTGTCATAACTCCTATACAAAATTAGTCATAATGTTTCTCTGCCGTATTCAATTTTTGATGTAGAGATGTTCCGAGGAAATTGTCATGATCCCCCATGGTACCCGGGGGAAGGGATATAAGTTATGAATTTTGTCTTTTGTTTACATATAGTTTCTGTTATTTGGAAGTAAACAGACGTTTTTAGGGAGGGAAATTTTGCGCAAGGGGATTTTCCACGGGGAGAATTTTCCATGGGCAGGGAAGTTTCCGAAGATGAACTTATAAGGAGAAATATTACACGGGAGGATTTGCCAGAACTCTTATATCAAATTTATTTTACTTTCTCTTTGCCGATTCAATTTAACATCTAGAGATGTTCCGGGGATATTATCCGGGGTAAATTTTAAGAGAGGTTAAAATTGCCTGGGAAATTTTTTTGTGGGAGGGAGGGAGTTCCCACGGGGGAAATTTTCCATGGGAAAGTTTTCAGTGGGAGCAATTCTTCGTGGCCGAATTTTTCGCAGGAGATATTCTCCAAGTGGAAATTTTTCGCGGGAGAAATTCTTCATCAGAGGATTTTCCGTGGAAGAAACTTTCCATTCGGAGGATGGGATTTCAATGAAAAATTTCCTGTTGAAGGAGTTTTCCGGCAGGATTTGAAAAGATCAAAAATTAAATGAAAGACAAGTCTTTTTTTCAAATGAAAATAGGCGTAAGAGAAATTTCTAGGCAAAATTGTCCACAAGAAAATATCTGGGTGAAATTTTCAGCAGGGACGGATTTGTAGTGATGATTTCCTGGTATTAAATGAAAACAACCAAAAATTAAATAAAAAACAAATTTTTTTCAATGGAAACTAGGGAGACATATTGAAACTTGAAACAAAAAGAAATCCTACCGTATGCGAGGGGAGTTACCCCCTCCTTTAAAGAGTTCCAATTATTTAAAAACAACTCCTGAAACACAAGGGCTATTTAATTAGAATAAGAAGCTTGTTTTTAAAATACTAGAAAAAACGTATATGAAGGGCATCCCTCTCATATACGGAATAATTTCTGTTCGTTTTAAGTTTTAATGCTGAACCTTACTTTCAGTTGAAAAAACCTGTTTTCTTTTTTTTTATTTAATCACTGAAAGGTAGAACAAATGCTCAGGGAAAAAAACATTGACATGTTGCTGAGTTTGAATAGCCAAAAGTAGTCAGTAGGTCATCTTTCTTTACCCTGAGCCCAAGTAATTTCAAGTCTAGATTTCTATGATATTCACTCTTGTAATCGAAGTTTGTTTTTATTGCTTAATTTTCTATTATTCAAAGTTTAAAAAATTGTGCAAAATACACTTTTATTATAATTGTTGGTACTTTTCTATCAGCCAGTACACATTCGAGAATTTGGATCTACAGGTACGGGGTAGAAACAACCGCTATGCTTGCGAAATAGATAGGATATAATAATAATAATAATATAATAATATATATTGAATCTATAATATGCGTACCATTCAGAATCAGGGATAGCAGATGCGGATAAAGACTCATCGCTTTTAGAGGACAGAAAACGCCAAAGGAGAGAAGGATTAATTTTGGCCCGTGTAGATTCGATATCAATCATCTTTTTTCATATGTAAAAAAAATCATCATATAAAATCATCAATCATATATATAATTTGGGCTGTATATTTGCACACTAGGGGGATGGTGGGGTGGGGGTTAAGTATAGCGGGGCTGCATGCAATAAGTAACCTAACCTAAATTAACTAAAATACCAACTAAATATTTATTAAAATATAGCAACAATGTAGTTTTCCACTGAATCGAAGCTAATTGTCTCCGTATACAAACAGCAATAAACCGGTTGTTGTATGATTTTATAGATTCAGATTCTCGAGTCGGTAGTGGCTAACAGATAAGTACCCAATTTTTTTAACTTTGCAAAGCCAAGAGTTAATCTGAATAAAAACCGATCAGAAATATCGAAATCGATATATCGATTATCGAATATCAAAAGTAAAAATATCGATATTTCGATATGTCGTTTGATCAAATTATCGCCCAACACTATTCATATCTCTGTTATCCCATAAATGTTACGAGATAATTTCTGAAAAATGGACTTGGAAACCAAAATTAACCCCAGTGACCAACCCCTCAGTGACAATATGCCCCTCCCACAAGTTAAAGACAATATGTTAAAGGAGTCACTATAGTTTGATGTCGACCTGTTCCAAATCCAAGCTTCAATTTCCCGGTGATTAACCTAGGAATCACCGCAAAGGCTAATAGACGCAAGCCATGAGCTGACAATTTTATAAGAGACACAAATGAACAATTTTATACGAGAATACATTCTCTGTGTGCCTCAAAATATCCCAAAAATGATATGCTGAGAAGAAAATAAACGCACTCCCAGTGTTTGACCCTTTGATGATAAGGCACCCTATGAACTGTCAAAAAGCAGGTGAGAATGAGCTCTGATAGCAAATTCCCACACCTGTAATTGGAAGCATCATTTCCCAGTTGACAATTAGAGAAAACTTGTCGTGTGAACACAATCATGCTTGAACTGTCGTATGAAGAAACCATAACGTAAGTGCTTCGAAAATTTTGCCAAGACGAAAAGAGTGAAGGACAATAATTTACAACAGAAGGATTGAGTACGTTAAAGACTTGAATGGTGATGAAATAGATGTGAATTTACATATGTTACTTCTTGATAACTTTATGTTAACTATATGTTACTCCCAATATCCTACCATTAACGTTGCGTAGCAAACATCCCCAGTGAAAGTGTTCTAATGTTACCAGTGAACATGGTAAACCCAATATTGTGTATTTTAAATCATTCTTATATGTAGTGTTAGATGTTCAGATACAGTTATGTGTAGCGTTGTCGTGCTATTCATTTAATGTAGCGTAGATAGAAAGAAGTGTGCCTTATAGACAGCAAAATAAAAAAAAGCCTTGTAAAAAGTAATCAGTGTTAGATGTAGAAAAAAAATCTTTAGTATAGTAGCTAGCCTAGAACCATGAATAATCTTAGTCCGGTAGACGAATTTTAGATAGGGATGTAGAATAAAATAAGAAAAGTAATAGAGAAAATTTTTAGCACTCCTGCTTAAGCCATAACATAAATATAAAATAATTATGTAGAAGAAATAGTTAATAAATTGCGAACATTTCATAAGCCCAAAGGCAAGCAAGTCGTAATGACGGGACGTCATTAAATAATGGGAAGGGTAATATGTACCGTGAGTAAAATGCGATATATTTAAAATACAAAAATAAGTTCCTTCTTTCTAAAGATAATTCCGACTTCCTCCAATTAAGTTAAATCTAGTTTCAAAAAAGAAAAGTCCTTAATCAGCAAAGAGAAAAATTGCAGATAGCCTCAGACAAAGAACGGCGCTATCCAAGCTTTGGATTTCGCTAAGACAGTGGGCAATAAAAAAGATGCTACGCACAATATTTCTAAGGAAGTTTAAATTATAGGAGCCGTGTGAACGTTTGAATCATCAGAAATATTTAAAACAATTTATTGGACGAAGGGTTCGCATCCTTGGGCCACTTGAGCCAATTGTGAGCCAGTTCTTAGAGCGCAGGACAAAAAAACTACGTTTGATAGTGGGGTAAAAGTGCTTTTTGAAATGATTCGAAAATGAGATTCAGGATCATTTAGAAGAGAAATATATTGGTATTCAGGCATGGCGATTCAAGTTATTATGCAGTCATTGTAGAGACTTGGTTATTATTTGCTGCCATTTGAAGTGACCCATTGCTGTACACCTAAAGATGCAAGTCTCAATAAAACCATTGGTTTTCTATTTTGTGTTTATTTTATTCTATATGTCTGTATCTAGCCACACGACAGGTAACTAGTTTGCAGGTCTCCAAGGCACGTTCCCAAGGAATCTGATTTCAAACGAAACGATGCGATTGTAGAAAATACCCTGCGGAACCATAGATTTTCTTATCATTTTTATAGTTTGTTTAGCCTACCACTCGACCTAAGAAAGATTCACTCGGCGGTAACGGTGCAACCTTTAACGCCACAAACGGCACAGTCCTTGGCGCTAGAAGTGGCGCTATCGGAGAACTTATAAGGTGTAAGTTCACGGCTTCAAAGTACAATTTAGACTTGACCCGTCAATATTTATGACCACAATTAAGTCTTTTGGACGTTAAAAAAGGGTATATTAGCAGATTATAAGGTTTTTGAGTGTTACACGTCAAATTCACGTCAAATAGGGGTTCAATTTGTAAGAAAAAACTATGCTAGCTATCAAGGTATTTTGGACGTTAAAAATGAGAATATTAGCAGATTATAAGGTTTTTGAATGTTGCACGTCAAATTCTCGAATAAGAGTTCAACTTGTAAGGAAAAACTATGCTAGCTCTCAAGGTATTTCGGACGTTAAAAAAGAGTACATTAGCAGGTTATAAGTTTCTGAATGTCGCACGTCAAATTCTCAAATAAGGGTTCAATTTGTAAGAAAAAACTATGCTAGCTGTCAAGATATTTTGGACGTTAAAAAAGAGTATATTAGCAGATTCTAAGGTTTTTTAATGTTGCATGTCAAATTTTCGAATAAGGGTTCAATTTGTAAGAAAAAACTATGCTAGCTATCAATGTATTTTGAACATTGGAAAAGAGTATATTAGCAGAATATAAGATTTTGAATGTTGCACGTCTAATTCTCAAATAAAGGTCCAATTTGTAAGAAAAAACTATGCCATCTATCAAGATATTTTGGACGTTAAAAAAGAGTATATTAGCAGATTACAAGGTTTTTGAATGTTGCCCGTCAAATTCTCGAATAAGGTTTCAATTTTTAAGAAAAAACTATGCTAGCTATCTAGGTATTTTGGACGTTGGAAAGCGTATATTAGCAGCTTATAAGGTTTTGAATGTTGCGCGTCAAATTCTGAATAAGGGTTCAATTTGTAAGAAAAAACTATGCTAGCTATTAAGGTATTTTAGACGTTGGAAAAGATTATATTAGCAGATATAAGATTTTGAATGTGCACGTCTAATTCTCAATAAAGGTCCAATTGTAAGAAAAAACTATGCCATCTATCAAGATATTTTGGACGTTAAAAAAGAGTATATTAGCAGATTACAAGGTTTTTGAATTTTGCCCGTCAAATTCTCGAATAAGGTTTCAATTTTTAAGAAAAAACTATGCTAGCTATCTAGGTATTTTGGACGTTGGAAAAGCGTATATTAGCAGCTTATAAGGTTTTTGAATGTTGCGCGTCAAATTCCTGAATAAGGGTTCAATTTGTAAGAAAAAACTATGCTAGCTATTAAGGTATTTTAGACGTTGGAAAAGATTATATTAGCAGAATATAAGATTTTTGAATGTTGCACGTCAAATTCTCCAATAAGAGTTTAATTTTTAAGAAAACACTATGCTGGCTATCAAAGTATTTTAGACGGTGGAAAAGAGTATATTAGCATATTATAAGGCTTTTGAATGTTGCTTCTCAAATTCTCGAATAAGAGTATGTTAGCAGAATATAAGATTTTTGAATGTTGCACGTAAAATTCTCAAATAAGGGTTTAATTTGTAATAAAAAGCTATACCAGCTGTCAAGGTATTTTGGACGGTGGAAAAGAGTATATTAGCAGATTATAAGATTTTTGAAAGTTGCACGTCAAATTCTCGAATAAGGGTTTAATTTGTAAGAAAAAACGATGCTAGCTATCAAGGTATTTTGGACGCTGGAAAAGAGTATATTAGCAGAATATAAGATTTTTGAATGTTGCAAGTCAAATTCTCAAATGAGGGTTCAATTCGTACGAAAAAACTATGCTAGCTATCAAGGTATTTTGGAGTATGTTTTTAAGTTATCAAGTATTTATGTTATATGTTATCAAGGTATGTTTTCTTTTCCAGCGACATGTTTCTTTGCTTCTAAGCAACTTCCCATTGATTTATGAAATTTGTGTTTGATGTAGGATTCGAACATGAGACCCATGATTTCCTAAGTAAAACTAACGACACGCTACTCGACTGTGCCAACAAGCCATTGAAAATGTTATGATTTTAAATACATTCTAATGCATTCAATGCATTGTTTCCGGGACATTGGCTAACTGATGTTAAGCGTCACTATATCGTATCAAGTTATTTACAAATTCGACTTATTAATTAGATTTTTGGTAGGTGTTAACAGTATCTGTTTCCGGGCATCATTTATGGCATCCTCCTGCGAATATGGATACCACGATGATTTGAGATACATACTGGACAAACAAATTCTTCTGGTGGTTAATTGAACTGTGCGCATCGGTTTTCCATTACCGGGCTTGCACATGAGTTTGGGCCCCTACATTCTCATCCAGGACCCTGAGTCCCCACTCCAGGACCCCATGTCACCAGGGCCCCAAATGCCCCTCCAGGGCCAACACCCCCTCCGACCCCTCCTTCCCCAAGTCTTTAACCCCCCACATTTTTTTGACTTGATCTTTTTTTGAACTTTTTTCTTTCATGTATTAAAATGCCAGGCAATCTTTGGTGAACATAGTTTTGGATTTTTTCTTATGCGGCCGCCCCACTGATACTATGATTTCTACATTTGGGTGATGGTTTCTATGGCTTGGTCCTAATTTCTATGGTCTGGTCTGGATTTCTAGGGCTGGCCCTGATTTTTATGAATTCTTCTGGATTTCTATGCATTGGTTATGATTTCTATGAATTCCCCTGAATTGTTATGCGTTGTTAATGTTTGACAATAGGATCTATAGGATTTTTTATAGACTTGTATGGGCCAGTCATGATTTCTATAGTTTTGTGTCGATGTCTTTTGGTTTGGTCTGGATTTTTAGAATCGACCTATGGTTTTAATGAATCTCTGTGAAATTCTGTGCATTACTTATGATTTCTAAGTTTTTTTTTTGCATATTTCTATGTCTTGATTATGATAATTTATGAATTTGTCAGGATTTCTTATGTGTTGGTCATGTACAGTTTTGTCTTGATTTCTATGGTTTGTTCGAAATTCCTAGGTTTGGCCCTGATTTCTGCAGTTTGGTCTTAATTTTTATGAACATGTCCGGATTTTAAGAGGATGGTAATAATTTCTACAGTTTGGTCTTGATTTTTATGAATTCGACGGGATTTCTATGTATCGGTCATGTTTTCTTAGAGGTTGGCCATGATTTCTATAGCTTGGTCTTGATTTCTATGGTTTGGTATGGATTTCTAGGGTTAGCCCTGATTGCCACAGTTTGGTCATGATTTTTATGAATATGTTCAGATCTTAAGAGGAATGTCTTAAATTCTACAGTTTGGTCTTGAGTTTTGTGAATTCGTCAGGATTTCTATGTATAGGTCAGGATTTCGACAGTTTTGTCTTGATACGTATGGTATGGTCTGGATTTCTATGGTTTGTCTTGATTTCCTTGGTTTGGTCTGGATTTCTATGGTTCGGCTAGGGTATCCACAGTTCGGTCATGATTTCTATGGTTTTGTGTTGATTTCTATGGTTTGGTTTGAATTTCTAGGGTCGGCCCAGATTTTTATGAATTCGTCGGGATTTCTATGCATTGGTTACGATTTCTATGAATCCTCATGAATTTCTATACATTGATTATGATTTCTATATAATTTTTCTGGATTTGTTTGGACCGATCATAATTTGTATAGTTTTTTCTCGATGTCTTTTGGTTTGATCAGGATTTTTAGGGTTGACCCTGATCTTAATGAATTTTTGGGGATTTCTATGCATAGCGTAGGATTTCTATGGGATTTTTCTTGATTCCTATGATTTTGTTATGTTTTTTTCAGAATTAGTCGGGATTTCTATGGATTAGTCATGATTTTTTAGACGCTGGCCTTGATTTCTACAGTTTGGTCTTGATTTCTATGGTTTGGTATGGATTTTTAGGGTCGGCCCTGATTTATACAGTTTGGTCTTGATTTCTTATGAATATGTCAAGATTTTTAGAGGATGGCCTTTACCTCTATAGTTTGTTCTTGATTTTTATGAATTCGACGAGATATGTATGTATGGTCATGATTTTTTAGAGGTTAGCCATGATGTCTACAGTTTGGTCTTGATTTCTAGGATTGGCCCTGATTTCTACAGTTTGGTAATGCTTTTTATGAATATGTCCGAATTTAAAGAGGATGCCCTTAATTTCTACAGTTTGGTCTTGAGTTTTATAAATTCGTCAGGATTTCTATGTATTGGTCATGTTTTCTACAATTTTGTCTTCATGTCTTTGGTTTGGTCTAAATTTTTAGGGATGACCCTGATTTTTATGAATTTGTGTGGATTTATATGCATTGCTTATGATTTCTATTCATTCTTTCAGATTTCTATGTATTTGTGAGGATTTTTATGAATTCGTAGGGATTTTTATGAATTGGTCAGATTTTTTAGAGGTTGGCCCTGATTTCTACCATTTGGTCTTGATTTCTTATGAATATGTCAAGATTTTTAGAGGATGGCCTTTATTTCTGTAGTTTGTTCTTGATTTTTATGAATTCGACGGGATTTTTATGCATGGGTTATGATTTTTTAGAGGTCAGCCATGATTTCTACACTTAGGTCTTGACTTCTATGGTTTGGTCCTGATATATAGGATTGACCCTGATTTCTACAGTTTGGTCAGGGTTTTTATGAATATATACGAATTTAAAGAGGATGCCCTAGATTTCTGCAGTTTGGTCTTGATTTTTATGAATTCATAGGGATTTCTGTGCATTGGTCAGAATTTCTTAGAGCTTGGTCTTGATTTCTACAGTTTGATCTTGATTTTTATGATTTGGTCTTGATTTCTATGGTTTGGTCTGGATTTCTAGGGTTGACCCTGATTTCTATGGTTTGGTTTTGATTTTTTATGAGTTTTTCCGGATTTCAAGAAAATAGTCTTAATTTCTACAGTTTGGTCTTGACTTTTATGAATTCGACGGGATTTCTATGTATCGGTCAAAATTTCTTCGAGGTTGGCCATGATTTCTATAGTTTGGTCTTGATTTGCATGGTTTGGTCTGGATTTCTAGGGTTAGCCATGATTGCCAGAGTTTGTTCATGATTTTTATGAATATGTCCGGATCTTAAGAGGAATGTCTTAAATTCTTCAGTTTGGTCTTGCTTTTTATGAATTCGTCAGGATTTCTATGTATTGGTCAGGATTTCGACAGTTTTGTCTTGATATCTATGGTTTGGTCTGGATTTCTATGGTTTGTCTTGATTTCCTTGTTTTTTTCTGGATTTCTATGGTTCGGCTAGGATTTCCACAGTTTGGTCATGATTTCTATGGTTTTGTGTTGATTTCTATCGTTTGGTTGGATTTCTAGGGTCGGCCTTGATTTTTATGAATTCGTCGGGATTTCTATGCATTGAATATGATTTCTATGAATCCTCCTGAATTTATATGCATTGGCTATAATTTCTATAGAATTTTTCTGGATTTGTATGGACCGATCATAATTTCTATAGTTTTTTTTCTCGATATCTTTTGATTTGATCAGGATTTTTAGGTTGACCCTGATCTTAATGAATTTGTGCGGATTTCTATGCATAGCGTATGATTTCTATGGGATTTTTCTTGATTCCTAGGATTTTAATATGGTTTCTTAGGAATTAGTTGGGATTTCTATGTATTAGTCATGATTTTTTTAGACGCTGGCCTTGATTTCTACAGTTTGGTCTTGATTTCTGCGGTTTGGTATGGATTTCTAGGGTTGGCCCTGATTTATACAGCTTGGTCTTGATTTCTCATGAATATGTCAAGATTTTTAGAGGATGGTCTTTATTTCTATAGTTTGTTCTTGATTTTTATGAGTTCGACGAGATTTGTATGTATGGTCAGGATTTTTAAGAGGTTAGCCATGATTTCTACAGTTTGGCCTTAATTTCTATGGTTTGGTCTTGATTTTTATGAATTCATAGGGATTTCTATGTATTGATCAGAATTTCTTAGAGGTTGGTCTTGATTTCTACACTTTGGTCTTGATTTTTACGATTTGCTCTTGATTTCTATGGTTTGGTCTGGATTTCTAGGGTTGACCCAGATTTCTACAGTTTGGTTTTGATTTTTTATGAGTTTTTCCGGATTTCAAGAGAATGGTCTTGATTTCTACAGTATGGTCTTGATTTTTTATGAATTTCTTAGGATTTCTATGTATTGGCCCTGATTTGTTAAAAAGGCTATGATTTCTGCAGTTTGGTCATAATTACTGTGGTTTGGTTTGAATTTCTATGGTTTTGTCTGGATTTCTAGGGTTGACCCTAATTTCTACAGTTTGGTCTGGATTTTTCATGAACTTGTTCGTATTTCAAGCCTTATTTTCTACAGTATGGTTTTGATTTTTTATGCACTTGTTAGGATTTCTATGCATTGGTCTTGATTTCGTAGAGGTAGGTCATTATTCTTATAGTTTGGATATTATTTTTATGGTTTGGTCTTGATTTCTATGGTTTGGTCTGGATTTTTAAGGCTGGCTCGGATTTTTTTCCTATGAATTCGTCTGGATTTTCATGCATTGGTAAGGACTTCTATGAATCCTCCTGAACTTCTATGTATTGCTTATGATTTCCATGGGATTTGTCAATGTTTTCAGGTTTGTTCTGGATAGGGTTGGCCCTTTTTTTATGAATTCGTCTGGATATCCTTGCATTGGTAATGATTTCTATAAATTCTCCGGAATTCATATGCATTGGTTATGACTTCTATGGGATTTGTCAATGTCTTCTGGTTTGGGCTGGATTTTTAGGGTTAACCCTAATTTTAAGGATTTTGTGTGGATTTCTATGCATAGCGTATAATTTCTATGAGATGTTTCTTGATTTCTATGTATTGGTTATGGTTTTTTATGAATTCATCGGGATTTCTGTGTATCAGTCATGATTATTTTTTGGATATTGGCAATGATTTCTGTAGTTGAATCTAGATTTCTATAGTTGGGCCTGGATTTCTAAGATTTGCCCTGATTTATACAGTTTGGTCTTGATTTTGTATGAATATGTTCTGATTTTAAGAGGATTGCCTTAATTTCTACAGTTCGTTCTGGATTTTTATGAATTCGACGGGATTTTAATGTATTGGTCATTATTTTTTAAAGGTTGGCCACGATTTCTACAATGTGGTCTTAATTTCTATGGTTTGGTCTGGATTTCTAGGATTGGCCCTAATTTCTACAGTTTGGTCATAATTGTTATGAATGTGTCCGAATTTTAAGAGGATGGCCTTAATTTCGAACGTTTGGTCTGGATTTTTATGAATTTTTCAGGATTTCAATGTATTGGTCATGATTTCTACAGTTCACTTAGCGTGTCAGGCCACGCTAAGTGAATGAACGAACCTAAGTTAAAAGCAGTTAACTCAATATAACCTAGCTTAAAATTCAGTTATTTTGCCATCTATAACTATAACTGAAAAAGATGGCAGGAGTTGAGGTAATGAAAACATGTCGCCATCTAGACTTTTAAATATAAAACTCACCGAAAGTTCTTTTGGATTTTTTTCCCATGCGGTCGCCCGTATTTCTACAGTTTAGTCATGCTTTATATGGTTTGGTCTTAATTTCTATAGTTTTGTCTGGACTTCTAGGGTTGACCCTGATTTCTACAGTTTGGTCTTGATTTTTCATGAATTTGTTCAAATTTAAAATTCATTTATGAATTTGTCAGAATTTCTAGGTATTGGTCAGGATTTTGACAGTATTGTCTGGATATCTATGGTTTGGTCTGGATTTCTATGGTTTGTTTTGATTTTTATGGTTTGGTCTGGATTTCTCTGGTATGGCTAGGATTTCTCTGGTTTGGCTTGGATTTCCACAGTTTGGTCATGATTTCAATGGTTTTGTGTTGATTTCTATGGTTTGGTCTGGATTTCTAGGGTCGGCCCTGATTTTTATGAATTTGTCAGGATTTATATGCATTGGTTATGATTTCTATGAATCCTCCTGAATTTCTATGCATTGGTTATGATTTCTATAGAATTTTTCTGGATTTGTATGGACCGATCCTAATTTCTATACTTTTTTCTCGATGTCTTTTGGTTTGAGCAGGATTTTTAGGGTTGACCCAGATCTTAATGAATTTGTGTGGATTTCTATGCATAGCGTATGATTTCTATAGAATTTTTCTGGATTTCTATGATTTTGTTATGGTTTCTTAGGAATTCGTCGGGATTTCTATGTATTATTCATGATTTTTTTTAGACGCTGGCCTTGATTTCTACCGTTTGGTCTTGGTTTCTATGGTTTGGTATGGATTTCTAGGGTTGGTGCTGGTTTATACAGTTTGGTCTTGATTTCTTATGAATATATCAAGATTTTTAGAGGATGGCCTTTATTTATATTGTTTGTTCTTGATTTTTATGAATTCGACGGGTTTTTATGTATTGGTAATGAATAATTAGAGGGATGCCATACTTTCTACTGTTTGCTCTTGGTTTCTATCGTTTGGTTTTAATTTCTAGGATTGACCCTGATTTCTACAGTTGGGTCATAATTTTTATGAATATGTCTGAATTGAAATAGGATGCCCCTAATTTTTACAGTTTGGTCATTATTTTTATAAATTCGTCAGGATTTCTATGTCTTGGTCATTATTTCTACAGTTTTGTCTTTATGTCTTTGGTTTGGTCTAAACTTTTAGGATTGACCCTTATTTTTATGAATTTGTGTGGATTTTTATGCATTGCGTATGATTTCCATTGATTCTTTCAGATTTCTATGTATTTGTTATGATTTTTAAGAATTCCTAGGGATTCCTATGTATTGGTCAGAATTTTTAGAGGTTGGCGTTGATTTCTACAATTTGGTCTTGATTTCTTTTGAATATGTCAGAATTTTAAGAAGATGACATTTATTTCTATAGTTTGTTCTTGATTTTTGTTAATTCGACGGGATTTTATGTATTGGTCATGATTTTTTAGAGGTCAGCCATGATTTCTACAGTTTGGTCTTGATTTCTAGGATTGGCCCTGATTTCTACAGTTTGGTCTTGGCTTTTATGAATATGTCTGAATTGAATGAGGATGCCTTTGATTTCGAAAGTTTGGTCTTGATTTTTATGAATTCATAGGGATTTCTATGTATTGGTCAGAATTTCTTAGAGGTTGTCCTTGATTTCCACAGTTTGGTCTTGATTTTTACGAGTTGGTCTTGATTTCTATGGTTTGGTCTTGATTTTAAGGATGACCCTGTTTTCTACAGTTTGGTCTTGATTTTAAATGGGTTTGTTCGGATTAGAAGAGAAGCGTCTTAATTTCTACAGTATGGTCTTGATTTTCTTATGAATTTGTTAGGGTTTCTATGTATTGGTCATGAGTTTTAAGAGTTAGGCCATGGTTTCTACAGTTTGGTCTCGATTTTTCACAGTTCGGCTTTCAAGAGAATGGCCTTAATTTCTACACTATGGTATTGATTTCTTATGCAATTGTTAGGTTTTCTATGTACTGGTCATGATTTCTTAGAGGCAGGTCATGATTTTTAGAGTTGGGTTACGATCTCTATGGTTTGGTCTGAATTTCTAGGGTTGGCTCTGATTTTTTCCCTATGAAATCGTATGGATTTTCATACATTGGTAATGATTTCTATGAATCCTCCTGAATTTCTATGCATTACTTATGATCTCCATGGAATTTGTCGATGTCTTCTGGTTTGGTCTGGATACGGTTGGTCTTGTTTTTTTTTATGAATTCGTCTGGATTTCCACGCACTGGTAATGATTTCTACGAATCCTCCTGAATTTCTATGCATTGCTTATGATTTCTAAGGGATTTGTTAATGTCTTCTGGTTTGGTCTGGATTCTTAGGGTTTGTCTGTATCCCTGATTTTAATAAATTTGTGTGGATTTCTAAGCATATCGTATAATTTTCTATGAGATGTTTCTACATTTCTATGCATTGGTAATGGTTTCTTATGAATCCGTCGGGATTTCTGTGCATCAGTCATGATTTTTTTTTAACGTTGGCCATCATTTTCATAGTTTAATCTTGATTTCTATGGTTTGGTCTGGATTTCTAGAGTTGGCCCTGATTTATACAGTTTGATCTTGATTTTTTATGAATATGTTCCGATTTTAAGAGGATGGCCTTAATTTCTACAGTTCATTCTGGGTTTTTATGAATTTGACTGGATTTTAATGTATTGGCCATGATTTTTTAATGGTTGGCCATGATTTCTACAATTTGGTCTTAATTTCTATGGTTTGGACTGGATTTTTAGGATTGGCCCTAATTTCTACAGTTTGGTCATAATTTTTATGAATATGTCCGAATTTTAAGATCTGCTGTTTTGCTCTGATTCCTTAATTTCTGCTGTTTTGTCCTGATTCTTATGAATTTGTCAGGATTTCAATGTATTGGTCATGATTTCTACAGTTCACTTAGCTTGTCGGGCCACGCTAAGTGAACCTGAACGAACCTAAGTTTGAAGCAGTTAACTCAATGTAACCTAGCTTAAAATTCAGTTATTTTGCCATCTATAACTATAACTGGAAAAAATGGAATCACTTGAGGTAGTGAAAACGCGTCACCATCTAGACTTTGAAATATAAAACTCACTGAAAGTTCTTTTGGATTTTTTCTCATGCAGCCGCCCCACTGGAACCTTATGATGGGTTCTTGACAATACTTGGTTTATTGTATGTTTTCAAGCATTATTAATTGTGCACTGGAAGGATAAGAGCATAAGTCTTATTTAAAAAAAGGGAAGTGAAAAAAATGAAAATGAAGTATTTCAAGAAGATGTGTAAACATGATAGTGCAATTGTAGCATTGAATGCTGACAAAGACAAATATTTGAACTACAAAACAAGCACTAGTGGCAACACTATTGGAAACGTATGCGTGCTTTGTCATGACAATAAGGAATTAAATTTCTTTGGAGTACCGAAAAAATTCACCTTTTATGATGGTGGATATGCGAGAGTGAGATCACCAGAGATAGTTTCACTCAAAGTAAATGCCAACATAAAAATGATAGTTGACGAATAGAGGCATCTTCTTGCTAGTGCTTGTGGTAACACGTTACCTAGTATTAAAACCTATCATCAGCTTTCGGGTATTATCATTCAACGGAAGGTCAAAAAAGACAGGCGTACTCTTCTGCTAATATCAGAAAAACATATCTGGTCTACGTGCCGGAACTGTTACCTGTGTAAAAATACTGTGGTAATAGACAGTGAAATTGCTGGAATAATAAAAAAGGTATTGGCAGAAAATATCACTAATGAATATAAAGATGAATCGACGAAAAACGAAGTGCCAGCAAACGTTACTACCATCATCGACAGTTTATCAATAGATACTGTCAATGAATCCTATAATACCAATGACAAGCTCATATTGAACCTGTGCTAAAACCTTTTTAAAAGCCGTGTATGACACCGAAATGGAATAAGTGCCATGTCAAGAGAAAACATGATAAACCATTTTATGGAACGAAGTCAAAACGTGTAAATTTTTATATGATATTAATAACATGTAGCATTATTTCAATAAAAAAATCTCATTGTATTACTTTGTTATGATTCCATTGTTTTCTAAGGGTACCCTAGCAATTCCATCGAGTCTCTGTCTCACTGAATCTTGATAACTGTTTTGTTAGGTTTCACCTTAATTTTTTTTTCAAAATGTTTTCTTTTTTATTAGGTTTCACCTTAGATTTTTTTTTCAAAGTTTTGGACATGTTTCTTACAAGTTCTGGATGAATTCATAGAAATGATAAGCATTGCATAAAAATCAACACAAATTCAAAAAAATGAGGGTCAGCCCTAAAAATTCAGACCAAACCAAAGACACCAAGACAAAACTGTAGAAATCATGACCAATACATTGAAATCCTGATGAATTCATAAAAATCAAGACTAAACTGTAGAAATTAAGACCATCCTCTGAAATTTAGGACATATCCAGAAAAATCATGACCAAACCTTAGAAATACGGGGTCAATCCTAGAAATCCAGACCAAACCATAGAAATCAAGACCAAACAGTAGAAATCATGGCCAACCTCTAAAAAATCATGACCAATAAATTAAAATCCCGTCAAATTCATAGAAATGAAGAACAAACATTAGAAATTAAGGCCATCCTCTTAAAATCCGAACATATTCATAAGAAAGCAAGACCAAAGTGTATAAATCAGGGCCAACCCTAGAAATCCACACCAATCCATAGAAATCAAGACCAAACTGTAGAAATTATGGCCAATGTAAAAAAAATCATGGCTGATACATATAAATTCCGTTGAATTCATAGAAAATCATAACTAATACATAGAAGCCAAGAAACATCTCATAGAAATTAAATGCTATGCATAGAAATCCACACAAATTCCTTAAAATCATGGTCAACCCTAAAAATACAGACCAAACCAGAAGACATTGAGACAAAACTATATAAATCATAACCAATGCATGGAAATTCAGGAGGAATCATAAAAATTATTACCAATGCATGGAAATTCAGATGAATTCACAAGAAAACAGGGCCAACCCTATAAATCCAGAACAAACATAGAAATTAAGACCAAACAATATCAATCATGACCAAACTGTAGAAATCATGACGTACCTCTAAAAAATTATGACCAATAGATAGAAATCTTAACAAGTTCATAAAAATCAAGACCATAGTGTAGAAATTAAGACCATTCTATTAAAATCCGGGCAAAAGCATAAAAAATCAAGACAAAACTGTAGAAATCAGCGTCGACCCTAGAAATCCAGACCAAACCATTGAAATTAAGACCAAACCATATAAATCATGGCCAAACTGTAGAAATCATGGCCTACCTAAAAAAAATCATGACCAATACATAGAAATCATATCAAATTCATACAAAATCAGGACCACACTTTAGAAATTAAAGCCATTCTCTTGAAACCCGGACAAAATCATAAGAAATCAAGACCAAACTGTAGAAATCAGGGACAAACCTAGAAATCCAGACCAAACCATAGAAATCAAGACCAAACCGTAAAATCAAGACCAAACTTTAGAAATCAAGTCGAACCTCTAAGAAATTCTGACCAATACATATAAATACCTACGAATTCATAAAAGCTATAACCAATACATAGAAACCTGGAAGAATGGATAGAAATCATACGCAATGCATAGAATTCCCCACAAATTCATAAAAATCAGGGTCAACCCTAAAAATTCAGACCAAACCAAAGATACTAAGACAAAACTGTAGAAATCATAACCAATACATAGAAATCCTGAGGAACTCATAAAAATCAAGAACAAACTGTAAAAATTAAGGGCATCTTCTTTAAATTTGGACATATTCATAAAAATCATGACCAAACTGGAAAAATTAGGGCCAATCCTAGAAATCCAGACCAAACCATAGAAATCAAGACCAAACTGTAGAAACCATGGCTAACCTCCAAAAAGATCATGACCAATACATAGAAATCCCGTAGAATTCATAAGAATCAAGAACAAACTTTAGAAATGAAGGCCATCTTCTTAAAATCCAGAAATATTCATAAAAACTCATGACCAAACTGTATAAATCATGACCAACGCTAGAATTCCATAAAAAACCATAGAAATCAAGACCAAACTGTAGAAATCCGGGCCGAAGTCTAAAACAAATCATGACTAATAATAGAACTCCCGACGAGTTCATAGAAAACCATAACCAAACTATAGAAATCCAGAAAACTCCCGTAGGAATCATTCGCTATGCACAGAAATCCACACAAATTCATTAAGATCACGGTCAACCCAAAGAATCTTGATCAAACCAAAAGACATCGAGACCAAACTATAGAATCATGATCCGTCCAAACCAGTCCAGAAAAATGCCATTGAAACTATAACCAAGGCATTGAAATTCAGGAGGATTCATAGAAATAATAATCAACGCGTAGAAATCCAGATAAATTCCAAAAAATCAGGGCCGACCCTTGAAATCCAGACCAAACCATAGATATCAAGACAAAACCGTAGAAATCCTGACAAATTCATAAAAATCAAGACCACACTGTAGAAATTAAGACCATCCTCATAAAATCCGGACGTATTCATGAGAATCATGACCAAACTGTAGAAATCAGGGCCGACCCTAGAAATCCAGATAAAACTATAGATATCAAGACCAAACATTAGAAACCATGGCCAACCTCTAAAAAATCATGACCAATACATAGAAATCCCGTCGAATCCATAAAAATCCAGACCAAACTGTAGAAATTGATACCATCCTCTTAAAATCTGGACATATTCATAAAAATCAAGACCAAACTCTAGAAATCTGGGCCAACCCAAATCTGTAGAAACTATGACCCATACATAGAAATCATGACAATTTCATAAGAAATCATAACCAATACATAGAAAACTGGAACAAACCATAGAAATGATACGCAATGCATAGAAATCCACTGAAATTCATAAAAACAGGGCCAATCCTAAAAATTCAGACCAAACCAAAAGACATTTTGATAAAAATGTCCTATGGGGTAACCCCATAAGAAAAAAATCCAAAAACTATGTTCACCAAAGATTGCATGTCATTTTAAGCCATGAAAAAATTTCAAAAAGAGATCTAAGACTCAAAAGGGGGGGGAGAGTTAAGAACTTGGAAGGGGGGGGGGGTGGAGGGGATGTTGGCCCTGGTGGGGGACTTGGGGTCCTGGAGTGTGGACATAGAGCCCTGGATGGGGAATCGGGGCCCTGGACGAGAATCTGGGGGCCCAAACTCATGCGCAAGCCCTGTAATGGAAAACCGATGTGCACAGTTCCATTAACCATCAGAAGAATATGTCTATCCAGTATGCATCTCAAATAATCGTTGTATGCATATTCTCATGAGGATCCTATAAATGATGCTCAGAAACAGATCACTGTTAAGACCTACCAAAAATCGAATTGATAAATCAAATTTGCAAAAAACTTGTTACGATGTTGTGACACTTCACATGAGTTGGGCAACGTCATGGAAACAATACATTGAATGCATTAGAATGTGTTTCTAAAATCATAATATTTTAATGACTTGTTGGTTCAGTCAAGAAAAGTGTCTTTCGGTTACATTAGGAAATCATGGGTCTCACGTTCAATTCCTACATGAAACACAAATTTCATAAAATCAATTGGAAGTTGCTTAGAAGCTAAAAAACGTGTCGTTGGAAATGAAAACGTATAACCATATATAACTAAAGTTAACAAGAACGACATCTATGACTTTGGTTATGTACTCGGTAGCATTGGGGGAATCGCCGTTAAACCTTCTTCATGATCTTAGACTGCTAAGGAAGAAAGAAGTAGCACTCTCTTCATCTAATATAAGCAAAGGGCCATTATATTTACAATAATGATACCTGCTCAGTTGTAGTCATAATTAATAATCAATAGTCAATAAACAATAATCGGTACGATACCATTAGAGTACAAAAAGATCTCATCCAATTGTTTATTATAATCCATAACAAAACTTCATTTATAAGACATAATGTCACTTCAAATTCACTTCTAAACATTGGCTTGAGAAAACGGGAGGCCCGCCGGAATGTTGGCACTGTTAGTGAAAAATTCCTTATCGGAGAACTTTGGATAAGGTTACCCGTTTGAAACGATTTCCTATGTGTCTGCTCGGAGTAATAGTATTCTAGCGTTAAGAAAGTTTGTTTCCTAGGAAATGATAGATCCTGTAGAGTATGTTTGTTGTAAAGAGAGAGGATATAAGGGATTGGTAACTCCAATATGGGCCCGCTTGTATTGTATAGGTTTTTGTGCGAGTAGTGTGCGCTTAAACTGCATACAGGGATCCAAGGAATACTGTCCGCTCAGAGTGCATACAGAGATCCAGCAGGTACTGCCCGCTTAAACTGCATACAGGGATCCAGGGAGTACTGCCCACTTAAACTGCATACAGGAATCCAGGGGGTACCGCATACTTGTATCTATTAACACAATAAGCGGGTACTGCCTGCTTGGTTCTACTAACATAACAAGGGGGTACTGCCCACTCGGAGTGCATAAACAATAAGGGGGTACTGCCCGCTCGGAGTGCATACACAATAGGGAGGTACTGCCCCCTCGGATTGCACACACAATAAGGGGGTTCTGCCCGCTCGTGTGGTGAGGGTACTGCCTGCTCGGAGTGCATCCGCAATAAGGGGATACTGCCCACTCGTATGGTGGGGGTACTGCCCGCTCAGAACTGTTACACCTATACTACTAATAAGGCTCCAATTCGTAAGCAAAAATCTCTAAAAATGTTATCTATCAGGCTTTTTTGGACGATGGAAAAGAGTATATTAGCAGATTATAAGGTTTTTGAATGTTGCACTTTAATTTCTTAAATAAGGCTCCAATTCGTAAGCAAAAATCTCTCAAAATGCTATCTATCAGGCTTTTTTGGAAGTTGGAAAAGAATTTATTAGCAGATTATAAGGTTTGTGAATGTTGCACTTCAAATTCTTAAATAAGGCTCCAATTCGTAAGCAAAAATCTCTAAAAATGCTATCTATCAGTCTTTATTGGGTGGTGGAAAGGAGAATATTAGCAGATTATAGGGTTTTTGAATGTTGCACGTTAAAACCTCGAATAAAAGTCCAATTTGTGAGCAAAAATCTCTAACAATACTAGCTATTAAGCTTTTTTGGACGATGGAAAAGAGTATTTTAGCATATTTCAAGGTTTTTGAATGTTGCAAGTAAAATTTTAAAATAAGGGTGCTATTTGTAAGTGAAAATCTCTTACAATGCTAGCTATCAAGCTTTTTAGGACCGTGGAAAAGAGTATATTAGCATATTAAAAGGTGTTCTTAAATGTTGCACGTCAAATTCTCAAATAAGAATCCAATTTGTAAGCAAAATATTCTCTAACAATGCTAGCTATCAAGCTT
>CM051262.1:34387389-34414889 GCA_027921565.1 Artemia sinica
TTTGTTACTGCTAAGAAAAAAAAACTGTCACTTCTAAGAAAAATTTGAGTGTGTTAAGTAAAAATTTGTTAGTATTAAGGGAAAATGTTATTACTTCGAAGATAAAATTTGTTAGTATTAAGAAAATTTTGCTACTTCTGACAGAAAACTTGCTATCAGAAACGAAAAAAATTTTACTTTTTAGAAAATTTGTTCTCTTCGACAGAAAACTTGCTACTTCTAACGGAAAAATTGTTATCATTGACAAAAATTGTCACTTTTATGAGAAATTTGTTATCTTTGACGAAAAACCTGGTGCTATTATAAAAAATTTGTTACTGTTATGAAAAACTTGTTACTTCTAAAACAAATTTGATAGTGGTTAGCAAAAGTTTGTTAGTATTAAGGAAAAAAGTTGTTACTTCAATGAAAAGATCAGTTAGTGTTAAGGATAACTTGTCACTTCTGACAGAAAACTTTTTATCATAAATTTGCTATCTTTCTGGTCAACTTGCTAGTACAAGTAGAAAACTTGTTATCACCGGCGAAAAAATGTTACTTCTAGAAGAAATTTGATAGTGTTAGGTAAAAGTTTGTTAGTATTAAGGAAAAAGTTTATACTGCGAAGAGAAAATTTGTTAATGTTAAGGAAAACTTGCTACTTCTGGCGGAAAACTTGTAAAAGTGTGTGTGTGTGTGTGTGTGTGTGTGTGTGTGGTGTGTGTGTCTGTGTTTGTGTGTGATTTTGGATGTGTTTATTTTTTTGTGTGTGTGTGTGTGTGTGTTAGTTTGTGTGTGTGTGTGTGTGTGTGTGTGTATGTGTGTTGTGTGTGTGTGAGTGTATGTGTGTTTGTGTGTGTGTGTTTTGTGTGTGTGTGTGTGTGTGTGTGTATGTGGTTTTGTATGTGTGTTTGTGTGTGTTTGTTTGTGTCTGTGTGTCTGTGCGTGCTTGTTTGCTTGTGTGTGTGTGTGTGTGTGTGTTTGTGTGTGTGTGTGTGTGGTGTGTGTGTGTGTGTGTGTGTGTGTGAGTTTGTGTGTGTTTGTGTGTGTGTGTGTGTGTGTATATGGTTTTGTTTGTGTGTGTGTGTTTTGTGTTCGTGTGTGTGTGTGTGTCTGTGCGTGCGTGTTTGTGTGTGTGTTTGTGTGTTGGGTTTTGTGTGAGTTTTTTGTTTGTGTTTGTGTGTGTGTTTTGTGTGTGTGTGTGTTTGTTTGTGTGTGTGTGTTTGTGAGTGCCTGTGTTTTTGTGTTTGTGTGTGTTTTGTGTTCGCGCGCGCGTGTGTTTGTGTGTGTGTGTATGTGTGTGTCTGTGTGTGCGTATTTTTTTGTGTGTGTGTGTTTTTTGTGTGTTTTTGTGTTCGCGTGCCTGTGTTTGTGTGTGTGTATGTCTGTGTGTTTTTTTTGTGTGTGTGTGTGAGTGTGTGTCTCAAATTTTAGAAGAAACTTACACTGATAATGACTGGTGTCGTAGGGGCAGCAAATTCTGATTATTGCTGTTTGTCAAGAAACATTAAACCCAAGAATTCGTGGTGTCCAAGGGGAAAAAATCAGATTCCCTGATATTCTTACAAAGCATCAAAAGAGAAACGATTGTATATTCTCGCTACAAAATGTTAAAGCAAAGAAAGGCAGTGTATTCCAAGAAAAATTGTAAGGTACTTATCTACATCAAAGAATCAACCCTAGAACTCTGGATCAAGTTGAAGAAATCAAGACAATACCATCGAAATTGTGATCAAAGTGTAGAAATCATGGTCAACTTCTATGCAAACATTAGCAAAACATTGAAACCCTGTCAATTTCGTAAAAAACAAGAGCATAATAAAGAAATCAAAGGTAAATCTAGAAATCAAAACTTCCGTAGAAATCAAAGGCAAATTTTAGAAATCGCGGTATACCTGTAAAATCATTACCAAGACAAGGAAAGCCCGAGAAGTGGTTTAAATATTCTATGGCGTGAATTGCTTGTGAAAACCCGAATGGATGACTTGAAGTTAAACTTTTAACAAGAAATGTCTTAAATATGTTTTTTCAAGATGACCATGATGCTAGAGGGGTGTCATAGGGGTGCTAGAAAGTAGTTACAGCGTGGTACTGTGGCGTGAATTGCTTGCGAACACCCGAATAAATGACTTGAAGTAAAACCTTTAACAAGAAATGTTTGAAAAGTGTTTTTTTAGGGGGGGGGGTGTTGAGGCAATTGTGGTGAGGGGTGTATCTATGGTATTTGAGTGGTGTAATCGTAGATGCCTTTATTCTCCCTTTACAGGGGAGATAAACTCTGGCCCTAAGGTAATTAAACTTTGGTAGCGTGCCTTAGGCTATGACCGAACTAATGAGGCGTACCAATGGGGTATGTTAGAGGGACTAAAGATAGATCGTAGAGAGGTTGTCTAAAATACAATACTTTTATTCAATTAACATATAACAATACTAGATATATATTTTCTACTGGGACTGGCTGCCCCAAGTAGACCACAAGTCTCGGAAAACTACAATAACATATAATAGAATACTTAGGCACTTACAATGATCCGACAAGATTCCATGGTATTTCTAAAAACAACGGACCAGAGGTCAGTCCGGCATAAAGTTAGTATCAGTCTAAATCTGCCCCTTCACATAAAATCTATCTTTTATACATTTTTATCAACCACACCTTCCTTTAACTAACCGACGCAATAGCTAGGAAGTGGTGATTTCTCAATTTCCCGTTAAGCAGAAACTTGGCAGGATATATTCCTTATCTTAATAAAAAGTGGTATTTCTAAACTTTGTATTTGCGTCTTAATATATTTTTACTAAATTCATAATTAACTAAATTAGAAAGCTTTACCACAATACTCCCCATTTAAAGAAGAATTGTCCCAATTCTAAATATTTTACTTTTAAAACAACTTAATTTTGTTTACAGCTATTATGCTGCGATCTTTGGGTCATTATGTGCATATACCCTCAATGGGTTTCCTTAGGTTCATGTTTCTGCGCCAATATAGGCCATGTTGTTTTTTGTCGAAGGATTTCAGTTTGAAATTCATCCTTGTTTCTCTTTTTCTCTGTCTCTAGGACTGAAAAATACTCTTTTTACCCTTCTTCACATGCATCTTCTGTTTTAACTTGACCCTAAGCGGCTTAACCATTATATTATTGGTTCTGCTTAAATTAGGTTTCAAGTTATATTAGAAAAGTTTATGAATTATTTGAGTTTAAATTCAATTCCCATTAATACTTTAATTTATCTGTGTGATGTGGTTGATATACCGTTTATTTTTCATTTTAGAAATGCCTTGGATAAATTACACATAACATTTTTGATTTTTAAATTTTCATATATTTTCCAGCACAAAGCATTTTCACATATTTCAATAACATAAGCCATTTGGGCTATGTAGCACATTCTCTAGGCCTAAATTAAGTTCTGATTTTATCTCAATTTCTGATGAACTTGTAGTAAAGTCTGTAATACTGCTATAGTTTCCAAAATAGCAGTTGATCAGGTATGGTTTGGTTTCTGATGGTATGAGATGATAGTATCAGGATACATTTGAAGTGGATTCAAAATTTGTTACTTTCTCCCAAAATGTGTCAAAATATGATTGAAAAAAATGGATCCGATAGGATGCTACGAAAAATTTGATTTACAAAAAAATAGTAAAGGCTATATCTAAAATAAATATTCACATTAGAATACATATAAAGCATAAAGTTTTACATATATAGTAGAAAGAAACACTCAGTTTTGTAAAGTTTAATTACTTTTCATTACTTTTCTCTCTTTTAATTACTCCAAAAATAATATCTCGCTTAAATCGAAACGTTATGTTTCTTGCTGGATTATTCTTTTCGAACTTAATACTTAACGGATTGTTTCACAATAAAAATATTTATACGTTGGCTCGAAGTCAAACATTTACATATAAAATTAAATCACTAGTTAAAACTTAAAGTAAATTAAACATAGCATACATATACAAGCAATGTGTAATAACTTACACAAGTATTGATTTTTAATTCGCAAAACTAGATAGGATGTTTAACTACTGGTTAAAGCTTAAAGCATTCAAAAAATAAAAAGCGGTATAGACTAGCATTGGAATCAATTCCAATTAGTGTTTTATGAATTGCTTATGAAGTATTAATGTAGAATACTTCTTGAATGATATAAAAATAAAAACACACAATACTCAACATATTAATTCACTATATTTACATGGATAGTTTAGGTTATATACATATAAATATATATATATATATATATATATATACATATAGATATATATATATATATATATATATATATATATATATATATATATATATATATATATATATTATATATATATATATATATATATATATATATATATATATATAATATATATATATATATATATATATATATATTAACCGAAGTTATGCTGATACTTAATTGTTAAAAACAAATAATAATTATGTACCCTAATAATTTATTTAATCACTGCAATATGTGTTCTTTTTACAACTTTTAATTAAGCCCGCCAAGACTTTTATCTGAGAAGTCTTAACTGCAATTTAAAATAAAATAAATCTTCCCTAACTAATAGATTTATACACTATAATTGAGCACTGTGATTAGTCTCCATATAAGGGCTTGGAAATAGTTCATATAACATGACTTTGCTATTTAAATTTCTATAATTTTTTTTTTACGATAACAATTCCATATTTATAAAAGTTTTCAAAATACATTTATAATTGTATATATTTTCCCATTACATTAATACAATTTTATATATCTTTTCTGTGTACGACTATATACATTTTCTTATCTTTGTTTTACCAATTTTGTTCTATTTCGAACCCACTTGTTTCATTAACTGTCATTAGCTTACTATATGCCTGTTTGTTTATTCAGACTTTTGAGCTTTCTAATTCTTTTCGAATTTTTGGTACTTGAGACAGTTTTATAACGTTTTTGCCTGTAATCTCTCTTTTTTCAGCTTTAATGTCCTTTTGGGTTAAGGCTTCATTTACAGCTTGGGTCGGATAAGTTATAAATTTATTTTTGCTGTTCACCTTAGACCTCTTATGCCATTATCAAATGACTCTTGCCTGTACTCTGAAGGTTTGCTTACCAGGACTGCCTTCTGGTAGCTCCTTATAACGTTTCCAGGTCCTCTTGTCATGGGCTACAGCTAAAAGGACTATTCTGAACCTGCACACACAATAATTAATTATCTATAGTATTTCCACACTTTTTTTTGTGGCCACAGTTACCTCTTGGGCTATTATTTTTATCAGAAAAGTGGCCCTTCTGCAGAAAAATGCCGTGCCTTCATGGCACACAGTAATTTATTTTTAGACATACAAGTGACAATGACTATTTTCACTTTAACTTCCCAACTTTTAGTGGTCTTGTCTTAGGTTTCGACTTCAACTTAGGTTCTTAAGGCTATTATGTGCCTTACTTTTATTTTTCTATGCCATGCTAGTCATTTTTTTTAAAACGACTCCCACATAAAAGAGCAAAATTTTTTCCTGTCTACTTGGAGCATTTCTCCAATATTTCTATTAATCTCGGCCCGCGTTAACCACTGTAACGGTGGCTCCGTAGAATTAATGCTACTTATTTTGTACCTATTTAGTACAATTTTCGTACTTGTCCTCTGTCATGGGCTACAGCTAAAAGGACTATTCTGAACCTGCACACACAATAATTAATTATCTATAGTATTTCCACACTTTTTTTTGTGGCCACAGTTACCTCTTGGGCTATTATTTTTATCAGAAAAGTGGCCCTTCTGCAGAAAAATGCCGTGCCTTCATGGCACACAGTAATTTATTTTTAGACATACAAGTGACAATGACTATTTTCACTTTAACTTCCCAACTTTTAGTGGTCTTGTCTTAGGTTTCGACTTCAACTTAGGTTCTTAAGGCTATTATGTGCCTTACTTTTATTTTTTCTATGCCATGCTAGTCATTTTTTTTTAAAACGACTCCCACATAAAAGAGCAAAATTTTTTCCTGTCTACTTGGAGCATTTCTCCAATATTTCTATTAATCTCGGCCCGCGTTAACCACTGTAACGGTGGCTCCGTAGAATTAATGCTACTTATTTTGTACCTATTTAGTACAATTTTCGTACTTGTCTCGTTCGGTCAGTTTAATATACGCGTATAACAGAGTTTAACTGACTCCGTTGAATTTCTTTTCCTTTAAATTTCGTCTGGCTATATTTTCAACTTGAACCCTTCTCTTTCTTTTTTGATTATTTACTTCAATGAAGCCTAAGTGTTTTTTTTTCGAATCTTTTTCCGTTTTTTCAGTAAAATAGGTCTTTTTTAAAGCCTATTTTTATATGTTTCATGTTTTTTTCAATAACCTTAACAAGTTTTCATGCTGATTACCCTTCTATGGTCAAATTCATTATCTCCTTATCTTTTTTTTAAGAGGGGGGGGGGGGTGTCTAATTTCGCAACCTGTATTTTTTTGAAATTATTTAAATTTCTCTGTCCAAAAGTGTTTGTATTAGAAAAGGACTGTGTTTTTTCAGCTGATTTCTAAAACACTTTTAATTAAGTTTTGCCCCGCATTTGCAAGTCCTCATTTCTTCATAAAAATGCAATTTTTACGACATATTGGTTACAGATTTTATTTTAGTTTTAATTACGATCTTATTTTATTTGCCAAAGATAGACAACAATTCTCTTTGCAAAGCTACATAGCTTTGAATGAGATTTCCACTATCTATGGTTTATTGATAAGCTTAAATCTGGGAACGTTGTATGAACGAATTTCTATTCATTACTGCAAGTTTTTTTTGTTGTGTAATGTTATATTTTATTTTCAAAGAAAAAGTGGATACGTTTAGTTTGTGTTAGGGTTCAACGGCTTGGGATTTGGGTGTTTGGGTTGGTACAGGTGAAAACCAATTGTTTAAACTAGGATTCTCCTGTGCCAGTTCGTTTTCTCACATCCAATACATCGCTAGAGTTAGAATTATTACCTTGAACTATTATTGTAGTTTGCTTGTTACGATGGGGTTAATTTTTGGCTTATTTTTAGTGGATTTTGTCGTTGGCTTTTACCTCCTGGTAAGTTTTTAGGTTATGATTTATTTTTATATTGCTTTTCGTTTCTTTTACCTCGCACTTTTTTTGCTTTCTAAGCTTATTGCAAGTTTCGCTTAAATCTTTATAGCACTTAATTAGTGTCTTTAATTTATTTTTTTTCTTTATACCAAAAATTATTGTATTAGACTATAACTAATTATAATAAGATTACAGTTAGCTTATACATTTTGCGCACTTAATGTAAACCCTTGCTGCATTATCCTATTATTTTTTTAATTCCCGTCTAGAAAAAAATCAAATTCGACTTGAGGTGTCACCTCAGGCAAAGGTCAGTAGATGCATTGCATTTACTTAACAACGAGAGACCAGCAGTGATTTAGCTCCTCCAAATTTGCTAGCTTCCAATGACCCTATTTCTGCAGTCAAGCCATCCTTCGTTTTTTTTCAACAACCCCCAATTTTTTTTAAATATACAAATCAAAAGAATTGTCTTTCAATGCTGATTCTAAATATATAGTGTTTATTAAGTTTACCTTAACCCGTATAAAGTTAAGAATTTGAACGTTAATTATTGTAATATAAACTGTAACGTCCTGTGTCATTGTTTCCGTAATATTATTTCTATTTAGTTCCTAGATACAATCTACTTGTAGGCTAATTTGAATATAAGGGACTATTGGCTTCACTCTATTTGATTTCTACTATCAGACCGTGTTTTATCTGATATAAACTCTACCTGATATTTGACTAAACTCTACTGATTTATAATCAGACTAGACTTGAGGATGATTCGTCATTGAGTAACCGTAAGAGCGGACCAGAATTATCAATATTAGCTATCCCAAAAGGATGCATTGCCTTCTCTGTTTGTCCTAATGTGGCTTATATTCTATGTAAACAAGCATCACAGTTTTCATATACTGGTAGCTTTACATCTACATGGCTCGAAAGCAGCCTTGGTTTAAAATTCAAATTTGAACTTTCTTCGGACAAATTTTGTGCTGCTAATTCAGAATTTGAACTTTTTCTAACACCATTATTCAGATGAAGGTCCTCTTTGTAGGTAAAGGAGACCCTTTTAAGACCTATCCCCATGCCTCCATTTTCTGTGATTAACTGTTTCTTTCACCGAATTTCTTGCCTTATGCAGATTTCCCATCACAGCTGGGTAAAAACTCTTTTTTTGCTTCCTTCGGAAGCTTTTCCATGTGAAAGCTTTTTCTAAGCTTCCACATTTGTTTTCTTACTTATAAGGTTACTTTTCTCGTTTTTTTCCATCCCTTTCCTCAAGTACTTTAATTATATATTTATGTATCTTTATCTTCCCTTTGATTGTGATGTTACACAGCTAACCTTGTATTCGGGTTAGCTTTAATAAAGGTCTAATGCTTACTACGTCGCAAAATGCCATATTTTTGAAGCGTCTCTACTCCTAAAAACACTCGCAAATGGCAGCTTCTAACCTATAATTGTTCGGACCACAATTTATGTGTTTTATTTGCTAAATTGTAGCAGTGTTGTCCTTGAACAATAAGCCTATAGCCTGTACCTGTAGTAAGGCTGAATTAGGACCCTATTTGCTACTATTATGCCTAAAATTCTTCTGTTTCTACCAACGTTTCATCGGTCCAGCTAAATTTTGTTTTTCTTTACGTATTATCTTTTATTTTATTCTTTCAATTCACGGTACCAATACTTTATTATTTAGTAATATACGGCACTACTACATTGCATTTATTACTAACACTAAAAAAACTACTAATTATACACTTGCTTCTACTTGCTAAAAACTAGATGCTGTATTTTTTCTATTTTACAATTCTTGATCGAGCCTTTTTTCTATTTTATATTATTGTACCCAAATCTTTGAGGGGATACAAATCTATTCCTAATAGCCAAAGTTCGAGCAAAGCTGCTCGAAGTTTTGCTAATTCAAGCGCCGCTAAAAGCGAAGTACATTTACTTTCCCCTTCTAATACGGTAATTTCGATTTTTTTGTATTTTGCAACCTTATTTAGTCTCCTCGACCCAGTTTTTCCGCAATGCCACAAGTTGTGGTGAGGTGCATTTATGGTATTTGAGTGGTGTAATCGTAGATGCCTTTATTCTCCCTTTACAGGGGAGATAAACTCTGGCCCTAAGGTAATTAAACTTTGGTAGCGTGCCTTGGGCTATGACCGAACTAATGAGGCGTACCAACTGGGTATGTTCGAGGGACTAAAGATAGATCGTAGAGAGGTTGTCTAAAATACAATACTTTTATTCAATTAACATATAATAATACTAGATATATATTTTCTACTGGGACTGGCTGCCCCAAGTAGACCACAAGTATCGGAAAACTACAATAACATATAATAGAATACTTAGACACTTACAATGATCCGACAAGATTCCAAGGTATTTCTAAATACAACGGACCAGAGGTCAGTCCGGCATAAAGTTAGTATCAGTCTAAATCTGCCCCTTCCCATAAAATCTATCTTTTATACATTTTTATCAACCACACCTTCCTTTAACCAACCGACGCAATAGCTAGGAAGTGGTGATTTCTCAATTTCCTGTTAAGCAGAAACTTGGCAGGATATATTCCTTATTTTAATAAAAAGTGGTATTTCTAAACTTTGTATTTGCGTCTTAACATATTTTTACTAAATTCATAATTAACTAAATTAGAAAGCTTCACCACACAATGATAGGGGTGTGTCACCGGGGGGGGGGGGGGGAAGTAACAGTCTGGCATTGTGAGGTGAAATGTTTGGAGTATTCAACAGCAGTAAAGAAAGGGAGGGGGGCGACTTCTCTGTTTTCAAAAATATATTGTTTAATGTGATTCTAGAAGTTTTTTTTCGGAACGGAAAGGGTTGAAAATGTCCTAGGAGGGGAGAGTTGGTACCGCAGGGATGACGGGGGGTTTATGAGGGGGGGGGGGGGTTAAGTGTGAGAAGAGTCTGGCAGCCCCATTTTGCTCTAGGCTATAAGTATACTTTTTAACGGTTTGGGCATCTACTCTTCTTGCAAGGTGACTTTCCATCCTCTCTCATTGGGTATCTTTGCTTGAGATGTGCATCACCGTCAATACGCAGCACCCGTGTGTGTGTGTGCTGTGCTGGGCCCTCATGGGGTCCTTTTAGTCTAGCTTGCGTGATACACTGGCGTCATTCATATTAAAGCTGGTCACGGAAATCCAGGGAATCTTCCTGAAAAAAATGTACCAAAAAATGGCTAGGAGTCATGCTAATATAGAAGGAATAATAGAACGCCTGGAATCCCGGGTGGGGTGCCTGGGATGTGAATCTTGCTAGCTGAGTGCTAGAAACAGGGATGATGTGACGTTAAAGGGTTTTCGTAGAAACTTATTATTACTTTTAAATTATCTCGGGTAAGACCAATTTTTAATCTCCTTTATCGCCTAGCCGAAGTCCGGATTCCGTCCCTGGAATGAGTAGACACAGACCAAACTTCCCCACAGCGCGCGGGATGGGTGGGAACAAGAAATTTCCCCCATTGCTCATTTTGATATTTTTGCTGAAAAATGCCCCCTGGGTTGCGTAAGGACTGAGACAAACCACTCTGTGGACTGAACAGTCCCTTAGAGGCAGCTAGCAACCGGGGGAGGGGGGATGCTTTACCCGTTGTGGATGGAGGCGGAAGAACAATGAATAAACACTTTAAAGTTACCGATTTGCGCAACTTGATAAAATATAAATATATAAAAACACTCGGGAAAAAGGGCAGTGCCGAGCTGGTGACAGAAAAATGGCCCTCATCCCCCAACAAACGCCCCCCCCCCCCCAGCTATAGGGCTTTCTCCAGACCGAGATGTTTCAGAGACGACAATGCGGTATACTGTGTGTTCGTTTCTAAAATGTGTCATTGATTTCACGATAGATTTTATTGCGTAAAAACTAAACTCTAATATCAATGGGAAGGATGGGGGGTGTATTATGATGATGGTGTGAAATCTAAGATCCTACTCGAAGAAATGGATATCAAAGGCAGCGTGAGAGCGCTGCCTAAGTAAAGAACGATGTGGCACAATGTATTATTATTATTTTTTATCTTTTTTCTCCATACCCGGGCACTTCGTATCGAAGGATTTGTCGTAGAAACTTCAAAAAGGGCTCATTCGATTGGAAATAAGAGTGGCTAGTGCCCTTTTAATAGTCGAAAGTGAATGGAGGGTAACTAGCCCCCCCCCTACGCTCATCGTTCCCCCAAACACATCCAATCAAAATTTTGATAGCCATTTTGTTCAGCGTATTTGAATTCCAGATAGAAAATATGTTTTTGAGGATGAAACTCTGCCACAACCCTCGGGGCAAGGGTTTTAAGTTATGCCCTGGGGGCATTTAAGGTTTTTTATAGAAGACGTTGTCGTAGAAACTTCAAAAAAGGCTCACTCGATTGGAGATTCAAAGGGCTAGTGCCCTTTTTAATAGTCGAAAGTGATTGGAGGGCAACTAGCCCCCCACGCCCATTATTCCCCCAAATACATCCAATCAAATTTTTAGATAGCCATTTTGTTCAGCGTAGTTGATTTCCAGATAGAAAATATGTTTTTGAGGAGGACACTCCCCCACAACCCTAAGGGCAAGGGTTTAAGTTATGCCCTGAGGGCATATAAGAACGATGTTGGCATAATGTATTATTTATTGTTATTTTCCTTTAGAGCAGGGCACTTCGAATCGAAGAAGTTGTCGTAGAAACTTTGAACAGGGCTCATTCACTTGGAAATTGGAGTGGCTAGTGCCCTTTTTAATAGTCTAAACTGATTGGAAGGCAACTAGCCCCCAAAGCCAATCATTCCCCCAAACACATCCAATAAAAATATTGATATAGCCTTTTTGTTCAGCGTAGTTGATTTCCAGATAGAAATTATGTTTTTAGGGGGACCCTCCCCAAAAGCCTTCAGGGCAAGGGTTGTAAGTTATGCCCTGGGGGCATATAAGGTTTTTATAGAACGCGTTGTCGTAGAAACTTCAAAAAGGGCTCATTCGATTGAAACTTCAAAGGGCTAGTGCCCTTTTTAATAGTCGAAAGTGATTGGAGGGCAACTAACCCCCCTCTCACGCCCAACTTTTCCCCAGATACATCCAATCCTGAGATAGCCATTGTATTCAACGTGGTTTTAAGTTCTGTAAATTAAGTCTTTGAGGATGACAACCCCCTTACAGCCCTCAGGACAAGGGTTGTAAGTTAGGCCTTGGGGCATATAAAGTTTTGAAAGAACGCGTTGTCGTAGAAATTGAAAAAGGATTCATTCGATTAAAAATTGAAATGGCTAGTGCCCTTTTTAATAGTCGAAAGTAATTTGAAGGCAACTAACACCCCTTCCACGCCCACCATTTCCCCAAACACATCCAATCAAAAGTTTTAGACAGCCATTTTTTTTCACGTAGTTTAAATTTGAGGAAATTATACCTTTGAGCAGGACACTCCCCCCACAGTATTCAGGGCAATGGTGATAAGTTATGCCCTGGGGGCATATAAGTTTTTATTGAAATCTTTGTCGTAGAAACTTGAAAAAGGGCTCATTCGATTGGAAATTCAAAGGTCTAGTGCCTCTTTTAATAGTCGAAAGTGATTTGAGGGCAAATAGCCCCCCTCTCTCGCCCACCTTTCCCCCAAACACATCCAATTAAAATTTTTTGATAGACATTTTGTTCAGTTTTGTGGATTTCCAGATAGAAATTATGTTTTTGAGGAGGACACTCCCCCACAGCCCTCAGGGCAAGGGTTGTAAGTTATGCCCTGGGGGCGTACAAGGATTTTATAGAACGCAATCGTCGTAGAAACTTCAAAAAGGGCTCTTTCGATTGGACATCAAAATGGCTAGTGCCCTTTTTAAGAGTCGAAAGTGATTTGAGGGCAACTAACCCCCCTCTCACCCCCACCTTTTCCCCAAACACATCCAATCAAAAATTTTAGATAGCCATTTTATTCAACGCAGTTGAAAGTTTTGGAAAATTAGGTCTTTAAGGATGACAACCCATCTCCCCCACAACCCTCAGGGCAAGGGTTGTAAGTTATGCCCTGGTAGCTTGTAAGATTTTTATAGAAAGCGATGTTGTAAAAACATCAGAAAGGGATCATTCAATTGAAAATTGAAAGGGCTAGTGCCCTTTTAATAGTCGAAAGTAATTGAAGGGCAACTAACCCCCCTCTCACACCAACCTTTTTCCAAACACATCCAATAAAAATTTTGAGATATTCATTTTGTTCAACGTAGTCGAAAGGTCTGGAAATTAGGTCTTTTAGGATGATTAAATAAAAAAAACAAGTTTTTTTAACTGAAAGTAAGGAACGACGTTAAAACTTAAAACGAACAGAAATTATTCCGTATATGAAGGGGGCTGTCCCCTCCTCAACGCCTCGCTCTTTACGCTAAAGTTTTTTTATTGTTTAAAAAAATAGAGTTGTGAGAAAGTCAAACTTTAGCGTAAAGAGCGAGGCGTTGAGGAGGGGACAGCCCCCTTCATATACGGAATAATTTCTGTTCGTTTTAAGTTTTAACGTCGTTCCTTACTTTCAGTTAAAAAAACTTGTTTTTTTTATTTAATTTTTGAACGTTTTTGAATTAATGCAGGTTTTGATTTTGGCTCACCGTACATGAATAATTAAAACAAAATTTGCATATTATATTTGGTTAAATGGCTTTCACGAAACTTGTTTAATTTTATTTACGAACGTTTTTATTAGTAATAAATATACGTAACTTAGAATTAACTTACGTAACGAACTTCTATATTCATAAATTTTTAACACGTATATTAGAGGGTTCGCCCCCTAGTCAATACCCTGCTCTTTAAACTATGTTCGAATTTTTTCCAGTTCTTGAAAAATGACCTCTTAATCACAATCAGTTGATCAGTTGAAAAACTTGTTTTTTTATTTAATTCCTGATCTTTTTCTTAATAATGCTGGGAAATCCGGCGCCCCCTTCATAGCAATGTCCCTTCCCCCATGAAAACTTCCTTCATGGAAAGATCCTTCCATATAGCCCCCGACCCTCTCCTTCCCCCACCTACCAGAAAAAATCTCCTCTGAAAAAGTCTGTATACTTCCCAATAACCAATACTATATGTTAACATTGAGTAAAGTTCATAACTTTCAGCCCTCCCCCTGGGGACTTTGGGGGATCAAGTCATCCTAAAAGACATTTTTATCATATTTTCGACCATGCTGAACAAAATGGCAATCTCAAAATTTTGATCGGGTGACTTTGGGAAAAAAATGAGCGTGGGAGGGGGCCTAGTTGCCCTCCATTTTTTTTGGTCACTTAAAAAGGGCACTAGAACTTTTAATTTCCGTTCCAATGAGCCCTCCTACGATATTCTAGGACCACTGGGTCGATACGATCACCCCTGGGAAAAAAAAAAACAAACAAACAAATAAACACGCATCCGTGATCTTTCTTCTGGCAAAAAATGGAAAATTCCACATTTTTGTAGATAGGAGCTTGAAACCTCTACAGTAGGGTTCTCTGATACGCTGAATATGATGGTGTGATTTTCATTAAGGTTCTATAACTTTTAGGGGGTCTTTCCCCCTTTTTTCGAAAATCAGCCAAATTTTCTCAGGCACGTAACTTTTGATGGGTTAGACTAAACTTAATGAAACTTATATATTTGAAATCAGAATTAAAATCTGATTCTTTTGATGTATCTATTGGTATCAAAATCCCGTTTTTTAGAGTTTCGGTTACCATTGAGCCGGGTCGCTCCTTACTTACAGTTCGTTACCACGAACTGTTTGATATTCCTTCTTACATTTCAGTTGAAAAAACTTGGGTTTTTTTTTATTTAATTTCTGATCGTTTTTTAAATAATGCTTGGAAATCCGGCACCCCTTCATAGAAATGTCCCTTACCCCAAAGGAACATCCTCCACGGAAATATTCTCCAGAGTAACTCCCTCCTCTAGCCCCCCCCCCCTCCAGAAAAAATCCTTCCTGAAAATGGTTGTATACTTCCCAATAACCAATAAATAATGCTGGCAAGTCCGGCGCCCCCTTCATGGCGATTTCCCTTCCCCCATGAAAACTTCCTTCATGAACAGATCCTCCAACATAACCCCCGACCCACCCTTCCCTCCCACTAGCAGAAAAAAACCTCCTGAAAACTTCTGTATACTTCCGAATAACCAATACTATATGTTAACATTGGGTAAAGTTCATATCTTTTAGCCCTCCCTCTGGGTACTTCGGGGGATTAAGTCATCCCAAAAGACATATTTATCATATTTTCGACCATGCTGAACAAAATGGCTATCTCAAAATTTTGATCGGGTGACTTTGGTAAAAAAATAAGCGTGGGAGGGGGCCTAGTTGCCCTCCATTTTTTTTGGTCACTTAAAAAGGGCACTAGAACTTTTAATTTCCGTTCCAATGAGCCCTCCCACGATATTCTAGGACCACTGGGTCGATACGATCACCCCTGGGAAAAAAAAAAAAAACAAACAAACAAACAAACAAACAAATAAACACGCATCCGTGATCTTTCTTCTGGCAAAAAATGCAAAAATCCACATTTTTGTAGATAGGAGCTTGAAACCTCTACAGTAGGGTTCTCTGATACGCTGAATATGATGGTGTGATTTTCATTAAGGTTCTATAACTTTTAGGGGGTCTTTCCCCTTTTTTTGAAAATCAGCCAAATTTTCTCAGGCGCGTAACTTTTGATGGGTAGCTCTAAACTTGATGAAAGTTATATATTTGAAATCAGCATTGAAATCTGATTCTTTTGATATATCTATTGGTATCAAAAACCCGTTTTCTAGAGTTTCGGTTACCATTGAGCCGGGTCGCTCCTTACTTACAGTTCGTTACCACGAACTGTTTGATAACCCCATCAGAGGCCTCAGTGCAAGGGTTTTAAGTTATGCCCTGGGGGCATATAAGGTTTATATTGAAAGTTTTTGTAGAAATTTCAAAAGGGGCTCATTTGATTGGAAATTGAAATTGCCCTTTCTAATAGTTGAAAGTGAGTGGAGACTAATTAATCCCCTATCACGCCCACCATTTCCCCAAACACGTTCAATCAAAGTTTAGAGATAGCCATTTTGTTCAACGTAGTTGAAAGTTCTGGAAATTATTTATTTAAGAATGACAAACCCCCTAGAATCCCTAGGGCAATGGTTGTAAGTTATGCCATGGGGCATATAAGGTTTTAATGATAGAGTTGTCGTAAAAATTTCAAAAGGGGCTCATTCAATTGGAAGTTGAGAGGGCTAGTGCCCTTTTTAAGAGTTGAAATGATTGGACGGTAACTAATCCCCCTCTCACGCACACCATTTCCCCAAACATCCAATCAGAATTTTTGGATAGCCACATCCATCTTTCGTAGGCAGGGCTATCGCGCTGCCTATGAAAGATCGATGTGGGTATAATGTATGATTTTTGTTGTTGTTGTTGTTTAGACCAGAGCACTTCGTATCGAAGGAGTTGTCGTAGGAACTTCGAAAAAGGCTCATTTGATTGAAAATAGAAAGGCTGATGCCCTTTTTAATAGTCAAAAGACTGGAGGGTAACTAATCCCCCTCCCACGCCTACCCTCTCATTTGCCTTTATGTTTAAAAACTAAATTTTGCCTTAATTTTAAATAAAAATGCACTGTGTTAATGCTAATTCCCAATAAGGCATATCAGCAGTATCCCAAGAACGACTTAGGGTATTATGTTCAAACTGTCGGGGGTACTTCTGCTCTTAAAATTTAACCAAGTCAAAATAGCGTAAGTGTATCCAACCTATCAAAGAAAGTAAGCAGATTTTTTTGCGAATGGTATCAAGTTTTCCTTTCGGGTCAACTAGAGGAGGTATGAAACGAAATTAAACACTACTATTTGTGTCGAGATTCTTAAAAGGGTGTATGTTGTTAAAATAGTGTATCAATTCTCACTCGTCTTATTTAGATAATTAAATATTAAAAAAAACAAGTTTTTTCTAGAGAAAGTAAGGACTAAGGAGCAACATTGAAATTTAAACGTAAGGAGCAACATGTATAAAGTAAGGAGCAACATTGAAACTCCTGAAACACTATGTTCGTTTAATTAGAACAATATGAAGCTTTTTTATTAAAAAAGTACTAAAAAACTTTAGCGTAAAGAGTATGGTGTTGAGGAAGAGCAATCCCGTCATAGACGTAATAATTTCTCTTCGTTTAAGTTTCAATGTTGCTCCTTACTTCCTGTAGAAAAAACTTGTTTTTTTTTTTATTATTTAATTATCTAGATAAGACGAGTGAGAATTGATTGGTTTCTTGCGCTACGAGTTGATGTAAAAAAGTAATGTTAGATGGAATCCATTTTCGACTAACCTTTTTGACGTGAATTTTTTTACATCCATCCAAAACAAAATCAATTAATTAATTAACTAATAAACCGCATTTCTTTTTTGAAAACTGTTAATTCGTTGATCTAAAACAGTCGCAACAAAAATTCTCATAGTTGTACCTAATCATCACATTTGTGTCCAGTTTTGGGAATTCTGGAAGGATTTTTTTCTAGGAGAAAAAAGTATGGGAACCTCTTCCCTAAACGCTACTCCACACGTACTATTGTGTCCTTTTTGGCCAGTGATTCGCCAAAGATTATCTAGGGAGTGGTCCTAAATGACTAAAAGTTATACTATTAAAATGAATGTAAATTATATTATGAATGTTCTAAATTATACCCGACCAAGCATGCATTCCATAGACAGGGGGAGGGAGGATTGATACTCACTAAGCATGACACTGTAGGATTTCTGAGCTTGCTGACTATAAACCAGAGACCAATACTGCACTCATGAGATAAAATAAGTGTAAAATGTCTAAATAAGCAAGGTTGGAGATTCGGATGGGTGGCTTTGAGAAAATCCAAGGGCCCTAATTTGAGCTTTTCAGTCATGCACATTGAAATTCCATGTACAATTCTGATTTTGAAAGGCTATAACTTTTCTACCATTTTTGAAATATGTTCTTAATTTGTCTTAGGTATAGAGTTTTATAATGCTGAGTTGTAGGGGGGTTTACTTAAATTTGGCTGGTTTTAACGGGGGTTGAGTTAAATGGGGTTGAATGAAATGAAGGTTGAATTGCACAAGGTTGACTTGAATGAGGATTGACTGGGTCGAGTTGCACGGTGTTGAGTTAAACCAAGGCTCAGTTGCGTAGAAACCATCTCAGTTATAGGTGACGAAGCCTGAAACCAAAAGCAGTTTACCTTGTGAAAGAGACTGTGCAATTCTTTTAACTTTAAGATGGGTCTTAATCAAACAGTTCGTGGTAACTAACTGTAAGTAAGGAGCGACCCAGTTCAATAGTAACCGAAACTCTAAATGACATTGTAATGCTGATTTCAAACATATAAGTTTCATCAAGTTTAGTCTTACCAATAAAAAGTTACGCGCCTGAGAAAATTTGCCTTATTTTCTAAAAAAAGGGGAAACACTCCCTAAAAGTCAAAGAACTTTAATGAAAATCACACCATCGGATTCAGCCTATCAGAGAACCTTACTGTAAAAGTTTCAAGCTCCTATCTGCAAAAATGTAGAATTCTGTATTTTTGTCAGAGGAAAGATCACGGATGCGTGTTTATTTTTATTTTTTTTTTTTGTTTTTTTTTTGTTTCCTCAGGGGTGATTGTATCGATCCAGTAGTCCTAGAATATCATCAGAGGGCTCATTTGAACGGAAATTAAAAGTTTTAGTGCCCTTTTTAAGTGACCAAAAATTTTAGGGCAACTTGGCCCCCTCCCACGCTCATTTTTTCCCGAAGTCACCCAATTAAAATTTTGAGACAGCCATTCTGTTCAGCATAGTCGAAAATCTTATAAATTTGTCTTTGAGGATGACTTAACCCCCCAAAGCTCCCGGGGGAAGGGCTGTAAGTTATGAACTTTTCCCATTGTTTATATAATTATAGTATTGGCTATTGGGAAGTATACAGACGGTTTCAGGAAGGATTTCTTTCTGGTGGGGGGGGGGGTCAGAGGAGGGGGTTATGTGGGAGAATCTTTCCATGGAGGATTTTTCCCCGGGGTAAGGGATATTTCTATGAAGGGGGCGCCAGATTTCCCAGCAATATTTAACCCTACAGAGGCAATTGTTGTAAAAAACAACACTGTACTTTTCGAGCTTGGACTGCCATCTTGCTGTAAAAAAATACTGCTTTTATCAACATCTTTCGATGGGGCTGAAAGATGGCAGTCGATTGATACCTTCGGGGAGCTGCTGTGTGACATGTGGCCTAAACAGTGAGTCACCAAACCAAGGGATAAGAAAAACGAATGAAAAGGTAGGCAATTTCTAAGCTAGAAACTGGAAACAAAACGAAAAGGTGCGAGATTCCTTGCATGTCATATGCGTATAAAATATATACCGTTTAGAATTACTGTAGTTGAAATTCACGAAATGTGCAAGAATTTGGATCAGTAGCAATATAAACTTCCTCCTGTTGTAAAAATACAACATCGGACGATCGTGGCTCAAAATTATGAAACAAACAACTAAATAAGAAAATAAAAAGGGTGAAGAAAACAATATAATTTTACATCAGCTATTATGTAGGAGGAGTCCCTCCTACATAGTAGCTCAAACCACCCCTCAGGAATGGTTGATCATTGAGTAGACAGGGTGTTTCATATGTCTAATTTTTGTTTTCTTTCTAGATGGCGGAATCTTACGACAGACTAAGAAAACGAGCTCAAAATCGCCGAATTGACGCAGAAGAGGCGGCCAAGTATATTTTTGACATTCGAGAAGACATGTTGTCTGATTTGTCCGACGATGATGATGACAATGATCCAGACTTCCTGTCTCCAGAAGATCTTATCGATGATCCTGATGCAGACTTGTTGCCTCAACTGGACAATCTCCGCTTCTTCTTGGAACAGGATGACGTGGAGGCTAACACTGAACCCAGTGACGATGACTCGGGGGAAACTCCACCCTCCAGTCAGCAACAGCAACCGGTAACAACAAGTACTGGAAAATCAAAGAAGAAATCGAAAGTCCAAGAAAAATTCGACTGGAGAAAAGCAGAGATAGAAAAAGTTGATCTGTCTTGGAAAGGAGAGCCTCGCCAAGTTCCGGGCATCTTGGAGACTCCACTGAAATACTTCCAAAAATTCTTTGACGATGAACTTCTTGAGCTGATAGTTGAACAAAGTAACGTCTTTGCACTTCAAACTGAGGGATGCAACCTCTGCCTCACTGCCGAAGAGCTAAAAGTTTTCATGAGCATTATTCTATTATTTGGAGTGATAAAAGTTCCCTATTATCGAATGCACTGGGAAGCAGCCACCAGATACCCTCAAATTGCCGACAAGATCGGCCGACAAAGGTTTGACAAGATCAAACGTTTTCTTCATTTCAACGACAACAATAAAGCTAAGAAACCTGGAGAACAAGGATTTGACAAGCTATACAAGATTCGACCCGTCCTGAGTCATACCCGTTCCAAGTTTCTTGAAGTCAGCCCCAAAGAACACCATTCAATTGACGAGCAAATGATTCCTTTCAAGGGGGGAAGCAACTTGAGACAATATCTACCAAAAAAGCCGACGAAGTGGGGAATAAAAGTGTTCACAAAAGCCGGTGTGTCAAGTTTTGTATATGATTTTGAAGTTTACCAAGGGAAGGGCACTCTTGTTGAAGATGACATAGAGCCAGATCTTGGAGTCGGAGGCAACATAGTTTTACGTCTGATGAGTACCTTGCCAGAGAAAATGAACTACAAGATTTAATTTGACAACTGGTTTTCGAGCTTGAAACTAATGAGTTTGCTCAAAATTAAAGGATTCCCTTGTATGGGTGCGTTGGAGAAAGCGCGACTGAAGGGCTGCCCGCTCCTTTCAGATGGTGAAATGAAGAAACGAGAGAGAGGAACGTCAGATTACAGGACTGACATTCATTCTGGCGCTATTGTAGTGAAATGGTTAGATAACAACACGGTATGCTTGGCTTCAACGTATGCAGGAATAACGCCACAGGATACGTGCAGACGCTGGAACGTTAAGGATAAATCCAGGGTTGAAGTTTCAAGGCCAGCCATTGTTTATGAGTACAACCTTCATATGGGTGGCGTAGATTTAGCAGACATGCTGGCGGAGATGTGCCGAACTCATCTTCGGACACGAAAATGGTATATGAGAATCTTCTGGTGGCTTATAGACACAGCAGTCTGCAATAGCTGGCTTCTTTTCAGGTCACACGTCAAAGCGCTGACTTCAAGGACAGACGAACCGATGATCTTGAGAGCCTTCAGGTCTGAAGTTGCTGCAGGGTTGTATGCCTCGGCGCGTGTGATGCCCCAACGTAAACGTGGTAGACCATCCGCAGATGTTGAAGATAGTCCCAGCCCCAGCCCCATTCGAAGTCGCAATCGAATCCGATCCGCAATATCTGCTCAAGCCGATGGACTTGATCACTGGCCAAAAAAGACTGAAAAGCAGAGCCGCTGCAAAGAGTGCAAATCGGGATATACCACTTTTGAATGCGAAAAATGTGACCTTCCACTGTGCCTTACTGCCAAAAACAATTGTTTTAAAGCCTTCCACACCAAGTGAAAATGCCCCATTTTTATATACTCGAGAGGCTAATGTCGTATTTTTACAACATGGTCTAAAATTGACAATTTTGAATAAATCATGCAAAAATAAAATTTTTCGTCAATAGTCTGACCTAGAGATTACATGGGAAGAGTTGTAGATTTTTCCTGGTATTCGTTCATATAGTGGCCTGTCAAGGGTTAAAAAACGATCAGAAATTAAATTAACTGAATTACGGAATTACTTAAAGTAAGAAGCAACATTAAATTTTAAAACGAACAAAAAATGTTATGTATATGAGGAGGTTCGTCCCAAGTCAATACCTCGCTGTTTACGCTACAGTTTTTTTTTAGTACTCTCAAAAGAGCTATCTATTCTAATTAAACGGCCTTTGTGATTCAGGGGTTTGTGATTCAAACTCTATTCGAACTTTAGCGTCGTTACGGAAGTTAATTCGTCAATTACGTCAGAACAAAATTTCGAGAAAGCCATTTAGCCAAAAAAAAGTAAAATTAATATGCAAATTTTGTTTTAATTATTCATGTACGGTGAGCCAAAATAAAAGCTGCATTAACTCAAAAACGTTCTGAAGTTAAATTAAAAAAAAACGAGTTTTTTAACTGAAAGTAAGGAGCGACTTTAAAACTTAAAACGAACAGAAATTATTCCGTATATGAAATGGGCTGTCCCCTCCTCAACGTCTTGCTCTTTACGCTTAAGTTTGACTCTGTCTTACAATTTTATTTTTTAAAACAATACGAAAGCTCAGCGTAAAGAGCGAGGCGTTGAGGAGGGGACAGCCCCTTTGATATACGGAATAACTTCTGTTCGTTTTAAGTTTTAATGCCGCTCCTTACTTTCAGTTAAAAAAAACTTGTTTTTCTATTTAATTAAAAATAAAACACTCCGTCTCGTTAATGTTATGGGAGTTATTCACTGTGTTTAAGATGCCGAGTCATCCTTATTATGGTCATCTTGAACGCCTACCTGTATGATTTAGCTTATTTGGAAAAGTAAATAAAAATCCGCAATCCCATCGTGTCAACAGTTTACAAAAGAGTTGTTCGTCAAGAATTTTAATTTGTGTCCAAATATTTTCTTTGTGATTTTATTGAAAACTATTCACATGAATTTGTGCATGTGATAACTAAATATTTTTTGGTGTTAGCACGTTGGGTAACGTTAGCAAATGGCTGAGTGTTTAACGTGTTCACATCCAATGCAATTTGGAAAAAAGAAGAAGCAGAATTCTGCCAGTCTTAACCAGCAGAATTTATTTAAAAGCTGAAAGATGTTGTATGCTAAATTATTAATTTGAGTGAGTTCATAATTAAATTTATCATGAAATTTCGCCACTTTTCTTAAATAAATAAAGAACGAACTTGAAACTTAAAACACATCCAAGTTACGGTATTGTTTCTCAGTCTATTCAACATAAAGCAATAAAACTATTTAAAGTAAACTGATTAAAGTAATTAAAGCTTCCCTATACTTCTTTGATTGTACCAACCCACATTTTAACAAAAAACACAACACAACCCATGCTAACGAGAATAGTGTTTTAAGAGAATAGTGTTTAAACACAAGCCATACTAACGAGAATAGTGTTTTAAGAGCCGAAAAGTCATTTGGATTCAATTTTTTTTTTGGCAAGCATTAAGTAGCTTGCCGAAAATAACAGACTAGTTTATAAGGCTGTCCATAGTCTTTGACCAACCACGGTGTTAATAAATTTTAGTACACAATTAAAGTTTTCTTATGAACAAAACCAAAAAAAGAAATTTTGTTTAGCTACCGACAAGTCATTGACCTGCATAAAAAATAACCCACATATTTTAAAGACAACTCATTGGTTCTCTTAACTTAGATCCCCCAGAGCCAGGCATGGCATATAGAGCGACTATGAAACCACGCAAGACATCTCAGAGAAGAACTGCCGCTGTCACACCCTCCCACTGTGGCAAGGTATTGACTAGGGGGCGAACCCAATCATATACGTAATAGTTTCTGTTCGTTTTACGTTTTGATGTTGAAAAGTTTTCAGTTGAAAACTTGTTTTTTTTTATTTAAGTTCTGATCGTTGCTGGGAAATCCGGCGCCCCCTTCATAGCAATGTCCCTTTCCCCATGAAAACTTCCTCCATGGAAAGATCTTTCTCACGTAACCCCGATCAACCCCCCCCCCCCCACTACCAGAAAAAAAATACCCCCTGAAAACGTCTGTATACTTCCTAATAACCAATACTATATGTAAACATAGGCAAAGTTCATAACTTGTAGCCCTTCCCCCGGGGATAGTGGGGGATTACGTCATTTTCAAAGATATATTTATTATATTTTTCAACCACGCTGAACAACCGTGCAACTGAACCACCATACAACTGAACCACCGTGCAACTGAACCACCGTGCAACTGAACCACCGTGTAACTAAACTATCGTGCAACTGAACCACCGTGCAACTGAACTCTCGTGTAACTAAACCATCGTGCAACTGAACCACTGCGCCGAAGCAGGTAATTATCTTTTTTCAAACCAAACGATAAACAACTACGAGCGTAGAAAATACCACAAAATGAAAACAACAAAATAAGCAAAGTAGTAAAAAAATTACAGTATGTAGACGGTGAGAGCCGCCGTTTACCCCCCCCCCCCCCCCCGCGCAAAAAAACATCCCTTAAGGAAAATACCCCGCAGAAAATAACGCCTCACGTAAAATACCCTCCTCCCGGAAAATAACTATCCGGGGAAAATCTCCCCCCCCCCCAAGAAAAATACCTCTTGCGGATGGTTAGTCTCCAATCATTTTGACTTATAAAAAAAAAATACTAGAAATGCCTGGGGATTATCAAACAATTTCTACCTCAATCCTGTCGTCTCTTCCTTAGAGCTAATTCTGTGTTTATTTGAAGGCTCAATGAGAGCTGAGATGTTTTGGCATCAAAATGCACCCTTTGAGGTATCTCCCTATCTTCCTAGCTACAAAAACAATCAGATAGACCCACTGCAGAAGTTTCAGTTGTTTTTTAAGTTTTTTTGATTTGTCTGTAGCGCACAGATAGTATTTGTCGTTGGGAAACCTACGAAAATTTTTTCTGTGGGGGTTTTCTGGAGGATCTGTCATGAGAAGAAAGTATTTTCACGGAGGGGAGGGGGCAAGATTTACACATAAATTCCTCTTTTCCACTTCCCTTGGAACTTCTCAATTAAACTAAAAAATAACACGACTCAAAGAAGATTTTTAAATTTTGAAAACCATAATTTCCGCGGAGGGGGGTGTTTTCCAGGTGTTGAGGTTTCCTTGGGCGGAGGAGGGGAAATTTTCCGCAGGGGAGGGGGGTAAACGCTTAGACGCGTATAAAGTGGCAGGGTGAAGGGAACCCCAACTAACAGACACAAAAAAGAGAAATAAATCTGGATTTAAGAGTTTATGACGACCGATTTTCTTTGTTTTTGTGACAACAAAACAGAGCATTTTTATAAATCGTCTTGACAGTAATTTATATAAAGACTTAAAAAAGCAAAAAATTACAACAAGGTTAATCATGTAAAGATTCTAACTTGTGTTATACCCAATGTAAGTACGGTGGTTGAGTTGCACGAGGGATCAGTTGCACGGTGGTTCAGTTGCATGGTGGTTCAGTTGCACGGTGGTTCAGTTGCACGGTGGTTCAGTTGCACGGTGGTTCAGTTGCACGGTGGTTCAGTTGCACGGTGGTTCAGTTGTAAGGTTGTTCACTTGCACGGGGTGTCAGTTACATGGTGGTTCAGTTACACGGGGGTTTACTTAAATGGGGTTGAGTTGCACGGGGGTGGAGTTGCACGAGGGTTCAGTTAAAGGTGGTTCAGTTGCATGAGGGTACAGTAGCACGAGGGTTCAGTTACAAGTAGAAGGGGAGGTGCTACTCGTGACAGGACATAATTTATGCATGTTTTTATGGTTTTTGTCAGTGAGAATTTGAAAAACAGGAATTTTGTCACATTTATGGATGGTTTTATGGATTTTCTCAGTGAGAATGAAAAAACAGGAATTTTGTCACATTTATGTCTGTTTTCATGGATGGTTATGTGTGTTGATTATTTGACGGTTTTATGGATTTTGTCAGTGAGAATGGAAAAACAGGAACTTTGTCACTCCCTTCTTGTTGTTGTTCAATGCAGATGTTATGAGTTTCCGGGAGATCGCGTGTTTCCAATATTTGTTGTTCAAGCCAGATGTTATGAGTTCCCGGGAAACAGTCAGATCGCGTGTTTCCAATATTTGTTGTTCAATGCAAATGATATGAGTTTCCGAGAGATCGCGTGTTTCCAATATTTGTTGTTCGAGCCAAATGTTACGAGTTCCCGGGAAACAGTCAGATCGCGTGTTTCCAATATTTGTTGTTCAATGCAAATGATATGAGTTTCCGAGAGATCGCGTGTTTCCAATATTTGTTGTTCGAGCCAAATGTTATGAGTTCCCGGGAAACAGTTAATTAATGTCTGACAGATAACGTAAAGTTAATTAATGTCTTTGGATTTCGAACAAAAATGTTTCCGAGAAACAGTTAGATCACACATGATGTCATGATTGTTTTAATTGTCTCCGGCGCGAAGTTTATTAATGTCTGGAGTTCTTCCAGAAGAATCGTTTCCGAGCAAATGTTTTTGATCTTAGCGCGCGAAAAAGGTTTCCAAATAATTGAAATAAGCCAGCGCAGGGATGCCAAACAAAAGGAACACGCTGAATTACGTTTAGGGGATTATTTGGGCGAAACTGTTTTAGACAGGTTATGGGTTTATTTGGGCGAAACAGATAGAGACATTTTAAAAGATGATTTTTGAAGAGATTTTAGAAGAGAAATTAATGGTGAAACTCTGTGGTCGTTATAATACACAAGTTTCATTTGAACAGTGTTGTGAGGTCCTCTAACCCAACCCCAAAGGGTTCCGATCCTCCTACCCCAACCCCGAAGGAAGCATCGGTACTCAAAGTTCCCCCAAGCTCCCAAAGAGCCCCAGCCCCCCAAACGCCCTCCTCAGACCCTCAAAGGCCCTCCCCTGGTCCTCAAGGGCCCACCAGACCCCCAAAGGTCCTCCGGACCCCAAACGCTCTCCTCAGACCCCCAAAGGCCCTCCACTGGTCCTCAAAGGTCCCCCCGGGCTCCCAAAGGGCCAACCGGCCCCCCCCCCAAGGGCCCCCCCCGGGCCCCCAAAGGTCCTCCCCCCAGCCCCAAAAGGTCCACCGGACTCCCAAAAAGACCACCTACCTCAATCCTCAAGGGCCCCCGGATCCCCAACGTCCTCCCTGGGCCCCAAAGGTCCTCCCCCGGTCCCCAACATGCACACAAAAACTTACACACACACAAAAACTTACACACACACACACACAAAAACTTACACACACACACGAAAACTTACACACACACACGAAAACTTACACACACACGCCAAAACTTACACGCACACACACAAAAACTTACACACACACACACACACAAAAACTTACACATGCACACGAAACTTACATGCAGACAAAAACTTACATGCACACAAAAAACTTACACACACACACACACACAAAAACTTACACACACACACACGAAAAACTCACACACACACACGAAAACTTACACACACACAAAAAATTAAACACACAAAAAAACTTACACACACACACACACACACACACACAAAAACTTACACATGCACACGAAAACTTACATGCACACAAAAACTTACATGCACACAATAACTTACACACACACACACACACAAAACTTACACACACACGAAAACTCACACACACACGCCAAAACTTACACACACACACAAAAACTTACACACACACACAAAAACTTACACATGAACACAAAAAAAAAACTCACACACACACGCACAAAAACTTACACACACACACACACACACACACACACACGAAAAACTTACACACACACGCCAAAA
>CM051262.1:34424889-34472901 GCA_027921565.1 Artemia sinica
GTGTGTCTAAGCTTTTGTGTGTGGATGTAAGTTTTTTGTATGTGTGTGTGTAAGTTTGTGTGTGTGTGTGTGTGTGTAAGTTTTTGTGTGTTGTGTAAGTTTTTGTGTGTGTGTGTGTGTGTGTATAAGTTTGTGTGTGTGTGTGTGTGTGTGTGTGTGTGTGTGTGTGTAAGTTCTGTGTGGTAAGTTTTGGCGTGTGTGTGTAAGTTTTCGTGTGTGTGTGTGTAAGTTTTGTGTGTGTGTGTGTGTGTGTAAGTTTTTGTGCGGTGTATGTGAGTTTTTTTTGTGTTCATGTGTAAGTTTTTGTGTGTGTGTGTGTGTGTGTGTGTGTGTGTAAGTTTTTGTGTGTGTGTGTGTAAGTTTTGGCGTGTGTGTGTGAGTTTTCGTGTGTGTGTAAATTTTTGTGTGTTTGTGTGTGTGTGTGTAAGTTATTGTGTGCATGTAAGTTTTTGTGTGGCATGTAAGTTTTCGTGTGCATGTGTAAATTTGTGTGTGTGTGTGTGTGTGTGTAAGTTTTTTTTTTTGTGTGTGTGTGTGTGTGTGTAATTTTTTGTGTGTGTGTAAGTTTTCGTGTGTGTGTGTGAGTTTTCGTGTGTGTGTGTGTGTAAGTTTTTGTGTGTGTGTGTGTGTGTGTGAGTTTTTGTGTGCATGTAAGTTTTTGTCTGCATGTAAGTTTTCGTGTGCATGTGTAAGTTTTTTTGTGTGTGTGTGTGTGTAAGTTTTTGTGTGTGTGTGTGTAAAGTTTTGGCGTGTGTGTGTAAGTTTTCGTGTGTGTGTGTAAGTTTTCGTGTGTGTGTGTAAGTTTTTGTGTGTGTGTGTGTAAGTTTTTGTGTGTGTGTAAGTTTTTGTGTGCATGTATGGGGACCGGGGGAGGACCTTTGGGGCCAGGGAAGGACGTTTGGGGATCCGGGGGCCCTTGAGGATTGAGTGGTCTTTTTGGGAGTCCGGTGGACCTTTTGGGGCCGGGGGAGGACCTTTGGGGGCCCGGGGGGCCCTTGGGGGGCCGGTTGGCCCTTTGGGAGCCCGGGGGAACCTTTGAGGACCAGTGGAGGGCCTTTGGGGGTCTGAGGAGAGCGTTTTGGGGTCCGGAGGACCTTTGGGGGTCTGGTGGGCCCTTGAGGACCAGGGGAGGGCCTTTGAGGGTCTTAGGAGGGCGTTTGGGGGGGTCTGGGCTCTTTGGGAGCTTGGGGGGAACTTTGAGTACCGATGCTTCCTTCGGGGTTGGGTAGGAGGATCGGAACCCTTTGGGGTTGGGTTAGAGGACCTCACAACACTGTTCAAATGAAACTTGTGTATTATAACGACCACAGAGTTTCACCATTAATTTCTCTTCTAAAATCTCTTCAAAAATCATCTTTTAAAATGTCTCTATCTGTTTCGCCCAAATAAACCCATAACCTGTCTAAAACAGTTTCGCCCAAATAATCCTTAAACGTAATTCAGGCGTGTTCCTTTTGTTTGGCATCCCTGCGCTGGCTTATTTTCAATTATTTGGAACCTTTTCGCGCGCTAAGATCAAAACATTTGCTCGGAAACGATTCTTCTGGAAGAACTCCAGACATTAATAAACTTCGCGCCGAGACAATTCAAAACAATCATGACATCATGTGTGATCTAACTGTTTCTCGGAAACATTTCTGTTCGAAATCCAAAGACATTAATTAACTTTACGTTATCTGTCAGACATTAATTAACTGTTTCCCGGGAACTCATAACATTTGGCTCGAACAACAAATATTGGAAACACGCGATCTCTCGGAAACTCATATCATTTGCATTGAACAACAAATATTGGAAACCACGCGATCTAACTGTTTCCCGGGAACTCATAACATCTGGCTTGAACAAACAATATTGGAAACACGCGATCTCCCGGAACTCATAACATCTGCATTGAACAACAACAAGAAGGGAGTGACAAAGTTCCTGTTTTTCCATTCTCACTGACAAAATCCATAAAACCGTCAAATAATCAACACACATAACCATCCATGAAAACAGACATAAATGTGACAAAATTCCTGTTTTTTCATTCTCACTGAGAAAATCCATAAAACCATCCATAAATGTGACAAAATTCCTGTTTTTCAAATTCTCACTGACAAAAACCATAAAAAACATGCATAAATTATGTCCTGTCACGAGTAGCACCTCCCCTTCTACTGTTACACGAGGGTTCAATGCACGGGGGTTCAGTTGCACGGTGGTTCAATTACACGGTGGTTCAATTACAGGGGTTAGTAGTAAGCGCCCAATTAGCACTGAATCTGATTGCGTAATATGCCTTACCAGGGTCATTCATCTATTACTAGGAACGGTACATTGGGCTTAGCAGACGGGTTTTTTATGAGCTAAAACGCATTTTTTTGGGGTCAAAGTGGTGATATAGCGGTGGTTAGTCTATATGGAGTAACTTGATTACTTGTTTTTTTTTTTTTTTTTTTTTTTTTTTTTTTTTTTTTTTTTTTTTTTTTTTAAACTTGGCTACGTATGATGTACTCGAGCAAAAACCCTATAAGATGTTCACACACTACATTCCGTTCTTCATTACGTTTTAAGACATTGATTAAAGTACATTACATTTTATTAACTTTGAAAACAATGGATATTTCTATTTCAATGTGAGTACAATTTCATTCTATATCTGATATTTTGGTCATCTTTGGGAAAATCGTAGTTTGGTAACCTACCACAAAATGGCAGAAACAACCACTTTGCAACTGGTTAATGTTTTGGACTACTTAAGACAGGCACTAGAAACTAAGGGTACTTATGCACTTAGAAGCCTATTTTTTTAGGAGCTGAAACCTCTACATAGTTCTCTTATAGGCTGAAATTTACGGTGCGATTTTATCAAGTTCAGTGGCCTTTTTAGGGATGTTTTTTGAAAATCAGGAAATTTTTTAAAAAGTGCTTAGCTTTCGATCGGTAATTTGGGATTAGAATAAAATGTTGATTCTTTTAATGTATTAATTGTTACAAAAGCTTCCTTTTTAGAGTTTCGGTTACTATTAGCCCGATTTGCTCCTTACTTATAGTTCGTTACCACGTACTGTTGGAAAATGTATTTCAGTGATATTTTAGATCATAGTAGCCTAATGGTGCTTTTGGTCTTTAGAAGAAGAAGAAGAACCAAACAATTTAGAATCTATGCTGCTTACCTTAGTTTAAGAGCTGAAAATCTATCAAAAAAAAAATCTAAATTTGTAACAATGAGTATTTTATTTTGATAATAAAGGAAAATATAAATATTTATTTGATTGAATAAATAAAAAAAAATTCTCCAGCTCCCCTTTCTTTCCCTATTTAACACCAGTTTTTTAATGCAAAAATAGGCACATATTGCACCCTGTTTAAATCAGAATAATCCGTGGATTTTTAATCTTTATGACCCAAGGACCAAAATGGACCAATTATCCCTCCCCCCCCCCTTGCCAGCTTTTTAGCAGATAGATAAGCATGTTGCAACTTTTTCGAAGCAGAATAAGGTAATCTTCAGTCTATATGATTGTAAGATCAACGTGGGTCAGCCACTCCACTTTTTCTTTTTTTTTTATTTCTGACATTATAGCAGCAAAATATTTGACGTTTCTTAACCTTTACTTAAACTAGAATCAATTACCCTCAGAGTAAGAATCAACACCCAAATTGTCAAAAGCGTTTTGACTATTCTCTTTATAGGCTGAAATTTACGGTGCGATTTTTATCAAGTTCAGTGGCCTTTTTAGGGATGTTTTTGAAAATCAGGAAAATTTTCAAAAAGTGCTTAGCTTTCGATCGGTAATTTGGGATTAGAATAAAATGTTTATTCTTTTAATGTATTAATTGTTTACAAAAGCTTCCTTTTTAGAGTTTCGGTTACTATTAGCCCGATTTGCTCCTTACTTATAGTTCGTTACCACGTACTGTTGGAAAATGTATTTCAGTGATATTTTAGATCATAGTAGCCTAATGGTGCTTTTGGTCTTTAGAAGAAGAAGAACCAAAACAATTTAGAATCTATGCTGCTTACATTAGTTTAAGAGCTGAAAATCTATCTAAAAAAAAAAAATCTAAATTTGTAACAATGAGTATTTTATTTTGATAATAAAGGAAAATATAAATATTTATTTGATTGAATAAATAAAAAAATTCTCCAGCTCCCCCTTTCTTTCCCCTATTTAACACCAGTTTTTTGATGCAAAAATAGGCACATATTGAACCCTGTTTAAATCAGAATAATCCGTGGATTTTTAATCTTTATGACCCAAGGACCAAAATGGACCCATTGTCCCTCCCCCTGCCAGCTTTTTAGCAGAAAGATAAGCATGCTGCAACTTTTTCGAAGCAGAATAAGGTAATCTTCAGTCTATATGATTGCAAGATCAACGTGGGCCAGCCACTCCACTTTTTCTTTTTTTTTTTCTGACATTATAGCAGCAAAATATTTGACGTTTCTTAACCTTTACTTAAACTAGAATCAATTACTCTTAGAGTAAGAATCAACACCCAAATTGTCAAAAGTGTTTTGACTAACAAATGCCAAATGATACCTAAACCCCATAAGAAAATTTGTTGCGTTAATTAAAAAGGCTCAAGTAAGGTTTTGTAAAATTTCGTGGTAAACCCAGTTTTTGTCGAATTAAGATTCAGTTGCTCAAAAAAGTAATTGAAAACCCCTGATTTTGAAATCAAGATGTTTTTTACACTACTTTAGATGCCTAACATAAACTGAATTATTTTCCAAACCCAAAATGCATTTTTTTTTTCATGCTAAAATTTTGCCTTTTTTTTAAGGAAGAGGATACGTGCAATAACCCCCCTTTTGAAAAGAAACCGAGATGGAGCGAAGCTGCATTAATGCAAGCCGCAAGACCATCAATTATCAAATATGCTGGTAGAATTACACACGATCTGGCCCGGCCAACGACCACCCAACTTATACTGCCAGGGCCCTCTAACCCCAGTGTTAGCTCCAAGCAAGCTGAAAGGAAGTTGAAAAGAGAATGGACTGCTTCTCATAATGCCGCTGCCCAGCCTACTCAAGATCGTGAGCTTGACCCCCTTCATGTTTGTCAAGGAGTTCAGATGTAGAAGCCAGTCAGAATTTGTAAGTATATACATAATTTTTTCTTTCCCTATTTTCAAAAATAAGGTAAATTTTCTCAGGCGCATAGCTTTTGATGAGTAAAACTTAAATTTGTTTCTAAACTATTCTATATTCTATAATAAATAATAATAATCCTATTTTATTTTCTTTCATTAACCAAATTAGCAGTATATAATGGAATGTTTATAACGCTGAAATAGCTTATCATGCATTTCTAAAAAAACCTTACCTTGTAACTTCTCTCTTCTAACCTAGACGTTTTCTAATGTAATAATCCAATATTCCTTTAAAACAAACTAACTATATGAAAACATACATTCGCTATTTCACAGATGACAACCATTCTTAAACTGGGGTATGTTTTGCAGTAAGCTTTTTGCGCACATCCGGTGCTTATCAAATCTCCCATCGTTACATCTGAATTTTAATCCGATCGACAGTATAATTTGAATTTTAGTGGGGTTCTTGTAACAGGACGTGTATTTCCGATAAGATATATTAACACATAGGAAGAAGGTTTTTAATAATCTCCAATTATGTCTTCACAGTGTTTGTCAAGAAACATTATTTGGGGCGAACCCATTTCATTGAAACACTTAGGGACATTTTAAAAGGTAGTTTTCGAGAAAGAATTTGAGGCTGTTCTATTTGAACAGTGTTGTGAAGTCCGATATCCCAACTCGAAAGGGCATTGATCCTCCTACCTTGAAGGAAGCTCCCGGTTCCCCAAGGGTCCTCACAGGGGGGCTCTAAAAAGGACCATCCAGCATTTTAATTGCACTTTAATTGTTGATATGGATGGAGAAAAAAAGTTCTTCTCTCTTACAATCATTTATTTAGTCTAGGTCAACTATGTCCACAACTTCAAACAAATCAGTTGGCAAAAGACATAGGAAAATTCGGACTGTTGAGAAAGTAACACCACCAACCGCCGACGTATGGGACTCGTGTCCATTACCGAAGCTGAGGAGCAAGTGTTCATACAGCATACCGCGTCAGTTGAACTATGGTCAAATTCCATTGAGAGTTATATTGATGAGGGTCAAGCACTAGAATTGGACCCATATTTTGCATTTTTATTCTAAAAAATTTTGGAATAAAACCATAGTTTTTTTTTATCATTCTCTTGTTCTACCTTACCCTTCTAAGAGTAAGAACTACATTTTCCTGACTAAAACAGTATATATTTTTTTTAACATGTTCAGTTATCATAATGAAAGACATGTGGCAATGTAAACTTTTTTTTCTTCTTCTTTTAATTGTTCAGGTGGTGGTGGTGGGGGACAATGACTATGAGAAATTGACATAATTTTTTTTAACTTTATAGAAATAATGGTTATTTTACATAAAAAATAAAACTTTTTTTTTCTACAGATTAATGATATAGCACCACCACCGACACCATTGGGTGATGAAGCAAGTGTATTTACAGGATCAATTCTGGTCACCACCAGCGGAGTTCAGTGATGAACCTACACTAGTTCTAGAGAATATGGAGTGCATAGGGGTTCCTTAATGATGTTTTTGGGGAAATGGCTAGCCTAGATGACTTAAGTTGTGATATTGACATGCTTGAGGATCCGGAGTGGACAGATAGTTTTTATGCGTGAACATTTAGGTGATGCTACTAGTGCATCTGAAACCGGGTCCTCATAACGAAACTCCATCACAGGACAATACAGGCTGGCTCGACCAATTATCCCCAAACACCTTGGAATATGTACTAGGGGACCTCATGCCACATCCCCCCAATGTGATTGAACAGACTGGGAGTGGTGGTGTTATTGACAATTCCCTGTCACCCTCCTCCACCATTCCACTTAATGATATAGATAGTAGTAGTAATACAACAGCAACAGTATCCCCTCTTCCGGATTTTTTTCTGTCCAACTCTGCCTTGCACCACACATTGGTCTACAGCGCCAAATTCGGTGACCCCTTCAACTCTCTAGTGTCGGGGGATATAATAACAGATCCCCTGGCCATCACACATTCATATACTGATAAGATTCGAGCCATTCTTGAACAACAAATGGGGATGAGGGGAGTGGGGGTCAGTTTAAAAGCATCAATAGCACTAAAATATTTTTTTTTAATGAAAGTCCGGGTGAGATGTATTCGAAATACTTGCACACAGAGATGTTGGCAATACACCCGCATTTATCAAAATTATGGGGAGGTTTTTCTAAATTGGGCTAATAGTATTCAAAGTAAGTGGGCAAAATTATAACGAGGGGGGTAGTGGATCTGTGGTTTTATTTATTGAAAGTTTAAATGTTAATATATGTAGGTTTAAAAAGGATGTTATTGTAAGAGGGGGAGCGGGGTATATTGAATTAAAATATCATTCAGATTTAGAGGGGTTTAAGGGGATACAACGAATCTGTTTCGGTACGAGGCTGCAGTGTTTCAAGTATGCATTTTTTAATTGCAGCATACAGACCACTTCGAATAGCTGCATCTAAGAAAAAGTTGGCAAAATGGCAGTAATGCTAGGGAGGGTTCAAAGTTCCCCAAAGTAAATTTTTATTGTTTAAATGGTCAATATCCCGTGACACTAAAAGGAATAGATATTTTTGAGCGGGCTAATGCACATTTAAAGATTGGTGTCACGGTTGTTACAGTATGAAACAGAATTTTGAAGAGGGTCAGCGTTCCGATAAGAAGGGTGTATTATTTCCAGTGCGGGCTCCTTCAATTGAATCAGTAGAACATTGGGTGTGGCTTCTATACACCCCACCCGCAGACTCCGATTCAATTGGTCATTTCAATCCGATTACGGATATTAGTAGGGTTCTAAGTGAGGGTAAAACGGGGCGTGGGGGTGTGTGCTATTACTGTCCAACATGCCTCTCAAGATTTCGCTCTGATTTAAAGTTAAAGCATCACATGAAACACTGTAAACGTCATGGATACCAGGCTGTGGAAACGGTAAGCGGAGATAGAGCGATCTTACGTTTTAAAAATTTTCAAAACACGCTCCTGCAGAGCAATAAGATCGCTTTGGAACCTGCGAAGCTAAACTGACAGACGTGTGCGATCCGTCAAATTCAAATCGTGTTAAAATACATGAAGCCATAGGGTTCTCTTACGCTCACGCGCAACGAGATTCCAATAATACCATGCAATTGTTGGATGTAGTTGAGATGTTGAGTGGTACGGTGAAGACTGCAAGCGCTCGGCATTGGTCAGTCTAATCAAAACAGCGAACTGTGCAATTTCGCGCCTTCGTTATAACAAACTATCCTATGTTCCTATCACCAGAAGACATAGTGGCCATTAAAAATCGTAAAATGTGTTGGGTTTTGCAAGGGAGAATTTTGATGATTGTATTGGGAATGGGGGAGGAGGAAGGTGATCGACCATGATCATTTGTGGCAGGAAAATTACATCGGGAGGGAGTAACTTTAGAGGGGGTAGCACACCAGTCATGCAATTTAAACGTTAGACAAACAATATTTCGTACCTGTTTTTATACACAATTCCAATTACGACTTAAAGTTTGTTCTTCCGGCGTTGGCCCGCATTGCCAAGGGAGAGAGTTGTAGATGACGCATGGATAGATGGTTCTTTTTCATATAATATCATACCCAAATCATCGGAGAAGCTACTGCTGCTAGAATTCATGTGGAAAACAGTTGACAAGGGTAACACGTGCCTGAATAAAATCCGTTTTTTAGACTCTTTCAGCTTCTTCCACAAATCTTTAAGTCAATTGATTCAGGTGCAGAAAAGTGACAATTTTGATAGCTTCCCCCTCCTCAAAACAGCGCTTCCCCTCCTCAACAAACAGCGCTTCCCCGATGATGACCATGTATGATTTATTAAACGTGTAAGGGTATATAATCCATATGATTATTTTTGTGTGTAAGTTTTTATGTGTGTATGTGTAAGTTGTGTGTGTGTGTGTGTAAGTTTTTTTTTTGTGTGTGTGTAAGTTTTTTTTGTGTTTGTGTAAATTTTTTGTGTGTGTGTGTGTGGTGTGTGAGTTTTTATGTGTGTGTGTAAGTTTTTTTTTTGTGTATGTGTAATTTTTTTTTTTTTTTGTGTGTGTAAGTTTTTTGTGTGTGTGTAAGTTTTTATGTGTGTGTAAGTTTTGTGTGCGTGTAAATTTCTGTGTGTGTGTGTAAGTTTTTGTGGGTGTGTAAGTTTTTGTGTTTTGTTTAAGTTTTTGTGTGTGTGTGTGTGTAAGTTCTCGGATATGTTGAATAAAATATGCAAAGTCGACATAGCTTTTTATTCATTTTTTAAGGTTAATTTAGACGAGGTTACGTGCGCGCACGTGACCTCGTCTAAATTAACCTTAAAAAATGAAATAAAGCATATGTCGACTTTGCATATTTTATTCAACATATCCGAGAACTTACACACACACACACACAAAAAAAAATTACACACACACCAAAAAAAAAAACTTACACACACACATAAAAACTCACACACACACACACACACACACAAAAAAATTACACCACACACAAAAAGAACTTACACACACACAAAAAAAAAACTTACACACACACACACACAACTTACACATACACACATAAAAACTTACACACAAAAAAAATAATCATATGGATATATACCCTTACACGTTAATAAATCATACATTTCATCATTGGGGAAGTGCTGTGTGAGGAGAGGAACGCTATCAAAATGTCACTTTTCTGCACCTGAATCAATTGACTTAAAGGATTTTGGGGAAGAAGCTGAAAGAGTCTAAAAAAAACGGATTTTATTCAGGCACGTGTTACCCTTGTCAACTGTTTTCCACATGAATTCTAGCAGCAGTAGCTTCTCCGATGATTTGGGTATGATATTATATGAAAAAGAACCATCTATCCATGCGTCATCTACAACTCCTCCCTTGGGCAATGCGGGCCAACGCCGAAGAAACAAACTTTAAGTCGTAATTGGAATTGTGTATAAAAACAGGTACGAAATATTGTTGTCTAACGTTTAAATTGCATGACTGGTGTGCTACCCCTCTAAAGTTACTCCCTCCCGATGTAATTTCCTGCCAAAATGATCATGGTCGATCACCTTCCTCCTCCCCCCATTCCCAACACCATCATCAAATTCTCCCTTGCAAACCCAACACATTTTACGATTTTTAATGGCCACTATGTCATCTGGTGATAGGAACATAGGATAGTTTGTATAACGAAGGCGCGAAAATTGCACCGTTCGCTGTTTTGATTTAGACTGACCAATGCTGAGCGCATGCAGTCTTCACCGTCACTCAACATCTCAACTACATCCAACACTTGCATGGTATTATTGGAATCTCGTTGCGCGTGAGCGTAAGAGACCCCTATGGCTTCATTTATTTTTAACACGATTTGAATTTGACGGATCACACACGTCTGTCAGTTTAGCTTCGCAGTCCAAAGCGATCTTATTGCTCTGCAGGAGCGTGTTTTTGAAAATTTTTAAAACGTAAGATCGCTCTATCTCCGCTTACCGTCTCCACAGCCTGGTATCCATGACGTTTACAGTGTTTCATGTGATGCTTTAACTTTAAATCAGAGCGAAATCTTGAGAGGCATGTTGGACAGTAATAGCACACACCCCACGCCCCGTTTTTTTACCCTCACTTAGAGCCCTACTAATATCCGTAATCGGATTGAAATGACCAATTGAATCGGAGTCTGTGGGTGGGGTGTATAGAAGCCACACCCAATGTACTACTGATTCAATTGAAGGAGCCCGCACTGGAAATAATACACCCTTCCTATCGGAACGCTGACCCTCTTCAAATTCTGTTTCATACTTTAAAACCGTGACACCAATCTTTAAATGTGCATTAGCCCGCTCAAAAATATCTATTCCTTTTAGTGTCACGGGATATTGACCATTTAAACAATTAAAATTTACTTGGGGAACTTTGAACCCTCCCTACCATTAACTGCCATTTTGTCCAACTTTTTCTTAGATGCAGCTATTCGAAGTGGTCTGTATGCTGCAATTAAAAATGCATACTTGAAACACTGCAGCCTCGTATCGAAACAGATTCGTTGTATCCCCTTACACCCCTCTAAATCTGAATGATATTTTAATTCAATATACCCCGCTCCCCCTCTTACAATAAAATCCTTTTTAAACCTACATATATTAACATTTAAACTTTCAATAAATAAAACCACAGACACACTACCCCCCTCGTTATAATTTTCCCACTTACTTTGAACACTATTAGCCCAATTTAGAAAACCTCCCCATAATTTGATAAATGCGGGTGTATTGCCAACATCTCTGTGTGCAAGTATTTCGAATACATCTCACCCGCACTTTCATTTAAAAAAAATATTTTTAGTGCTATTGATGCTTTTAAACTGACCCCCACTCCCCACACCCCCATTTGTTGTTCAAGAATGGCTCGAATCTTATCAGTATATGAATGTGTAATGGAACAGGGGATCTGTTATTATATCCCCCGACACTAGAGAGTTGAAGGGTTCACCGAATTTGGCGCTGTAGACCAATGTGTGGTTCAAGGCAGAGTTGGACAGAAAAAAAATCCAGAAGAGGGGATACTGTTGCTGTTGTATTACTACTACTATCTATATCATTAAGTGGAATGGTGGAGGAGGGTGACAGGGAATTGTCAATAACACCACCACTCCCAGTCTGTTCAATCACATTGGGGGGATGTGGCATGAGGTCCCCTAGTACATATTCCAAGGTGTTTGTGGGATAAATTGGTCGAGCCAGCCTGTATTGTCCTGTGATGGAATTTTCGTTATGAGGACCCGGTCAGATGCACTAGTAGCATCACCTAAATGCTCACGCATTAAAAAACTATCTGTCCACTCCGGATCCTCAAGCATGTCAGTATCACAGCTTAAGTCATCTAGGCTAGCCATTTCCCAAAAAATCATTAAGGAAACCCCCTATGCCACTCCATATTCTCTAGAACTAGTGTAGGTTCATCACTGAACTCCGCTGGTGGTGACAGAATTGATCCTGTAAATACACTTGCTTCATCACCCAATGGTGTCGGTGGTGGTGCTATATCATTAATCTGTTAGAAAAAAAAAAGTTTTTATTTTTATATGCAAAATAACCATTATTTCTATAAAGTTAAAAAACTATGTCAATTTCTCATAGTCATTGTCCCACCACCACCACCTGAAACAATTAAAAGAAGAAGAAGAAAAAAGTTACATTGCCACATGTCTTTCATTATGATAACTGAACATGTTAAAAAATATATATTGTTTTAGTCAGGAAAATGTAGTCTTATTCTTAGAAGGGTAAGTTAGAACAAGAGAATGATAAAAAAAAAAACTAGTGGTTTTATTCCAAAAATTTTTAGAATAAAAATGCAAAATATGGGTCCAATTCTAGTGCTTGACCCTCTTCAATATAACTCTCAATGAAATTTGACCATCGTTCAACTGACGCGGTATGCTGTATGAACACTTGCTCCTCAGCTTCGGTTAATGGACACGAGTCCCATACGTCGGCGGTTGGTGGTGTTACTTTCTCAACAATCCAAATTTTCCTATGTCTTTTGCCAACGGATTTGTTTGAAGTTGTGGACATAGTTGACCTAGAATAAATAAATGATTGTAAGAGAGAAGAACTTTTTTTCTCCATCCATATCAACAATTAAAGTGCAATTAAAATGCTGGATGGTCCTTTTTAGAGCCCCCCTGTGAGGACCCTTGGGGAACCGGGAGCTTCCTTCGAGGTAGGAGGATCAATGCCCTTTCGAGTAGGGATATCGGACTTCACAACACTGTTTAAAATAGAACAGCCTCAAATTGTTTCTCGAAAACACCTTTTAAAATGTCCCTAATGTTTCAATGAAATGGGTTCGCCTCAAATAATGTTTCTTGACAACACTGTGAAGACATAATTGGAGATTATTAAAAACCTTCTTCCTATGTGTTAATATATCTTATCGAAATACACGTCCTGTGTACAAGAACCCCACTTAAAATTCAAATTATACTGTCGATCGGATTAAAAACTCAGATGTAACGATGGGAGATTTGATAAGCACCGGATGTGCGCAAAAGCTTACTGCAAAACATACCCCAGTTTAAGAATGGTTTTGTCATCTGTGAAATAGCGAATTGTATGTTTTTCATATAGTTAGTTTTGTTTAAAGGAATATTGGATTATTACATTAGAAAACGTCTAGGTTAGAAGAGAGAAGTTACAAGGTAAGGTTTTTTTAGAAATGAATGATAAGCTATTTCAGTGTTATAAGCATTCCATTATATACTGCTAATTTGGTTAATGAAAGAAAATGAAATAGGATTATTATTATTATAGAGAATAGTTTAGAAACAAATTTAAGTTTTACTCATCAAAAGCTATGCGCCTGAGAAAATTTACCTTATTTTTGAAAATAGGGAAAGAAAAGATTATGTATATACTTACAAAATTCTGACTGGCTTCTACATCTGAACTCCTTGACAAAACCATGAAGGGGGTCAAGCTCACGATCTTGAGTAGGCTGGGCAGAGGCATTATGAGAAGCAGTCCATTCTCTTTTCAACTTCCTTCCAGCTTGCGTGGAGCTAACACTGGGGTTAGAGGGCCCTGGCAGTATATAAGTTTGGGTGGTCGTTGGCTGGGCCAGATCGTGTGTAATTCTACCAGCATATTTGATAATTGATGGTCTTGCGGCTTGCATTAATGCAGCTTCGCTCCATCTCGGTTTCTTTTCAAAACGGGGGTTATTGCACGTATCCTCTTCCTTAAAAAAAAAGGCAAAATTTAGCATGAAAAAAAAAATGCATTTTGGGTTTGGAAAATAATTCAGTTTATGTTAGGCATCTAAAGTAGTGTAAAAAACATCTTGATTTCAAAATCAGGGTTTCCAATTACTTTTTTGAGCAACTGAATCTTAATTCGACAAAAACTGGGTTTTACCACGAAATTTTACAAAACCTTACTTGAGCCTTTTTAATTAACGCAACAAATTTTCTTATGGGGTTTAGGATATCATTTGGCATTTGTTAATCAAAAACACTTTTGACAATTTGGGTGTGATTCTTACTCTGAGGGTAATTGATTCTAGTTGAAGTAAAGGTTAAGAAACGTCAAATATTTTGCTGCTATAATGTCAGAAATAAAAAAAAAAGAAAAAGTGGAGTGGCTGACCCACGTTGATCTTGCAATCATATAGACTGAAGATTACCTTATTCTGCTTCGAAAAGTTGCAACATGCTTATCTTTCTGCTAAAAAAGCTGGCAGGGGGAGGGACAATGGGTCCATTTTGGTCCTTGGTCATAAAGTTTAAAAATCCACGGATTATTCTGATTTAAACAGGGGCAATATGTGCCTAATTTTGCGTTAAAAAACTGGTGTTAAATAGGGGAAAGAAGGGGGAGCTGGAGAATTTTTTTATTTATTCAATCAATAAATATTTATATTTCCTTTATTATCCAAAATAAAATACTCATTGTTAACAAATTTAGATTTTTTTTTTAGATAGGATTTTCAGCTCTTAAACTAATGTAAGCAGCATAGATTCTAATTGTTTTGGTTCTTCTTCTCTAAAGACCAAAAGCACCATTAGGCTACTATGATCTAAAATATCACTGAAATACATTTTCCAAACAGTACGTGGTAACGAACTATAAAGTAAGGAGCAAATCGGGCTAATAGTAACCGAAACTCTAAAAGGAAGCTTTTGTAACAATTAATACTTTAAAAGAATAAAAATTTTATTCTAATCCCAAATTACCGATCGAAAGCTAAGCACTTTTTAAAATTTTCCTGATTTTTTCAAAACACATCCCTAAAAAGGCCACTGAACTTGATAAAAAATCGCACCGTAAATTTCCAGCCTATAAGAGAATAGTCAAAACGCTTTTGACAATTTGGGTGTTGATTCTTTACTCTGAGGGTAATTGATTCTAGTTTAAGTAAAGGTTAAGAAACGTCAAATATTTTGCTGCTATAATGTCAGAAATAAAAAAAAAAGAAAAAGTGGAGTGGCTTGACCCACGTTGATCTTACAATCATATAGACTGAAGATTACCTTATTCTGCTTCGAAAAAGTTGCAACATGCTTTTCTTTCTGCTAAAAAGCTGGCAGGGGGGGAGGGACAATGGGTCCATTTTGGTCCTTGGGTCATAAAGATTAAAAATCCACGGATTATTCTGATTTAAACAGGGTGCAATATGTGCCTATTTTTGCATTAAAAAACTGGTGTTAAATAGGGGAAAGAAGGGGGAGCTGGAGAATTTTTTTTTTTTATTTATTCAATCAAATAAATATTTATATTTTCCTTTATTATCAAATAAAATACTCATTGTTACAAATTTTAATTTTTTTTTTAGATAGATTTTCAGCTCTTAAACTAAGGTAAGCAGCATAGATTCTAAATTGTTTTGGTTCTTCTTCTTCTTCTAAAGACCAAAAGCACCATTAGGTACTATGATCTAAATATCACTGAAATACATTTTTCCAACAGTACGTGGTAACGAACTATAAGTAAGGAGCAAATCGGGCTAATAGTACCGAAACTCTAAAAAGGAAGCTTTTGTAACAATTAATACATTAAAAGAATCAACATTTTATTCTAATCCCAAATTACCGATCGAAAGCTAAGCACTTTTTAAAAATTTTCCTGATTTTCAAAAACATCCCTAAAAAGGCCACTGAACTTGATTAAAAATCGCACCGTAAATTTCAGCCTATAAGAAAACTATGTAGAGGTTTTAGCTCCTAAACAATAGGCTTCTAAGTGCATAAGTACCCTTAGTTCTAGAGCCTGTCTTAAGTAGTCAAAAAGATTAAACCAGTTGCAAAGTGGTTGTTTCTGCCATTTTTTGGTAGGTTACCAAACTACGATTTTTCCCAAAGATGACCAAAATATCAGATATAGAATGAAATTGTACTCACATTGAAAATAGAAATATCCATTGTTTTTCAAAGTTAATAAAATGTAATGTACTTTAATCAATGTCTTAAAACGTAATGAAGAACGGAATGTAGTGTGTGAAACATCTTATAGGGTTTTTGCTCGAGTACATCATACGTAGCCAAGTTTAAAAAAAAAAAAAAAAAAAAAAAAAAAAAAAAAAAAAAAAAACAAGTAATCGAGTTACTCCATATAGGACTAATCACCGCTATATCACCACTTGACCCCAAAAAATGCGTGTTAGCTCATAAAAAACCCGTTGCTAAGCAATGTACCGTTCCTAGTAATAGATGAATGACCCTGGTAAGGCATATTACGCAATCAGATTCAGTGCTAATTGGGCGCTTACTACTGGGGTTCAGGTTGCTAGGGGTTCAGTTAAACAGTGGTTCTGTTACAATGGAACCTTTGTTACCACAAACTGTTTGATAATTCTTTAGTGTGACAAGCTTGATATAGCTTACCGTATTTTGGTATTAATAAATATATAATTAACATAGAACACAAAAATGTACTTAGTGTATAATCAAAAATTGAAATTTATATATTTGAAATCAGCATAAAAATCTGATTCTTTGATGTATCTATTGGTATTAAAATTCTGTTTTTTTTTCACAGTGTTTGGTTACTATTGAGCCGGGTTGCTCCTTACATACAGTTTGTTACCACAAACTACATCCTATGATCAGTACTGTTCCGAAGATGTCAACATGGGTTTTGTGCATTTTACGTCTCTTTTAGCGAGTTTCTGGATTCTGTTGTGAAGCGTGTGAATTATCATCATATGTAGATTTTTTCTTTCCTCAACATCTTCTTTTAGTCTTTCTCCTTTTTAATTTCATTTTGTACATTCTATCGCTTGATTTTCATTATGCTTGTGAACGTTCATGAAATGACACTAGTGCCCGTTCTCTCTCGGGTCCTCTATAAGCATTATCGCATCAGTAGAAGTAGTACCTTATACTTCTGGGACTTTATGTTCCTTCCTATGCTATTTATATGACTTTATGTTCCTTGGCATCTTTTCAAAGCAGATTACCAGACTGGTTGGGAGATTACATTCCTTGGCACCGTTTCAGAGCATGTACTTATGGATACCTTTCCAAGCAACGTGATTAAACACGCTTTACAATCGGAATTGTTTGATTGACATTTGCAAAAAGGATAAGGAATTCGCAAATTGGACACTATGAACGATATTAATTAATGTTTGAATAATAGGAGTGTGATTGGTTCTAATTAGTGATTGGGATAATTTTTTACAAAAAATCTCTGAATAAAATATTTTTGGAGGGATGGGAGAGAGTTTTTTTGCTTGCCTTTCATTGGTACCTTTCCAAGCGAGCGGGGATTCCCCTCCGGTTCCTAAACATTGCAAAAAAGATAACAGTATGAGCGGGGATTCCCCACACAAGTTAGTTTCAACTCCAAGTTTTTCAACCAGACTGTTTTTTTTTAGCTAACATCCGTTTTTTAGGAGCCAATCAGAGACATCGGAGCTTGGAAGATGGAGAAAAAAAAGGGTTAAAGTGAGATTAGCAGTTAAGGTAACCCTGAAGAGCATGCTAATTCATACCTTATTATTATAAATTTGGAACAATATCAATCTATGAAAAATGGTTAACGATGATAAAATGGTCTTAAGACTTGACCTAGCTTTACTTCTTTGATGTGTTCTGTATAATACACAAGTGGCGTTTGAACAGTGTTGTCAGTTTAAAATAGGGTCCAACGTTTATAGTATACTAAGAAGTTGATACTAAGAGAGATGTAGATGGCAAGAAAATAATTTTAATAAAGAAATTCAGAAACAAACCATAGAAATCCTTGCAAATCAAGTAGTAAGGTGTATGTGAGTACGAACCATCAAGGATCATAAGCACCAATGACCCTAACTAGCAGAGACATCAACCCTCCATAGGTCCCCTATCCCCAAACTCGAAGGGCGCCCCTCCCTCCAAATTTTGGGCCCCCTCCCCCCAATTTTTTTTATTTTTTTTATTTTTTTTTTGGCAATTGACATTTTTTCTGATAACAAGTATCATTCATTACGATCGTAGCTTTCAAATGTGAATTTTAAGTCCATTTTTGGATCGAAAAATAAACTATTTCTGTAAAATCTGTGTTAATAAGAGTTTTTGACCGTAAACTCTAGTTTTTTGTAAGAAAATTATGGAAAATACAATTCTCTGGTTCAAATATGAACTTAAGTCCATTTTTGGATCGAAAAATAAAAAACTATTTCCGTAAAATCTGAGCTAATAAGGGTTTTTGACCGTAAACTCTAGTTTGTTGTAAGAAAATTATGGAAAATACAGTTCTCTGATTCAAATGTGAAACTTAAGTCCATTTATGGATCGAAAAATAAAACTATTTCCGTAAAATCTGAGATAATGAGGGTTTTTGACCGTAAAATCTAGTTTTTTTGTAAGAAAATTATGGACTCAAATATGAAACTTAAGTCCATTTATGGATCGAAAAATAAAACTATTTCGGTTAAATCAGAGCTAATTAGGGTTTTTGACCGGCAACTATAGTTTTTTGTAAGAAAATTACGGAAAATACAATTCTCTGGTTCAAATGTGAAACTTAAGTCCTTTTTAGGATTGAAAAATAAAACTATTTCTGTAAAATCTGAGTTAATAAGGGTTTTTGACCGTAAACTCTAGTTTTTTTTAAGAAAATTATGGAAAATACAATTCTCTGATTCAAATGTGAATCTTAGGTCCATTTTTGGATCGAAAAAATAAATTATTTCTTTAAAATCTGAGCTAATAGAGTTTTTGACCGTAGACTCTAGTTTTTTGTAAGAAAATTATGGAAAATACAATTCTCTGGTTCAAATGTGAAACTTAAGTCCATTTTTGGATCGAAAAAATAAACTATTTCTGTAAAATCTGAGCTAATAAGGGTTTTTGACCGTAAACTCTAGTTTTTTTGTAAGAAAATTATGGAAAATACAATTCTCTGGTTTCAAATGTGAAACTCAAGTCCTTTTTAGGATCGAAAAAAATAAAACTATTTTCTGTAAAATCTGAGTTAATAAGGGTCTTTGACCGTAAACTCTAGTTTTTTGTAAAAAAATTATGGAAAATACAATTCTCTGATTCAAATGTGAATCTTAAGACCATTTTTGGATCAAAAAAATAAATTATTCTTTAAAATCTGAGCTAATAATAGTTTTTGATCGTAAACTCTAGTTTTTTGTAAGAAAATTATGGAAAATACAATTCTCTCGTTCAAATGTGAAACTTGGGTCCATTCTCTGGTTAAAATGTGAAACTTAAGTCCATTTATGGATCGAAAAATAAAACTATTTCCGTAAAATCTAAGCTAATAAGGGTTTTGACCGTAAACTCTAGTTTTTTTTGTAAAAAAAATTATGGAAAATACAATTCTCTCTGGTTCAAATGTGAAACTTAAGTCCCTTTTTAGATCGAAAAATAAACTATTTCTGTAGAATCTGAGCTAATAAGGGTTTTTTTTTCTTTTGACCCTAAAATCTAGTTTCCTGTAAGAAAATTATGGAAAATACAATTCTCTCGTTCAAATGTGAAACTTAGGTCCATTCTCTGGTTAAAATGTGAAACTTAAGTCCATTTATGGATCGAAAAATAAACTATTTCCGTAAAATCTAAGCTAATAAGGGTTTTTGACCGTAAACTCTAGTTTTTTGTAAGAAAAATTAAGGAAATATACAATTCTCTGGTTCAAATGTGAAACTCAAGTCCTTTTTAGGATTGAAAAATAAAACTATTTCTGTAAAATCTGAGTTAATAAGGTTTTTTGACCGAAAACTCTAGTTTTTTGTAAGAAAATTATGGAAAATACAATTCTCTGATTCAAATGTTAATCTTAAGTCCATTTTTGGATCAAAAAAAATAAATTATTTCTTTAAAATCTGAGCTAATAATAGTTTTTGATCGCAAACTCTAGTTTTTTGTAAGAAAATTATGGAAAATGCAATTCTCTCGTTCAAATGTGAAACTTGGGTCCATTCTCTGGTTAAAATGTGAAACTTAAGTCCATTTATGGATCGAAAAAAACTAAAACCATTTCCGTAAAATCTAAGCTAATAAGGGTTTTTTGACCGTAAACTCTAGTTTTTTGTAAAAAAAAAATATTGAAAATACAATTCTCTGTTCAAATGCGAAACTTAAGTCCCTTTTTAGATCGAAAAATAAACTATTTCTGGAGAATCTGAGCTAATAAGGGTTTTTTATGACCATAAACTCTAGTTTCCTGTAAGAAAATTATGGAAAATACAATTCTCTCGTTCAAATGTGAAACTTAAGTCCAGTTTTGGATACTCATAATAATGAGGACTGATGGTTCTAATTCAATTTTATTTCATAAAACAAACTATTTTTTTTGAACGTCGAAATTATTCAACTTTATTTATTTATTTTCGACACAGAGGAATTTTTGAGATTTTTCAATGGTCGGAGATACAACAATGGTACTGTTTTTTAATAGCATGGAAAAGAACGAATATTGAATGCCTTTTTGTTTAAGTTAAAGAGGTGAAATCAAGACCAGAGGAATTTTTGAGATTTTTCATTGGTCAGAGATGCAACACAATGGTACACTTTTTAATAGCTTTGAAAAGAACGACTATTGAATAACTCGTTGTTTAAGTTAAGACGTGAAATCAAGACCAGAGGAATTTTTTTGACATTTTTCATTGGGTCAGAGAGGGTTTTATGGCTCCTCCCCACAATGAATTCAGATGGTTTTAGGAGTCATCCTCCTTGCCATAACTCCATTCAAACCTTGAGCGAAGGTATAAAAGTTTGATGATGTATTTCTCTTCTTAACAACTACATTAATACCTTCCAAGATGATAGGACTGTATGATGACACAGAATTTATCGTTTGAAGAAATCATCTTGTGGTGTTATATTTGAATGTGCATTTTTATTATTGTCAATGGAACTCAAAGAAATTGACTGTTATCATTGGATAGTGAACTATAACATGTTTGAGTATGATAAAAGCTTGTGGAGTACTACATTACATCATATAAACAGACTGGGATTCTACGATAGAGTGGATTACACCACTTAATAAAAGTGGTCAGGAATTGAGAAATGTCAAGGAGGAAGTCAGTGAAATTTGCAGCTTTTTCGGCGTTGAAGCACTCTACGTAAAGGGTAATGTACCTACTGATAAAGTTTTAATTCAAAAGTGTGACCCTAGGATTCCACTTTTCAATCTAGAAGAATTTAAGTGTCCTAAATTTGAAGTGCCTTATCACCGTCCTGAAGACGAGGTCAGGTTCTTCGCGCACTGGATACCTAAGGACATACCCGATCGTGATAAATGCATAAGGCATGGTAAAAAACTATTTTATATCATGGGACCATCGTTTCTGGATGTTTAAGAGTGAACGTGTGTATGACCACGTATCATAATATAATTTTGTATTAATATTCTACATAGCATTATTTCATTAAAAAATATATTATGCATTACATTGTTATGTGTTCATTATTTTTAGAGTAAGCTAGCATATCAAAAGTTTAGCACACACACAGAGAGATGAAACACACATAGAGACGACACACGCACAGAGACGACACACACACACACACACACACCACACACACACACACACACACACACACACACACACACACACACACACACACACACACACACAACACACACACACACACACACACACACACACACACACACACACACACACACACACACACACACACACACACACACACACCACACACACACACACACACCACACACACACACACACCACACACACACACACACACACACACACACACACACACACACACACACACACACACACACACACACACACACACACACACACACACACACACACACAACACACACACACACACACACACCACACACACACACACACACACACACACACACACACACACACACACCACACACACACACACACACACACACGCACACAACACACACACACACACACACACACACACCACACACACACACACACACACACACACACACACTCACACACACACACACACACACGAACAAATAAAACTTTCAAATGGGGATAAATCCATTTATTTAGACAGTGAAAAAACAGGTACAAAAGTCCAGATATTTCGGTCACATATACAGCGACCGTCTTCAGTAGAAATACTAAAATAATAAAATTGAAACTAGCATATTTATATGCAATAAAATAAATAACTTTTCGGGTCATTCACAAAATAATGAACTTCCGGATTATTCACTGGATTATTTTCAGAGAGAGTTCATTGACAAAGTTCATTCAAAGTTCTTGATGTAAATTTTTCTTCTTTAATCATGCCCAAATGTAGAACAAATTTCCAATGAAAGTGGTAAAGCCTTCCGTGTCTTCTAATTGCAAACCAATGTTGAGTTTATAGATGTTACTGGGTTGGTCTCATTTCCCCATATATACGACGTATTTTCGACGTAACACCTTTATATTAGGTGTTGTTTTTCTTAGACCACACTGCCGTTCTAGACGAACAAATAAACTTGCAAATGGGATAAATCCATTTATTTAGACAGTGAAAAAACAGGTACAAAAGTCCAGATATTTCGGTCACATATACAGCGACCGTCCTTCAGTAGAAATACTAAAATAATAAAATTGAAACTAGCATATTTATATGCAATAAAATAAATAACTTTTCGGGTCATTCACAAAATAATGAACTTCCGGATTATTCACTGGATTATTTTTCAGAGAGAGTTCATTGACAAAGTTCATTCAAAGTTCTTGATGTAAAATTTTTCTTCTTTAATCATGCCCAATGTAGAACAAATTTCCAATGAAAGTGGTAAAGCCTTCCGTGTCTTCTAATTGCAAACCAAATGTTGAGTTTATAGATGTTTACTGGGTTGGTCTCATTTCCCCATATATACGACGTATTTTCGACGTAACACCTTTATATTAGGTGTTGTTTTCTTAGACCACACTGCCGTTCTAAGACGAACAAATAAACTTTCAAATGGGGATAAATCCATTTATTTAGACAGTGAAAAAAACAGGTACAAAAGTCCAGATATTTCGGTCACATATACAGCGACCGTCTTCAGTAGAAATACTAAAATAATAAAATTGAAACTAGCATATTTATATGCAATAAAATAAATAACTTTTCGGGTCATTCACAAAATAATGAACTTCCGGATTATTCACTGGATTATTTTCAGAGAGAGTTTCATTGACAAAGTTCATTCAAAGTTCTTGATGTAAATTTTTCTTCTTTAATCATGCCCAAATGTAGAACAAATTTCCAATGAAAGTGGTAAAGCCTTCCGTGTCTTCTAATTGCAAACCAAATTGTTGAGTTTATAGATGTTTACTGGGTTGGTCTCATTTCCCCATATATACGACGTATTTTCGACGTAACACCTTTATATTAGGTGTTGTTTTCTTAGACCACACTGCCGTTCTAAGACGAACAAAATAACTTTCAAATGGGGATAAATCCATTTATTTAGACAGTGAAAAAAACAGGTACAAAAGTCCAGATATTTCGGTCACATATACAGCGACCGTCTTCAGTAGAAATACTAAAATAATAAAATTGAAACTAGCATATTTTATATGCAATAAAATAATTACTTTCGGGTCATTCACAAAATAATGAACTTCCGGATTATTCACTGGATTATTTTCAGAGAGAGTTCATTGACAAAGTTCATTCAAAGTTCTTGATGTAAATTTTTTCTTCTTTAATCATGCCCAAATGTAGAACAAATTTCCAATGAAAGTGGTAAAGCCTTCCGTGTCTTCTAATTGCAAACCAAATGTTGAGTTTATAGATGTTTACTGGGTTGGTCTCATTTCCCCATATATACGACGTATTTTCGACGTAACACCTTTATATTAGGTGTTGTTTTCTTAGACCACACTGCCGTTTCTAAGACGAACAAATAAACTTTCAAATGGGGATAAATCCATTTATTTAGACAGTGAAAAAAACAGGTACAAAAGTCCAGATATTTCGGTCACATATACAGCGACCGTCTTCAGTAGAAATACTAAATAATAAAATTGAAACTAGCATATTTATATGCAATAAAATAAATAACTTTTCGGGTCATTCACAAAATAATGAACTTCCGGATTATTCACTGGATTATTTTCAGAGAGAGTTCATTGACAAAGTTCATTCAAAGTTCTTGATGTAAATTTTTCTTCTTTAATCATGCCCAAATGTAGAACAAATTTCCAATGAAAGTGGTAAAGCCTTCCGTGTCTTCTAATTGCAAACCAAATGTTGAGTTTATAGATGTTTACTGGGTTGGTCTCATTTCCCCATATATACGACGTATTTTCGACGTAACACCTTTATATTAGGTGTTGTTTTCTTAGACCACACTGCCGTTCTAAGACGAACAAATAAACTTTCAAATGGGGATAAATCCATTTATTTAGACAGTGAAAAAAACAGGTACAAAAGTCCAGATATTTCGGTCACATATACAGCGACCGTCTTCAGTAGAAATACTAAAATAATAAAATTGAAACTAGCATATTTATATGCAATAAAATAAATAACTTTTCGGGTCATTCACAAAATAATGAACTTCCGGATTATTCACTGGATTATTTTCAGAGAGAGTTCATTGACAAAGTTCATTCAAAGTTCTTGATGTAAATTTTTCTTCTTTAATCATGCCCAAATGTAGAACAAATTTCCAATGAAAGTGGTAAAGCCTTCCGTGTCTTCTAATTGCAAACCAAATGTTGAGTTTATAGATGTTTACTGGGTTGGTCTCATTTCCCCATATATACGACGTATTTTCGACGTTCCAGTAACACCTTTATATTAGGTGTTGTTTTCTTAGACCACACTGCCGTTCTAAGACGAACAAATAAACTTTCAAATGGGGATAAATCCATTTATTTAGACAGTGAAAAAACAGGTACAAAAGTCCAGATATTTTCGGTCACATATACAGCGACCGTCTTCAGTAGAAATACTAAAATAATAAAATTGAAACTAGCATATTTATATGCAATAAAATAAATAACTTTTCGGGTCATTCACAAAATAATGAACTTCCGGATTATTCACTGGATTATTTTCAGAGAGAGTTCATTGACAAAGTTCATTCAAAGTTCTTGATGTAAATTTTTCTTCTTTAATCATGCCCAAATGTAGAACAAATTTTCCAATGAAAGTGGTAAAGCCTTCCGTGTCTTCTAATTGCAAACCAAATGTTGAGTTTATAGATGTTTACTGGGTTGGTCTCATTTCCCCATATATACGACGTATTTTCGACGTAACACCTTTATATTAGGTGTTGTTTTCTTAGACCACACTGCCGTTCTAAGACGAACAAATAAACTTTCAAATGGGGATAAATCCATTTATTTAGACAGTGTAAAAACAGGTACAAAAGTCCAGATATTTCGGTCACATATACAGCGACCGTCTTCAGTAGAAATACTAAAATAATAAAATTGAAACTAGCATATTTATATGCAATAAAATAAATAACTTTTCGGGTCATTCACAAAATAATGAACTTCCGGATTATTCACTGGATTATTTTCAGAGAGAGTTCATTGACAAAGTTCATTCAAAGTTCTTGATGTAAATTTTTCTTCTTTAATCATGCCCAAATGTAGAACAAATTTCCAATGAAAGTGGTAAAGCCTTCCGTGTCTTCTAATTGCAAACCAAATGTTGAGTTTATAGATGTTTACTGGGTTGGTCTCATTTCCCCATATATACGACGTATTTTCGACGTAACACCTTTATATTAGGTGTTGTTTTCTTAGACCACACTGCCGTTCTAAGACGAACAAATAAACTTTCAAATGGGGATAAATCCATTTATTTAGACAGTGAAAAAACAGGTACAAAAGTCCAGATATTTCGGTCACATATACAGCGACCGTCTTCAGTAGAAATACTAAAATAATAAAATTGAAACTAGCATATTTTATATGCAATAAAATAAATAACTTTTCGGGTCATTCACAAAATAATGACTTCCGGATTATTCACTGGATTATTTCAGAGAGAGTTCATTGACAAAGTTCATTCAAAGTTCTTGATGTAAATTTTTCTTCTTTAATCATGCCCAAATGTAGAACAAATTTCCAATGAAAGTGGTAAAGCCTTCCGTGTCTTCTAATTGCAAACCAAATGTTGAGTTTATAGATGTTTACTGGGTTGGTCTCATTTCCCCATATATACGACGTATTTTCGACGTAACACCTTTATATTAGGTGTTGTTTTTTCTTAGACCACACTGCCGTTCTAAGACGAACAAATAAACTTGCAAATGGGGATAAATCCATTTATTTAGACAGTGAAAAAACAGGTACAAAAGTCCAGATATTTCGGTCACATATACAGCGACCCGTCTTCAGTAGAAATACTAAAATAATAAAATTGAAACTAGCATATTTATATGCAATAAAATAAATAACTTTTCGGGTCATTCACAAAATAATGAACTTCCGGATTATTCACTGGATTATTTTCAGAGAGAGTTCATTGACAAAGTTCATTCAAAGTTCTTGATGTAAATTTTTCTTCTTTAATCATGCCCAAATGTAGAACAAATTTCCAATGAAAGTGGTAAAGCCTTCCGTGTCTTCTATTGCAAACCAAATGTTGAGTTTATAGATGTTTACTGGGTTAGTCTCATTTCCCCATATATACGACGTATTTTCGACGTAACACCTTTATATTAGGTGTTGTTTTCTTAGACCACACTGCCGTTCTAAGACGAACAAATAAACTTTCAAATGGGGATAAATCCATTTATTTAGACAGTGAAAAAACAGGTACAAAAGTCCAGATATTTCGGTCACATATACAGCGACCGTCTTCAGTAGAAATACTAAAATAATAAAATTGAAACTAGCATATTATATGCAATAAAATAAATAACTTTTTTTTAATTTAGGGTCATTCACAAAATAATGAACTCCGGATTATTCACTGGATTATTTTCAGAGAGAGTTCATTGACAAAGTTCATTCAAAGTTCTTGATGTAAATTTTTCTTCTTTAATCATGCCCAAATGTAGAACAAATTTCCAATGAAGTGGTAAAGCCTTCCGTGTCTTCTATTGCAAACCAAATGTTGAGTTTATAGATGTTTACTGGGTTGGTCTCATTTCCCCATATATACGAACGTATTTTCGACGTAACACCTTTATATTAGGTGTTGTTTTCTTAGACCACACTGCCGTTCTAAGACGAACAAATAAACTTTCAAATGGGGATAAATCCATTTATTTAGACAGTGAAAAAACAGGTACAAAAGTCCAGATATTTCGGTCACATATACAGCGACCGTCTTCAGTAGAAATACTAAAATAATAAAATTGAAACTAGCATATTTATATGCAATAAAATAAATTACTTTTCGGGTCATTCACAAAATAATGAACTTCCGGATTATTCACTGGATTATTTTCAGAGAGAGTTCATTGACAAAGTTTCATTCAAAGTTCTTGATGTAAATTTTTTCTTCTTTAATCATGCCCAAATGTAGAACAAATTTCCAATGAAAGTGGTAAAGCCTTCCGTGTCTTCTAATTGCAAACCAAATGTTGAGTTTATAGATGTTTACTGGGTTGGTCTCATTTCCCCATATATACGACGTATTTTCGACGTAACACCTTTATATTAGGTGTTGTTTTCTTAGACCACACTGCCGTTCTAAGACGAACAAATAAACTTTCAAATGGGGATAAATCCATTTATTTAGACAGTGAAAAAACAGGTACAAAAGTCCAGATATTTCGGTCACATATACAGCGACCGTCTTCAGTAGAAATACTAAAATAATAAAATTGAAACTAGCATATTTATATGCAATAAAATAAATAAACTTTTCGGGTCATTCACAAATAATGAACTTCCGGATTATTCACTGGATTATTTTCAGAGAGAGTTCATTGACAAAGTTCATTCAAAGTTCTTGATGTAAATTTTTCTTCTTTAATCATGCCCAAATGTAGAACAAATTTCCAATGAAAGTGGTAAAGCCTTCCGTGTCTTCTAATTGCAAACCAAATGTTGAGTTTATAGATGTTTACTGGGTTGGTCTCATTTCCCCATATATACGACGTATTTTCGACGTACACCCTTTATATTAGGTGTTGTTTTCTTAGACCACACTGCCGTTCTAATGACGAACAAATAAACTTTCAAATGGGGATAAATCCATTTATTTAGACAGTGTAAAAACAGGTACAAAAGTCCAGATATTTCGGTCACATATACAGCGACCGTCTTCAGTAGAAATACTAAAATAATAAAATTGAAAACTAGCATATTTATATGCAATAAAATAAATAACTTTTCGGGTCATTCACAAAATAATGAACTTCCGGATTATTCACTGGATTATTTTCAGAGAGAGTTCATTGACAAAGTTCATTCAAAGTTCTTGATGTAAATTTTTCTTCTTTAATCATGCCCAAATGTAGAACAAATTTCCAATGAAAGTGGTAAAGCCTTCCGTGTCTTCTAATTGCAAACCAAATGTTGAGTTTATAGATGTTTACTGGGTTGGTCTCATTTCCCCATATATACGACGTATTTTCGACGTAACACCTTTATATTAGGTGTTGTTTTCTTAGACCACACTGCCGTTCTAAGACGAACAAATAAACTTTCAAATGGGGATAAATCCATTTATTTAGACAGTGAAAAAAACAGGTACAAAAGTCCAGATATTTCGGTCACATATACAGCGACCGTCTTCAGTAGAAATACTAAAATAATAAAATTGAAACTAGCATATTTATATGCAATAAAATAAATAACTTTTCGGGTCATTCACAAAATAATGAACTTCCGGATTATTCACTGGATTATTTTCAGAGAGAGTTCATTGACAAAGTTCATTCAAAGTTCTTGATGTAAATTTTTCTTCTTTAATCATGCCCAAATGTAGAACAAATTTCCAATGAAAGTGGTAAAGCCTTCCGTGTCTTCTAATTGCAAACCAAATGTTGAGTTTATAGATGTTTACTGGGTTGGTCTCATTTCCCCATATATACGACGTATTTTCGACGTAACACCTTTATATTAGGTGTTGTTTTCTTAGACCACACTGCCGTTCTAAGACGAACAAATAAACTTTCAAATGGGGATAAATCCATTTATTTAGACAGTGAAAAAACAGGTACAAAAGTCCAGATATTTCGGTCACATATACAGCGACCGTCTTCAGTAGAAATACTAAAATAATAAAATTGAAACTAGCATATTTATATGCAATAAAATAAATAACTTTTCGGGTCATTCACAAAATAATGAACTTCTGGATTATTCACTGGATTATTTTCAGAGAGAGTTCATTGACAAAGTTCATTCAAAGTTCTTGATGTAAATTTTTCTTCTTTAATCATGCCCAAATGTAGAACAAATTTCCAATGAAAGTGGTAAAGCCTTCCGTGTCTTCTAATTTCAAACCAAATGTTGAGTTTATAGATGTTTACTGGGTTGGTCTCATTTCCCCATATATACGACGTATTTTCGACGTAACACCTTTATATTAGGTGTTGTTTTCTTAGACCACACTGCCGTTCTAAGACGAACAAATAAACTTTCAAATGGGGATAAATCCATTTATTTAGACAGTGAAAAAAACAGGTACAAAAGTCCAGATATTTCGGTCACATATACACAGCGACCGTCTTCAGTAGAAATACTAAAATAATAAAATTGAAACTAGCATATTTATATGCAATAAAATAAATAACTTTTCGGGTCATTCACAAAATAATGAACTTCCGGATTATTCACTGGATTATTTTCAGAGAGAGTTCATTGACAAAGTTCATTCAAAGTTCTTGATGTAAATTTTTCTTCTTTAATCATGCCCAAATGTAGAACAAATTTCCAATGAAAGTGGTAAAGCCTTCCGTGTCTTCTAATTGCAAACCAAATGTTGAGTTTATAGATGTTTACTGGGTTGGTCTCATTTCCCCATATATACGACGTATTTTCGACGTAACACCTTTATATTAGGTGTTGTTTTCTTAGACCACACTGCCGTTCTAAGATGAACAAATAAACTTTCAAATGGGGATAAATCCATTTATTTAGACAGTGAAAAAAACAGGTACAAAAGTCCAGATATTTCGGTCACATATACAGCGACCGTCTTCAGTAGAAATACTAAAATAATAAAATTGAAACTAGCATATTTATATGCAATAAAATAAATAACTTTTCGGGTCATTCACAAAATAATGAACTTCCGGATTATTCACTGGATTATTTTCAGAGAGAGTTCATTGACAAAGTTCATTCAAAGTTCTTGATGTAAATTTTTCTTCTTTAATCATGCCCAAATGTAGAACAAATTTCCAATGAAAGTGGTAAAGCCTTCCGTGTCTTCTAATTGCAAACCAAATGTTGAGTTTATAGATGTTTTTACTGGGTTGGTCTCATTTCCCCATATATACGACGTATTTTCGACGTAACACCTTTATATTAGGTGTTGTTTTCTTAGACCACACTGCCGTTCTAAGACGAACAAATAAACTTTCAAATGGGGATAAATCCATTTATTTAGACAGTGAAAAAACAGGTACAAAAGTCCAGATATTTCGGTCACATATACAGCGACCGTCTTCAGTAGAAATACTAAAATAATAAAATTGAAACTAGCATATTTATATGCAATAAAATAAATAACTTTTCGGGTCATTCACAAAATAATGAACTTCTGGATTATTCACTGGATTATTTTCAGAGAGAGTTCATTGACAAAGTTCATTCAAAGTTCTTGATGTAAATTTTTCTTCTTTAATCATGCCCAAATGTAGAAACAAATTTCCAATGAAAGTGGTAAAGCCTTCCGTGTCTTCTAATTGCAAACCAAATGTTGAGTTTATAGATGTTTACTGGGTTGGTCTCATTTCCCATATATACGACGTATTTTCGACGTAACACCTTTATATTAGGTGTTTTGTTTTCTTAGACCACACTGCCGTTCTAAGACGAACAAATAAACTTTCAAATGGGGATAAATCCATTTATTTAGACAGTGAAAAAACAGGTACAAAAGTCCAGATATTTCGGTCACATATACAGCGACCGTCTTCAGTAGAAATACTAAAATAATAAAATTGAAACTAGCATATTTATATGCAATAAAATAAATAACTTTTCGGGTCATTCACAAAATAATGAACTTCCGGATTATTCACTGGATTATTTTCAGAGAGAGTTCATTGACAAAGTTCATTCAAAGTTCTTGATGTAAATTTTTCTTCTTTAATCATGCCCAAATGTAGAACAAATTTCCAATGAAAGTGGTAAAGCCTTCCGTGTCTTCTAATTGCAAACCAAATGTTGAGTTTATAGATGTTTACTGGGTTGGTCTCATTTCCCCATATATACGACGTATTTTCGACGTAACACCTTTATATTAGGTGTTGTTTTCTTAGACCACACTGCCGTTCTAAGATGAACAAATAAACTTTCAAATGGGGATAAATCCATTTATTTAGACAGTGAAAAAACAGGTACAAAAGTCCAGATATTTCGGTCACATATACAGCGACCGTCTTCAGTAGAAATACTAAAATAATAAAATTGAAACTAGCATATTTATATGCAATAAAATAAATAACTTTTCGGTCATTCACAAAATAATGAACTTCCGGATTATTCACTGGATTATTTTCAGAGAGAGTTCATTGACAAAGTTCATTCAAAGTTCTTGATGTAAATTTTTCTTCTTTAATCATGCCAAATGTAGAACAAATTTCCAATGAAAGTGGTAAAGCCTTCCGTGTCTTCTAATTGCAAACCAAATGTTGAGTTTATAGATGTTTACTGGGTTGGTCTCATTTCCCCATATATACGACGTATTTTCGACGTAACACCTTTATATTAGGTGTTGTTTTCTTAGACCACACTGCCGTTCTAAGACGAACAAATAAACTTTCAAATGGGGATAAATCCATTTATTTTAGACAGTGAAAAAACAGGTACAAAAGTCCAGATATTTCGGTCACATATACAGCGACCGTCTTCAGTAGAAATACTAAAATAATAAAATTGAAACTAGCATATTTATATGCAATAAAATAATAACTTTTCGGGTCATTCACAAAATAATGAACTTCCGGATTATTCACTGGATTATTTTCAGAGAGAGTTCATTGACAAAGTTCATTCAAAGTTCTTGATGTAAATTTTTCTTCTTTAATCATGCCCAAATGTAGAACAAATTTCCAATGAAAGTGGTAAAGCCTTCCGTGTCTTCTAATTGCAAACCAAATGTTGAGTTTATAGATGTTTTACTGGGTTGGTCTCATTTCCCCATATATACGACGTATTTTCGACGTAACACCTTTATATTAGGTGTTGTTTTCTTAGACCACACTGCCGTTCTAAGACGAAACAAATAAACTTTCAAATGGGGATAAATCCATTTATTTAGACAGTGAAAAAACAGGTACAAAAGTCCAGATATTTCGGTCACATATACAGCGACCGTCTTCAGTAGAAATACTAAAATAATAAAATTGAAACTAGCATATTTATATGCAATAAAATAAATAACTTTTCGGGTCATTCACAAAATAATGAACTTCCGGATTATTCACTGGATTATTTTCAGAGAGAGTTCATTGACAAAGTTCATTCAAAGTTCTTGATGTAAATTTTTCTTCTTTAATCATGCCCAAATGTAGAACAAATTTCCAATGAAAGTGGTAAAGCCTTCCGTGTCTTCTAATTGCAAACCAAATGTTGAGTTTATAGATGTTTACTGGGTTGGTCTCATTTCCCCATATATACGACGTATTTTCGACGTAACACCTTTATATTAGGTGTTGTTTTCTTAGACCACACTGCCGTTCTAAGACGAACAAATAAACTTTCAAATGGGGATAAATCCATTTATTTAGACAGTGAAAAAAACAGGTACAAAAGTCCAGATATTTCGGTCACATATACAGCGACTTTTTAATGACCACCAGTGTGTGTGTGTGTGTCGTCGCTATGTGTGTGTCGTCTCTGTGTGTGTGTGTGTGTGTTAGTGTTGTGTGTGTGTGTGTGTGTGTGTGTGTGTGTGTGTGTGTGTGTGTGTGTGTGTGTGTGTGTGTGTGTGTGTGTGTGTGTGTGTGTGTGTGTGTGTGTGTGTGTGTGTGTGTGTGTGTGTGTGTGTGTGTGTGTGTGTAGACGGGTTACGTGCGCGCACGTAACCCCGTCTAAATTTTTTTTTTCATAATTTCCTGAATTAAATTCAGGAAATTAATTAATTTCCTGAATGTCATGAAACACACTTAAAACATAATAAATTCACATTTAATATTTTCCAATTTCAAAATGGGCACACACAAACAAAAACTTACACATACACCCACACACAAACTTACACACACACACAAAAACTTACACACACACACAAACTTACACACACACAAAAACTTACACGCACACACAAAAACTTACACACACAAAAACTTACACACACAGAGAAACTTAAAAAAACACAAAAACTTAAACACACACACAAAAACTTACACACACACACAAAAACTTACACACACAAAAAAAATGTTTTTTTTATGTTTTTGTGTGTGTGTGTAAGTTTTTGCGTGTGTGTAAGTTTTTATGTGTGTGTAAGTTTTTGTGTGTGTGTAAGTGTTTTTTGTGTGTTTGTAAGTTTTTTGTGTGTGTATGTGTAAGTTTTTTGTGTGTGTGTAAGTTTTTGTGTAAATTTTTATGTGTGTGTAAGTTTTTGTGTGTGTGTGTAAGTTTTTGTGTGTGTGTGTAAGTTTTTGTGTGTGTGTAAGTTTTGTGTTTGTGTAAGTTTTTGTGTGTGTTTAAGTTTTTGTGTATGTGTAAGTTTTTGTGTGTGTGTAAGTTTTTGTGTGTGTGTGTAAGTTTTTTGTGTGTGTGTGTAAGTTTTTATGTGTGTGTAAGTTTTTGTGTGTGTGTGTGTAAGTTTTGATGTGTGTGTGTAAGATTTTGTGTGTGTGTGTTCGTGTAAGTTTTTGTGTGTGTGTAAGTTTTTTTTGTGTGTGTAAGTTTTTTTTTTGTGTGTAAGTTTTTGTGTGTGTGTGTAAGTTTTTGCGTGTGTGTGTAAGTTTTTGTGTGTGTGTGTGTTTTTGTGTGTGTGTAAGTTTGTGTGTGTGTGTGTGTAAGTTTCTGTGTGTGTGTAAGTTTTTTTTGTGTGTGTGTGTAAAGTTTTTGTGTGTGTGTAAGTTTTTATGTGTGTAAGTTTTTGTGTGTGTGTAAGTTTTTTTTGTGTGTGTAAGTTTTTGTGTGTGTGTGTAAGTTTTTGTGTGTGTGTTTAAGTTTTTGTGTGTGTTTTTTTAAGTTTCTCTGTGTGTGTGTAAGTTTTTGTGTGTGTAAGTTTTTTTTGTGTGTGTGTGTAAGTTTTGTGTGTGCGTGTAAGTTTTTGTGTGTGTGTAAGTTTGTGTGTGTGTGTAAGTTTTTGTGTGTGTGTGTGTAAGTTTGTGTGTGGGGTATGTGTAAGTTTTTGTTTGTGTGCCCCATTTTGAAATTGGAAAATATTAAATGTGAATTTATTATGTTTTAAGTGTGTTTCATGACATTCAGGAAATAATTTAATTTCCTGAATTTAATTCAGGAAATTATGAAAAAAAAATTTAGAACGGGGTTACGTGCGCGCAAGTAACCCCGTCTAAATTTTTTCTCATAATTTCCTGAATTAAATTTCTGTATTGTGTATCCAAGAGGTGATTTCAAGAAGAGTTTGCTTTTTTTTTAACTTTTTTTCAACTTTTTTTTCACATCTCTTAGAATGTCATGAAACACACACTTAAAACATAAGAAATTCACATTTAATATTTTCCAATTTCAAAATGGGCACACCACACAAAAACTTACACACACACACACACACACAAACTTACACACAACACAAAAACTTACACACACACAAAAAACTTACACACACACACAAAAAAAAACTTACACACACAAAAAATTACACACACACAGAAAACTTACACACACACACACAAAAACTTAAACACACCACACACAAAAACTTACACACACACACACACACAAAAACTTACACACACACAAAAACTTGCACACACACAAAAAACTTACACACGCACACAAAACTTACACACACACACAAAAACTTACACACACACAAAATTTAGACACACAAAAAACTTACACACACACAAAAAAACTTACACACACACACAAAAAACTTACACAAAACACACCACAAAAAACTCACACACACACACAAAAACTTACACACACACAAAAAACTTACTCACCACAAAAAACTTACACACACACACACAAAAACTTACACACACACAAACACGTACACACACGCAAAAACTTACACACACACAAAAACTTACACACACACAAAAAAAAACTTACAGACACAAAAAAAAAAACTTACACACACACATAAAAAAACTACACACACACACACACACACACACACAAAATATTACACAACACAAAAAAAACTTACACACACACACAAACACAAACTTACACACACATAAAAACTTACACACACAAAAACTTACACACACACAAAAACGTACACACACACACAAAAACTTACACAAACACAAAAACTTACACACACACAAAAACTTACACACACACGAAAACTTACACACACACACAAAAATTTACACAAAAACTTACACACACACAAAAAAAAACTTACACATACACACACAAAAACTTACACACACACAAAAAAAAACTTACAAAAAAAAAACTTACACACACAAAAACTTACACACACATAAAAAACTTACACACACACAAAAACTTACACACACACAAAAACTTACACACACGCACAAAAAAACTTACACACACAAAAAAAAAACTTACACACACACAAAAACTTACACAAAACACAGAAACTTACACACACATAAAAACTTACACACACACACACACAACAAAAATTTACACGCATACAAAAACTTACACACCACATAAAAAAAACTTACACACACACAAAAACTTACACACACACAAAAAAAACTTACACATACACAAAAACTCACACACACACACACAAAAAACTTACATACACAACAAAAAACTTACACACACACACACAAAAACTTACACACACACAAAAAAAAACCGCTTTTGAATGATCACCAGTGTGTGTGTGAGTCGTCTCTGTGCGTGTGTCGTTGCTATGTGTGTGTCGTCTCTCTCTGTGTGTGTGTGTGTGTGTTTTGTCTCTGTGTGTGTGTTGTCCCTCTGCTTGTTGTCTTTGTGCGTGTGTCGTCTCTCTGTGTGTGTGTGTGTGTCGTCTCTGTGCGTGTGTCGTCTCTATGTGTGTTTCGTCTCTGTGTGTTTGTGCTAAACTTTTGATATGCTAGCTTACTCTAAAAATAATGAACACATAACAATGTAATGCATATTATATTTTTAATGAAATAATGCTATGTAGAATATTAATACAAAATTATATTATGATACGTGGTCATACAAAACGTTAACTCTTAAACATCCAGAAACGATGGTCCCATGATATAGAATAGTTTTTACCATGTCTTATGCATTTATCACGATCAGGTATGTCCTTAGATATCCAGTGCGCGAAGAACCTGACCTCGTCTTCAGGACGGTGATAAAGCCCTTCGAATTTAGGACACTTAAATTCTTCTAGATTGAAAAGTGAAAATCCTAGGGTCACACTTTTGAATTAAAACTTTATCTGTAGGTACATTACCCTTTACGTCGAGTGCTTCAACGCCGAAAAAGCTGCAAATTTCACTGACTTCCTCCTGGACATTTCTCAGTTCCTGACCACTATTATTAAGTGGTGTAATCACTCTATCGTAGAATCCCAGTCTGTTTATATGATGTAATGTAGTACTCCACAAGCTTTTATCATACTCAAACATGTTATAGTTTCACTATCCAATGATAACAGTCAATTTCTTTGAGTTCCATTGACAATAATAAAAACGCACATTCAAATATAACACCACAAGAAGATTTCTTCAACCGATAAATTCTGTGTCATACAGTCCTATCATCTTGGCAGGTATTAATGTAGTTGTTAAGAATAAAAATACATCATCAAACTTTTTACCTTCGCTCGAGGTTGAATGGAGTTATGTCTAGGAGGATGACTCCTAAAACCATCTGAATTCATTGTGGGGAGGAGCCATAAAACCCTCTCTGACCAATAAAAAATCTCAAAAAATTCCTCTGGTCTTGATTTCACCTCTTAACTTAAACAACGAGCATTCAATAGTCGTTCTTTTTAAAGCTATTAAAAAAGTATACCATTGTTGCATCTCTGACCAATGAAAAATCTAAAAAATTCCTCTGGTCTTGATTTCACCTCTTAACTCAAACAACGAGGCATTCAATACTCGTTCTTTTCCATGCTATTAAAAAACTGTACCATTGTTGTATCTCCGACCAATGAAAAATCTCAAAAATTCCTCTGGTCGAAAATAAATGAATAAAGTTGAATAATTTCGAATTTAAAAAAAATAGTTTGTTTTTATGAAAAAAAAAATAGTTTGTTTTGTATTGAATTAGAACCATCAGTCCTCATTATTATGAGTATCCAAAACTGGACTTGAGTTTCACATTTGAACCAGAGAATGGACCTAAGTTTCACATTTGAACGAGAGAATTGTATTTTCCATAATTTTCTTACAGGAAACTAGAGTTTATGGTCAAAAACCCTTATTAGCTCAGATTCTACAGAAATAGTTTATTTTTCGATCTAAAAAGGGACTTAAGTTTCACATTTGAACAGAGAATTGTATTTTCCATAATTTTCTTACAAAAAGCTAGAGTTTACGGTCAAAAACCCTTATTAGCTTAGATTTTACGGAAATAGTTTTATTTTTCGATCCATAAATGGACTTAAGTTTCACATTTTAACCAGAGAATGGACACTAAGTTTCACATTTGAACGAGAGAATTTTATTTTCTATAATTTTATTACAAAAAACTAGAGTTTACGGTCAAAAACCCTTATTAGCTTGGATTTTACGGAAATAGTTTTATTAAATGGACTTAAGTTTTTCACATTTGAATCAGAGAATTGTATTTTCCATAATTTTCTTACAACAAACTAGAGTTTACGCTCAAAAACCCTTATTAGCTCAGATTTTACGGAAATAGTTTTTATTTTTCGATCCAAAAATGGACTTAAGTTTCACATTTTGAACCAGAGAATTGTATTTTCCATAATTTTCTTACAAAAAAACTAGAGTTTACGGTCAAAAAACCCTTATTAGCTCAGATTTTAAAGAAATAATTTATTTTTCGATCCAAAAATGAACTTAAGATTCAGATTTGAATCAGAGAATTGTATTTTCCATAATTTTCTTACAAAAAACTAGAGTTTACGGTCAAAAACCCTTATAAACTCAGATTTTACAGAAATAGTTTTATTTTTCGATCCTAAAAAGGACTTAAGTTTCACATTTGAACCAGAGAATTGTATTTTCCGTAATTTTCTTACAAAAAAATAGAGTTTACGGTCAAAAACCCCTATAAGCTCAGATTTTACAGAAAAAGTTTATTTTTTTCGATCCAAAAATGGACTTAAGTTTCACATTTGAACCAGAGAATTGTATTTTTCCATAATTTTTCTTACAAAAAAAACTATAGTTTACGGTCAAAAAACCCTAATTAGCTCAGATTTTACGGAAATAGTTTTATTTTTCGATCCATAAAATGGACTTAAGTTTCACATTTGAAGCAGAGAATTGTATTTTCCATAATTTTTCTTACAAAAAACTAGAGTTTACGGTCAAAAACCCTCATTATCTCAGATTTTACGGTAATAGTTTTATTTTTCGATCCATGAATGGACTTAAGTTTCACATTTGAATCAGAAAATTGTATTTTCCATAATTTTCTTACAACAAACTAGAGTTTACAGTCAAAAACCCTTATTAGCTCAGATTTTACGGAAATAGTTTTATTTTTTGATCCAAAAATGGACTTAAGTTTTCATATTTGAACCAGAGAATTGTATTTTCCATAATTTTCTTACAAAAAACTAGAGTTTACGGTCAAAAACTCTTATTAACCCAGATTTTACTGAAATAGTTTATTTTTCGATCCAAAAATGGACTTAAGTTTCACATTTGAAAGCTACGATCGTTATGAATGATACTTGTTATCAGAAAAATGTCAATTGCCAAAAAAAGAAAAAAAATAGGGGGGGGGGAGGGGGCCCGAAAAGTTGGAGGCAGGGGCGCCCTTCGAGTTTGGGGATAGGGGACCTATGGAGGGTTGATTTCTCTGCTGGTTAGGGTCATTGGTGCTTATGATCCTTGATTGTTCGTACTCACATACACCTTACTACTTGATTTGCAAGGATTTCTAGGATTTGTTCTGAATTTCTTTATTTATTAATTATTTTCTTGCCATCTACATCTCTCTTAGTATCAACTTTTCAGTATACTATAACGTTGGACCCTATTTTAAAACTGACAACACTGTTCAAACGCCACTTGTGTATTATACAGAACACATCAAAGAAGTAAAGCTAGGTCAAGTCATAAGACCATTTTATCATCGTTAACCATTTTCATAGATTGATATTGTTCCAAATTTATAATAAATAAGGTATGAATTAACATGCTCTTCAGGGTTACCTTAACTGCTAATCACTTTAACCCTTTTTTTTTCTCCATCTTCCCAAGCTCCGATGTCTCTGATTGGCTCCTAAGAAACGGATGTTAGCTAAAAAAACAGTCTGGTTTAAAAACTTGGAGTTGAAACAAACTTGTGTGGGGAATCCCCGCTCATACCGTTATCTTTTTTGCAATGTTTAGGAACCGGAGGGGAGTCCCCGCTCGATTGGAAAGGTACCAATGAAAGGCAAGCAAAACTCTCTCCCATCCCAAAAATATTTTATTCAGAGATTTCTTGTTAAAAAATTATCCAATCACTAATTAGAACCAATCACACTCCTATTATTCAAACATTAATTAATATCGTTCATAGTGTCCAATTTGCGAATTTCTTATCCCTTTTTGCAAATGTCAATCAAACAATTCCGATAGTAAAAGCGTGTTTAATCACGTTGCTTGGAAAGGTATCCATAAATACATGCTCTGAAAAGGTGCCAAGGAACGTAATCTCCCAATCAGTCTGGTAATCTGCTTTGAAAAGGTGCCAAGGAACATAAAGTTTTATAATAGCATAGGAAGGAACATAAAGTCCCAGAAGTATAAGGTACTACTCTACTCGCATCCTACTACAGCATAAGTTTTTGAGTTTCTACTCAGTTCGTATAAATCAGGAATGTTTACTCTTCTTACCTTTCTGTTAATTGTATTCCATCCTCAAAGTTTCCAATGTAATTGCGGAGTTTCATTTCGTCCTGGTTATTCATAGAAAATGCAAAATCGTTATAACATCCATTGCAAATATCGCAATCCAGGATTAAGAATAGTTCTATTTCAATCCTTTGATTACTGTTAACCGCCTTTTTTATTACTTCATTGCAACAAGTTTTGCTTTACAATTGGAGTAATGTATTTCATCGGCTATATGTTTCTATTCGGAGAGCACCTATTTTGGATTATTTCATCAGACAACCATTAAAACCAGGTAATCAGTTCGGTAGGTGTTTTAAATTAACCACATGTCTTTTATGATGATGTTAAAAGATTGCGCTAAATTACAGTAAACATTTAATATGCTGTATTAAAAGTTAGTTAACAGAAAAAGTTTTTTAAAATATTGTTATTAAAAAAAAGCTGGATTAAGATATGTGAGCAGAATAAAACAGAAGCTCTGTTAAAATTTGCTATTAAAATAATGTTTATAAAACACTGTTAGTCAAAAAAAGTTGTCTTAAAAATTTTTCAGGAAAAACGAAGGTGTATTTAAACTTAGTGAGCAAAAAAAGCTATGTATGAAAGCAAACATTATATTTTAGTGTCATAGTATAAAAAAAGAACACTATTTTACTATTTCTTGAACAACTTGAACCACTTGCTTTTGACTGAATTAGGGGTTTAAACCGTCTTATTTTGTCAATTCAATGCAATGTTCTCCCTGCATGAGTCTTCATTTGTTTGAATAAAAGTGGAATTCTAAGAAAATACCTTAGTGCACATTTCAAAATTAAATGCCTTTAGCCCAGTATTTACTCTCATAGGTGTAGATAGCTTTTTGAACTATGAGAAAACAATTTGTTGAAACTCTTAAATTTATAAGGATTTTTTCCTCTAAATACCTTCACTTGGGATTCTTTCACCTAAGTATTTGATTTGCATTGTTCAAAATATTCCATTTTGAATGCTACACATGTTGGTGGTCAATTCATTATATTGTGTTCTACAAGTAATTCTATATCCAGTTAAAAAAAAAAAAACATTTTCATTCAAATTCTTTTCAAATTTGATAATAAAGGGATCTATTCTTTCACTTTAAATTTTGTTACTTTCGTTTGACTTATCACAATTTTCCTTCATTTGTGTTGTATGTCAGAAACATCACTCTATTCTTGCCCATAGTAAAGGGGACAAGGCTTCTACGTGCTATTATTATTATTATTACTTTTTTTTTACCAATGGCACTTCATATGATAGGAGGGATCGGTAGGGGCACATTCAATTGGAGACCGAAAGTTCTAGTGCCCTTTTTAAGAGTCAAAAGTGATCGAGGGGCAACCATCCCCCCCACGCGCTTTTTTTCCTCAAATACACCTGAACAAAGTTTTGAGGATAGCTATGTTTGTTCTAAATTGTCCAAAGGTCAAAAACTACCGATTGAAAAAAAAAAAACCCACAGTTCCTGGGGAAAGGGGAAAGTTGTGGAAGTTGCCCATTGTAAAAATATAAGATTTTTTATAAAAGAGGTGGCTCTATAAAATTTGAAGGGGGCTCATTGGATTGGGAATCAATAGTCCTAAAATTCTAGAGTAGAAATTAGTCGGAGGGCAATAAGCCCCCCCCCCCACGCCCTTTTTCCCAAAATATATCCGGTCAAAATTTTTAGGATTGGTATTTTCTTCAAATTAATTAAAATAATTTAAGAAACTTGGGTTTTAGTTTGACAAATAAGAAGACACGTTTGAAATACAGAGTGTTCCAAAAGAAACAGTGCACTGAACACAAGAAAGGATATTTATACATTTAAAATGTTTAAATGTAGTTGAAAATGTTTTCCCAAAAGATTTTAAATATTATATTTAGATAATTTAGATATCTAAGCAGTGCATCAACTTAAATTCTATCGATATAAAGTGCATGTTGTTCATGAAACTGAAGCCTCAGGACTCAGAAAAACGCGTACTTTTCTGTCGGTGGTTTGAAAATTTATTCTAGAGAAAGGTGAAAACATTTTAAACCATGCATTCTTCTTCAGTGATGAAGCATGGTTCCATTTGTCCGGGTACATGAACAGTCAGAACTCTAGAGTGTGGTCTACAATAAATACTCATGCTCTGTTTCAGAAGCCACTCCACGATCAAAAAAGTTGGTGTTTGGTGTGCTTTGTCAACGCGGCGTATAATTGGACCTATCGTTTTTGAAAACACCATCACATCTGATTGTTACATTCATAACATCCTGGAGCCATTTTTTGATCAACTGACAGAGCAAGAAAAACAACAAGGCTGGTTCCAGCAAGATGGTGCAACTGCACATACGGCTCGTGTCAGTATGGCTGCAGTTGGTGATGTCTTTGGGGATCGTGTGATCTCTCGTGGTTTGTAGCCACCTCGATCACCGGATTTAACACCTCCTGACTTTCATTTGTGGGGCAAATTGAAAGGCTCAGTGTATGCAGACAATCCTCGAACTAAGGATGAACTGAAGCAGAAAATAACAAGTGTTATTCAAACATCAAACCTGATGAACTTGAATGTGTTTTTCAAAACATGCAGCGTCGCGCTCGTTTATGTCTGCAGGTGAATGGCGCACACTTTCAACAGTTATTGTAGATCATATCTTATTGCACGAGTCAATCCTCAATCGTACTTTAGTTGATAAGGTATTAGATTTGTGAATATTTGCAATATATAGTTTGTTTCTGTGAGTTTTGTTTCTTTGGGTTATTAGCATATTCCTACTGCACTGTTCCTTTTGGAACACCCTGTATATTCTGATTTATTAAAATGTTTGATCATTTAAGAAACTTGGGTTTTAGCTTTGACAAATAAGAATACACACGTTCAAGATACATCTGATTTATTAAATTATTTGATCATTTAAGAGACTTGGGTTTTAGTTTTGACAAATAAAAACACAGACTTTTAAGTTACATCGATCTAATAAAAATGTCGTCCATAAAATTTGAAGTAAAAAAAAATTCTGAGTCCAAAAATTACTCGATTATGCCTTATCGTCAAGAAATATCAAAAGCAAAGAAAACTGGCGTTCCAGGAAAAATCATAATCTCGGACGTTTTTACAAAGCAATGTGGTTTCTGTGTTTTTTCCTATATTTGGAAGTTTTGGTACCAAGGACATGAAATTAAAAAAGTTTTTCATCTCTTGGATCCATGTGCCTTAGGTCCAATAAGACTTTTTCTTTATGTTTGGAAGTTTTTGTACCACGGACATGAAATGAAAAAAATTTTTAACTCTTGGACCCATGTGTCTTAGGTCCAATCATACCTAAAAACTGTGGTTTTCTAAGATTTTTCTTTATATTTGGAAGCTTTGGTACCAAAAATACGCCAGACCCTTTGAAAAACACACCAATATTAATTCTATGTCAATTTTAAATTCTTGGTCAACCTGACCGAGACTCTAGGCAGGCGTGCCTTTACAAAAAGCTAACACAAGTATTTGTCCGATAAGTCATACTTAATCCCGCTGTTTTTACCCGTGCCATTTATTGCATGGTATTGTATGGTATTTTATGTAAGGCAGTTCCTTCATTTTATGGGTTCGTATGTGAATAAAAAGAAAGGCAAGGAATATGACGTTATCAGCGCTTAAAAGACGTTTCTATAACAAATAAGATAATTTGGAGCTATATTGAAGTTTTAATTTAAATATTGGAAGTAAAATTAAAACAATTAAATTATTCCTAGAGCCGATCCCCCCCCCCACCCTACTAACTCCTATGACTAAACTAAAACTGATTTGAACTATCTAGCTACAGAACAAATATTATTATAAAAAAGCACTAAGTCTTATTCTCTTTTTCGATGATTTGTTTTTCATGTTTTTCAATGAAAAATATTTCTTGTTTTCAATGGTTTCTTGTTTTTCAGTGATTCCATTTATGTCTATTTGCAAATGTAGAGGGTGTATTCATATCAGTCCTTGAAAGTTTTAAAACAAGAAAATTACAGAATTTAGAAAGTAAAAAGACCCTTAACTATCAGGGGAAAAATTTGACCTTAGTAAACATGGGGACACAGGGAGAGATAATACATTTTCGCAATTTTTGAATTACCTAGGCTCAACTATTTACTTGATGATAAGGTTCGAAGGTGGTATATCTGTATAAATATTAATGTGGAACTTATTAGGAAGTGTAATGGACCTCTGTTTTTTGTATTTTTTAATATTTAAAACGAGGATCGATAATTAAAAAAAAATGAGAAAAACTTTAAGCAAAGTAGTTCTTTACTTAAAGAACTAAGTTGAAACTTAAAACGACCAGCAGTTTACAAGTTACTTAAAAAAATTTTTCTCAAACTATTGGGGGGGCAACTGCATCCCCTTGTCCCCCCCTAAACAATGGTACGGATACCCGTAGACATATTTATTGCAGGTTTTTTACTATCCTGAGAAAAATTAAAATTTTGGATCCAGAGGTCCTCAGGGACAAAAAGGGGCACAGAAAGGGGCTACTTGCAGCGCAATCACGTCTGCCTTTTAAAAGAGCATTAAAACTTTCAATTTTTAATCGATTGAGTTTCTAGGACCACCTTTTTCGTACAAAATTGTTGGGGGAAAACCTAAAGAGGCACTTCTCTCTTGGCTAAGTCAGAATTAGTGCGTTAGTCCGATTTACTGGGCTCTTAGTATTTTGCCTGGAAGTATTTTTACTCTCTTCCAGTTTTTGGTAGTTATAGTATTACTACTACAATTGGTATACTAATGTGTGTTTTTTTTTCGGTTAGTATTACCGTTAGCATTTTCTGTACTTCGCATAAAAAAATATCCAAGCTAAGTTTACGACAGGCATGCACTATGAGATAATACATAAATTTAATAGTGCCATAAATTTTAATTAAAACGTTTTATTCTTTTTCCTTTGTCTACTACCGGATGATGTCAAAAAAGGTTACAAATAATTCAAGTTGTGTGAAGGCAGTTATTGTAATTAGCTGACATCTTGAACCCAACCCGTCCTTATTTCAAACCGTAAGAGAAAATAAAAAAAAGTCAAAGTCCTTTTGACATTATCACTTGCAACGACTCACTGATTTTTTCTTTGTACTTTCAAATTTTAGTAGTCACGAAGGTTTCATGTAAAAACACACAATTTTTTTTTCGTTTTTTTTTCGTTTGATCTGTTAAGCATGACTACAAAAAAGATCTCTCATCTAGGGATGGGGAGGGGGTTGGGTAATGTCTATTGGAAATATTTTATGGCTCTTCAGTTTGACAATATAGTCCACAGATCAATTTGGTGACACTGAAAACATTTGGTATCGATTATATATATATATATATATATATAATATATATATATATATATATATATACTATATATATATATATATATATATATATATATATATATATATATATATATATATATATATATATATATATTAGTATATATATATATATATATATAGATATATATATATATATATATATATATATATATATTATATATATATATATATATATATATATATATATATATATATATATATAATATAGTATATATATATATTATATATATATATATATATATATATATATATATATATATATATATATATATATATATATATATATATAATATATATATATGCATATATATTATATATATATATATATATATTATATATATATATATATATATATATATATATGCATATATTATATATATAATATATATATATATATATATATATATATATATATATATATATCTATATATATATATATATATATATATTATGTTTAAGAGGTAATTACTTGGCAAAAAAAAAAAAAAAAAAAAAAAAAAAAAAAAAAAAAAAAAAAAAAAAAAAAAAAAAAAAAAAAAAAAAAAAAAAACCTGTCGTCCTAATCCAGCAATTGAGACAAATGTGCACTTGAACGAGGCTCTCACCTTACACATCCATCAAACTACCTAGGACCAAACAACAGTATACCCCAAACCATCAACCAAATAGAAAAGTCCAAATCCATGCAAAGTTGTCATCAATAAATGTAAGTCGTTGTAAAAATTACCCGCAAAAGCACCTTAAATCTAGCAAAATATTTCCAAGTAAACCTTCCATTTAGGGCTCATCAGAAGAATACCACCGGCCTTAACGGGTTTCGAGGCTTTACATTCTTTACCCAGCACGGTGGCGCCTCTACCATAAGATCTATATGGTAACCCTATGTCAGGTCAAACCCCCCTTTTGTGAAATACATGCATACTAGTCAAGCTATTAAAAATTACATACAAAAAGTGTTTCAATGTTTCCATAATCAAATCCCAGAGGTCACTGAATGAGACCATTCTGGAACAAATGAATACATGTCCAGATGTATCTTTTTATATGGTATCTGGAACCAATTACCAATTTAAAGATCCTCAAGCTTGTTTGAAACCCCTAGAAACTCAAAACTGCGAGAAAGTATATTAAAATATCATTCAGTATTTCTTTATAATTTTTTGTATATTTACTTAAGAGTTCATGATACATGAAACTAAATTTTTTTGAATTGCCAACTAATTTTTTTGGCAGAAAAACCTCTTAAGATCAGTTTTTTCGCTCAGCTTTTTACATCTATTTTTAAAATCTGTGTAATTACTGCATATTTTTGCATACCTAAATAATTGGGAATAATAAGCCGAATAAGTAATATTTGAATGTATATTACTTTCAAGATATGGAAAATTAATTACTTCAAAATTAAAATCATCCGTTTTATTATATAATTTAAAAACTAATTTATTATTATTTGAAATATTAATATTTAAATCTAAGAAATGGTCGGAGTGTCCCATCCCATAGCTAGGCTCAAGAACTAACTCTTGTGGATAAATATTTTTTGAAATCTCAATAAACTCTGCACAATTTATTACCAAGAGATCGTCCAGATATCTTTTATTATTTGAAAGGTTATATTTTACGTTGCTTGGGCTATTTTTATTATCATATATTCATATTCTAATTGACTTAAAAACAGGTCTGCTATGAATGGACTTGCATTCCCACCCATAGGAATACCTACAGTTTGTTTATATAAATTCCACTAAATCTTATAAATGTATTAAATAGAACAAATTCCAATAAATCGCATACCATATCCAAGCTATAACATCTTGAATTAATAGTGCTTCTAAAGAAATTCGTCCATCGGCTTTTTTATTAAAAGTATCAATTTTCAAAAATCCGATATTAGACAAAGAAAAGATTTCTTTATCACCGTTTTCAATTTTCGAATACTAAATTTTAGTGACAAATTTGTATACAAAGTAGTAAAATCAAATGAATCGACTCTTTTAGCTGAAACATTCACCAAAGAATCTATCACTTGTAACGAGTTATTAACACTCCAATATGGGTTAAAGTTAGAAAATTTTTTTAATTCCAGAGCAATATGCTTTAAATTTATTTCTAATTTCACCTAAAAAGTAAAGATAAATCAGTAGCCGCAATTCTGGTTGGACACCTTGCTGCCCCAGCAATAAAAACGTGGTTTTGGTGGATTTTTGTGAAATTTTAATCGTCCAATATAAGAAAGGAACTGTTTGTGCCATTATCATTTATTTTAATATTGAAATTTTTCAAAATTCTTTCTTTCTATATATTTTTCAATTAAAACCTATTCTCCTCCATATGGGCCTTTTCAGTATGTATTTTTTGTTTGTAACTCTTTTGATAAAAATATCACAATAGAGTT
>CM051262.1:34473001-34528001 GCA_027921565.1 Artemia sinica
TCAGTTTTGTAAAGTTTTTAATTACTTTTCATTACTTTTCTCTCTTTTAATTACTCCAAAAATAATATCTCGCTTAAATCGAAACGTTATGTTTCTTGCTGGATTATTCTTTTCGAACTTAATACTTAACGGGATTGTTCACAATAAAAATATTTATACGTTGGCTCGAAGTCAAACATTTACATATAAAATTAATCACTAGTTAAAACTCAAAGTAATTAAACATACATACATATACAAGCAATGTGTAAATAACTTACACAAGTATTGAATTTTAAATTCGCAAAACTAGATAGGATGTTTAACTACTGGTTAAAGCTTAAAGCATTCAAAAAAATAAAAGCGGTATAGACTAGCATTGGAATCAATTCCAATTAGTGTTTTATGAATTGCTTATGAAGTATTAATGTAGAATACTTCTTGAATGATATAAAAATAAAAACACACAAATACTCAACATATTAATTCACTATATTTACATGGATAGTTTAGGTTATATACATATAAATATATATTATATATATATATATATATAGATATATATATATATATATATATATATATATATATATATATATATATATATATATATTATATATATATATATATATATATATATATATATATATATATAGATATATATATATATATATATATATATATTTAACCGAAGTTATGCTGATACTTAATTGTTAAAACACAAATGAAATAATTATGTACCCTAATAATTTATTTAATCACTGCAATATGTGTTCTTTTTACAACTTTTAATTAAGCCCGCCAAGACTTTTTATCTGAGAAGTCTTAACTGCAATTTAAAATAAAAATAAATCTTCCTAACTAATAGATTTATACACTATACTTGAGCACTGTGATTAGTCTCCATATAAGGGCTTGGAAATAGTTCATATAACATGACTTTGCTATTTAAATTTCTATAATTTTTTTTTTACGATAACAATTCCATATTTATAAAAGTTTTTCAAAATACATTTATAATTGTATATATTTTCCCAATTACATTAATACAATTTTATATATCTTTTCTGTGTACGACTATATACATTTTCTTATCTTTTTTTACCATTTTGTTCTATTTCGAACCCACTTGTTTCATTAACTGTCATTAGCTTACTATATGCCTGTTTGTTTATTCAGACTTTTGAGCTTTCTAATTATTTTCGAATTTTTGGTACTTGAGACAGTTTTATAACGTTTTTGCCTGTAATCTCTCTTTTTTCAGCTTAATGTCCTTTTGGGTTAAGGCTTCATTTACCAGCTTGGGGTCGGATAAGTTATAAAATTTTTTTTTGTTGTTCACCTTAGACCTCTTATGCCATTATCAAATGACTCTTGCCTGTACTCTGAAGGTTTGCTTACCAGGACTTGCCTTCTGGTAGCTCCTTATAACGTTTCCAGTCCTCTTGTCATGGGCTACAGCTAAAGGACTATTCTGAACCTGCACACACAATAATTAATTATCTATAGTATTTCCACACTTTTTTTTGTGGCCACAGTTACCTCTTGGGCTATTATTTTTTATCAGAAAAGTGGCCCTTCTGCAGAAAAATGCCGTGCCTTCATGGCACACAGTAATTTTATTTTTAGACATACAAGTGACAATGACTATTTTCACTTTAACTTCCCAACTTTTAGTGGTCTTGTCTTAGGTTTTCGACTTCAACTTAGGTTCTTAAGGCTATTATGTGCCTTACTTTTATTTTTCTATGCCATGCTAGTCATTTTTTTTTAAAACGACTCCCACATAAAAGAGCCAAAATTTTTTCCTGTCTACTTAGAGGAGCAATTTCTCCAATATTTCTATTAATCTCGGCCCGCGTTAACCACTGTAACGGTGGCTCCGTAGAATTAATGCTACTTATTTTGTACCTATTTAGTACAATTTTCGTACTTGTCCTCTGTCATGGCTACAGCTAAAAGGACTATTCTGAACCTGCACACACAATAATTAATTATCTATAGTATTTCCACACTTTTTTTTTTGTGGCCACAGTTACCTCTTGGGCTATTATTTTTTATCAGAAAAGTCTCCCAATCGTCCTTGGCCCTTCTGCAGAAAAATGCCGTGCCTTTCCATGGCACACAGTAATTTATTTTTAGACATACAAGTGACAATGACTATTTTCACTTTAACTTCCCACTTTTAGTGGTCTTGTCTTAGGTTTCGACTTCAACTTAGGTTCTTAAGGCTGTTATGTGCCTTACTTTTATTTTTTTATGCCATGCTAGTCATTTTTTTTTTTTTTTAAAACGACTCCCACATAAAAGAGGAAAATTTTTTCCTGTCTACTTGGAGCATTTCTCCAATATTTCTATTAATCTCGGCCCGCGTTAAACCACTGTAACGGTGGCTCCGTAGAATTAATGCTACTTATTTTGTACCTATTTAGTACAATTTTCGTACTTTGTCTCGTTCGGTCAGTTTATATACGCGTATAACAGAGTTTAACTGACTCCGTTGAATTTCTTTTCCTTTAAATTTCGTCTGTCCTGGCTATATTTTCAACTTGAACCCTTCTCTTTCTCTTTTTGATTATTTACTTCAATGAAGCCTAAGTGTTTTTTTTTTCGAATCTTTTTCCGTTTTTTCAGTAAAATAGGTCTTTTTTAAAGCCCTATTTTTATATGTTTTATGTTTTTTCAATAACCTTAACACAAGTTTTTCATGCTGATTACCCTTCTATGGTCAAATTCATTATCTCCTTATCTTTTTTTTTTTAAGAGTAGGGGGGGGGGGGGGGGGGGGGGGTGTCTAATTTCGCAACCTGTATTTTTTTGAAATTATTTAAATTTCTCTCTGTCTAAAAGTGTTTTGTATTAGAAAAGGACTGTGTTTTTTTTCAGCTGATTTCTAAAACACTTTTAATTAAATTTTGCCCCGCATTTGCAAGTCCTCATTTCTTCATAAAAATGCAATTTTTAACGACATATTGGTTACAGATTTTATTTTAGTTTTAATTACGATCTTATTTTATTTGCCAAAGATAGACAACAATTCTCTTGGGGCAAAGCTACATAGCTTTGAATGAGATTTCCACTATCTATGGTTTATTGATAAGCTTAAATCTGGGAACGTTGTATGAACGAATTTCTATTCATTACTGCAAGTTTTTTTTGTTGTGTAATGTTATATTTTTATTTTCAAAGAAAAAGTGGATACGTTTAGTTTTAGTTTGTGTTAGGGTTCAACGGCTTGGGATTTGGGTGTTTGGGTTGGTACAGGTGAAAACCAATTGTTTAAACTAGGATTCTCCTGTGCCAGTTCGTTTTTCTCACATCCAATACATCGCTAGAGTTAGAATTATTACCTTGAACTATTATTGTAGTTTTGCTTGTTACGATGGGGTTTAATTTTTTGGCTTATTTTTTTAATGGATTTTTGTCGTTGGCTTTTACCTCCTGGTAAGTTTTTAGTTATGATTTATTTTTATATTGCTTTTCGTTTCTTTTACCTCGCACTTTTTTGCTTTCTAAGCTTATTGCAAGTTTCGCTTAAATCTTTATAGCACTTAATTAGTGTCTTTAATTTATTTTTTTCTTTATACCAAAAATTATTGTATTAGACTATAACTAATTATAATAAGATTACAGTTAGCTTATACATTTTGCGCACTTAATGTAAAACCTTGCTGCATTATCCTATTATTTTTTTAAATTCCCGTCTAGAAAAAAATCAAATTCGACTTGAGGTGTCACCTCAGGCAAAGGTCAGTAGATGCATTGCATTTACTTAACAACGGAGACCAGCAGTTGATTTAGCTCCTCCAAATTTGCTAGCTTCCAATGACCCTATTTCTGCAGTCAAGCTCCACCTTCGTTTTTTTTTCAACAACCCCCAATTTTTTTTAAATATACAAATCAAAAGAATTGTCTTTCAATGCTGATTCTAAATATATAGTGTTTATTAAGTTTACCTTAACCCGTATAAAGTTAAGAATTTGAACGTTAATTATTGTAATATAAACTGTAACGTCCTGTGTCCATTGTTTCCGTAATATTATTTCTATTTAGTTCCTGGATACAATCTACTTGTAGGCTAATTTGAATATAAGGGACTATTGGCTTCACTCTATTTGATTTCTACTATCAGACCGTGTTTTATCTGATATAAACTCTACCTGAATATTTGACTAAACTCTACTGATTTACAATCAGACTAGACTTGAGGATGATTCGTCATTGAGTAACCGTAAGAGCGGACCAGATAATTATCAATATTAGCTATCCCAAAAGGATGCATTGCCTTCTCTGTTTGTCCTAATGTGGCTTATATTCTATGTAAACAAAGCATCAACAGTTTTCATATACGGTAGCTTTACATCTACATGGCTCGAAAGCAGCCTTGGTTTTAAAATTCAAATTTGAACTTCTTCGGACAAATTTTGTGCTGCTAATTCAGAATTTGAACTTTTTCTAACACCATTATTCAGATGAAGGTCCTCTTGTAGGTAAAGGAGACCCTTTTAAGACCTATCCCCATGCCTCCATTTTCTGTGATTAACTGTTTCTTTCACTGAATTTCTTGCCTATGCAGATTTCCCCATCACAGCTGGGTAAAAACTCTTTTTTTGCTTCCTTCGGAAGCTTTTCCATGTGAAAGCTTTTTCTAAGCTTCCACATTTGTTTTCTTACTTATAAGGTTACTTTTCTCGTTTTTTTTCATCCCTTTCCTCAAGTACTTTAATTATATATTTATGTATCTTTATCTTCCCATTTGATTGTGATGTTACACAGCTAACCTTGTATTCGGTTAGCTTTAATAAAGGTCTAATGCTTACTACGTCGCAAAATGCCATATTTTTGAAGGCGTCTCTAACCTAAAAAAACACTCGCAAATGGCAGCTTCTAACCTATAATTGTTCGGACCACAATTTATGTGTTTTATTTTGCTAAATTGTAGCAGTGTTGTCCTTGAACAATAAGCCTATAGCCTGTACCTGTAGTAAGGCTGAATTAGGACCCTATTTGCTACTATTATGCCTAAAATTCTTCTGTTTCTACCAACGTTTCATCGGTCCAGCTAAATTTTGTTTTTCTTTACGTATTATCTTTTATTTTATTCTTTCAATTCACGGTACCAATACTTTATTATTTAGTAATATACGGCACTACTACATTGCATTTATTACTAACACTAAAAAAAACTACTAATTATACACTTGCTTCTACTTGCTAAAAACTAGATGCTGTATTTTTTTTCTATTTTACAATTCTTGATCGAGCCTTTTTTCTATTTTATATTATTGTACCCAATCTTTGAGGGGGATACAAATCTATTCTAATAGCCAAAGTTCGAGCAAAGCTGCTCGAAGTTTTGCTAATTCAAGCGCGCCGCTAAAAGCGAAGTACATTTACTTTTCCCCTTCTAATACGTTCGATTTTTTTGTATTTTGCAACCTTATTTTAGTCTCCTCGACCCAGTTTTTTCCGCAATGCCACAAGTTGTGGTGAGGTTGTATTTATGGTATTTGAGTGGTTGTGTAATCGTAGATGCCTTTATTCTCCCTTTACAGGGGAGATAAACTCTGGCCCTAAGGTAATTAAACTTTGGTAGCGTGCCTTGGGCTATGACCGAACTAATGAGGCGTACCAACTGGGTATGTTCGAGGGACTAAAGATAGATCGTAGAGAGGTTGTTGTCTAAATACAATACTTTTATTCAATTAACATATAATAATACTAGATATATATTTTCTACTGGGACTGGCTGCCCCAAGTAGACCACAAGTATCGGAAAACTACAATAACATATAATAGAATACTTAGACACATGTTTACAATGATCCGACAAGATTCCAAGGTATTTCTAAATACAACGGACCAGAGGTCAGTCCGGCATAAAGTTAGTATCAGTCTAAATCTGCCCCTTCCCATAAAATCTATCTTTTATACATTTTTATCAACCACACCTTCTTCCTTTAACCAACCGACGCAATAGCTAGGAAGTGGTGATTTCTCAATTTCCTGTAAGCAGAAACTTGGCAGGATATATTCCTTATTTTAATAAAAGTGGTATTTCTAAACTTTGTATTTGCGTCTTAACATATTTTTACTAAATTCATAATTAACTAAATTAGAAAGCTTCACCACACAATGATAGGGGTGTGTCACCGGGGGGGGGGGGGAAGAAGTAACAGTCTGGCATTGTGAGGTGGAATGTTAATGTTTGGAGTATTCAACAGCAGTAAAGAAAAGGGAGGGGGGCGACTTCTCTGTTTTCAAAAATATATTGTTTAATGTGATTCTAGAAGTTTTTTTTTCGAACGGAAAGGGTTGAAAATGTCCTAGGAGGGGAGAGTTGGTACCGCAGGGATGACGGGGGGTTTATGAGGGGGGGGGGGGGTTAAGTGTGAGAAGAGTCTGGCAGCCCCATTTTGCTCTAGGCTATAAGTATACTTTTTTTAACGGTTTGGGCATCTACTCTTCTCGCAAGGGACTTTCCATCCTCTCTCATTGGGTATCTTTGCTTGAGATGTGCATCACCGTCAATACAGCAGTACCCGTGTGTGTGTGTGCTGTGCTGGGGCCCTCATGGGGTCCTTTTAGTCTAGCTTGCGTGATACACTGGCGTCATTCATATTAAAAGCTGGTCACGGAAATCCCAGGGAATCTTCCTGAAAAAAATGTACCAAAAAATGGCTAGGAGTCATGCTAATATAGAAGGAATAATAGAACGCCTGGAATCCCGGGTGGGGTGCCTGGGATGTGAATCTTGCTAGCTGAGTGCTAGAAACAGGGATGATGGTGACGTTAAAGGGTTTTCGTAGAAACTTATTATTACTTTTAAATTATCTCGGGTAAGACCAATTTTTAATCTCCTTTATCGCCTAGCCGAAGTCGGATTCCGTCCTGGAATGAGTAGACACAGACCAAACTTCCCCACAGCGCGCGGGATGGGTGGGAACAAGAAATTTCCCCACATTTGCTCATTTTGATATTTTTGCTGAAAAATGCCCCCTGGGTTTGCGTAAGGACTGAGACAAACCACTCTGTGACTGAACAGTCCCTTAGAGGCAGCTAGCAACCGGGGGAGGGGGGGATGCTTTACCCGTTGTCGGGATGGAGGCGGGAAAGAACAATGAATAAACACTTTAAAGTTACCGATTTGCGCAACTTGATAAAATATAAATATATAAAAACACCGGGAAAAAGGGGCAGTGCCGAGCTTGGTGAAAAGCAAAATGGCCCTCATTCCCCAACAAACGCCCCCCCCCCCCCCAGCTATAGGGCTTTCTCCAGACCGAGATGTTTCAGAGACGACAATGCGGTATACTGTGTGTTCGTTCTAAAATGTGTCATTGATTTCACGATAGATTTTATTGCGTAAAAACTAAACTCTAATATCAATGGGAAGGATGGGGGGTGTATTATGATGATTGGTGTGAAATCTAAGATCCTACTCGAAGAAAATGGATATCAAAGGCAGCGTGAGAGCGCTGCCTAAGTAAAAAGAACGATTGTGGCACAATGTACTTATTATTATTTTTTATCTTTTTCTCCATACCCGGGCACTTCGTATCGAAGGATTTGTCGTAGAGAAACTTCAAAAAGGGCTCATTCGATTGGAAATAAGAGTGGCTAGTGCCCTTTTAATAGTCGAAAGTGAATGGAGGGTAACTAGCCCCCCCCCTACGCTCATCGTTCCCCCAAACACATCCAATCAAAATTTTGATAGCCATTTTGTTCAGCGTATTTGAATTCCAGATAGAAAATTGTTTTTGAGGATGATACTCTGCCCACAACCCTCGGGGCAAGGGTTTTAAGTTATGCCCTGGGGGCATTTAAGGTTTTTTTATAGAAGACGTTGTCGTAGAAACTTCAAAAAAGGCTCAAAAAAGGCTCGATTGGAGATTCAAAGGGCTAGTGCCCTTTTTTAAATAGTCGAAAGTGATTGGAGGGCAACTAGCCCCCCACGCCCATTATTCCCCCAAATACATCCAATCAAATTTTTAGATAGCCATTTTGTTCAGCGTAGTTGATTTCCAGATAGAAAAATATGTTTTTGAGGAGGACACTCCCCCACAACCCTAAGGGCAAGGGTTTAAGTTATGCCCTGAGGGCATATAAGAACGATGTTGGCATAATGTATATATTTTTGTTATTTTCCTTTAGAGCAGGGCACTTCGAATCGAGGAAGTTGTCGTAGAAGAACTTTTGAACAGGGCTCATTCACTTGGCAAATTGGAGTGGCTAGTGCCCTTTTTAATAGTCTAAACTGATTGGAAGGCAACTAGCCCCCCCAAAGCCAATCATTCCCCCAAACACATCCAATAAAAATATTGATATAGCCTTTTGTGTTCAGCGTAGTTGATTTCCAGATAGAAATTATGTTTTTAGGGGGACCCTCCCCAAAAGCCTTCAGGGCAAGGGTTTGTAAGTTATGCCTGGGGGCATATAAGGTTTTTATAGAAGGCGTTGTCGTAGAAACTTCACAAAAAAGGCTCATTCGATTGAAACTTCAAAGGGCTAGTGCCCTTTTTAATAGTCGAAAGTGATTGGAGGGCAACTAACCCCCCTCTCACGCCCAACTTTTCCCCAGATACATCCATCCTGAGATAGCCATTGTATTCAACGTGGTTTTAAGTTCTGTAAATTAAGTCTTTGAGGATGAACAGCCCCCTTACAGCTCTCAGGACAAGGGTTGTAAGTTAGGCCCTGGGGGCATATAAAGTTTTTAAAGAAAACGCATTGTCGTAGAAATTGAAAAAGGATTCATTCGATTAAAAAAATTGAAATGGCTAGTGCCCTTTTTAATAGTCGAAAGTAATTTGAAGGCAACTAACACCCCTTCCACGCCCACCATTTCCCCAAACACATCCAATCAAAAGTTTTAGACAGCCATTTTGTTTCACGTAGTTTTTAAATTTGAGGAAATTATACCTTTGAGCAGGACACTCCCCCCACAGTATTCAGGGCAATGGTGATAAGTTATGCCCTGGGGGCATATAAGTTTTTTATTGAAATCTTTGTCGTAGAAACTTGAAAAAGGGCTCATTCGATTGGAAATTCAAAGGTCTAGTGCCTCTTTTAATAGTCGAAAGTGATTTGAGGGCGAATAGCCCCCTCTCTCGCCCACCTTTCCCCCAAACACATCAATTAAAATTTTTTGATAGCCATTTTTGTTCAGTTTTTGTGGATTTCCAGATAGAAATTATGTTTTGAGGAGGACACTCTCCCACAGCCCTCAGGGCAAGGACTGTAAGTTATGCCCTGGGGGCGTACAAGGATTTTATAGAACGCAATCGTCGTAGAAACTTTAAAAAGGGCTCTTTCGATTGGACATCAAAATGGCTAGTGCCCTTTTTTAAGAGTCGAAAGTGATTTGAGGGCAACTAACCCCCCTCTCACCCCCACCTTTTCCCAAACACATCCAATCAAAAATTTTAGATAGCCATTTTATTCAACGCAGTTGAAAGTTTTGGAAAAATTAGGTCTTTAAGGATGACAACCCATCTCCCCCACAACCACTCAGGGCAAGGGTTGTAAGTTATGCCCTGGTAGCTTGTAAGGTTTTTATAGAAAAGCGATGTTGTAAAAACATCAGAAAGGGATCATTCAATTGAAAATTGAAAGGGCTAGTGCCCCTTTTAATAGTCGAAAGTAATTGAAGGGCAAATAACCCCCCTCTCACACCAACCTTTTTCCCAAACCCCCCCACATCCAATAAAAAATTTTGAGATATTCATTTTGTTCAACGTAGTCGAAAGGTCTGGAAATTAGGTCTTTTAGGATGATAACCCCATCAGAGGGCCTCAGTGCAAGGGTTTTAAGTTATGCCCTGGGGGCATATAAGGTTTATATTGAAAGTTTTTGTAGAAATTTCAAAAGGGGCTCATTTGATTGGAAATTGAAATTGCCCTTTCTAATAGTTGAAAGTGAGTGGAGACTAATTAATCCCCCTATCACGCCCACCATTTCCCCAAACACGTTCAATCAAAGTTTAGAGATAGCCATTTTGTCCTCAACGTAGTTGAAAGTTCTGGAAAATTATTTATTTAAGAATGACAAACCCCCTAGAAATCCCTAGGGCAATGGTTTGTAAGTTTATGCCATGGGGCATATAAGCGGTTTTTAATGATAGAGTTGTCGTAAAAATTTCAAAAGGGGCTGTCATTCAATTGGGAATTGAGAGGGCTAGTGCCCTTTTTAATAGTTGAAATGATTGGACGGTAGCTAATCCCCTCTCACGCACACCATTTCCCCAAACATCCAATCAGAATTTTTGGATAGCCACATCCATCTTTCGTAGGCAGGGCTATCGCGCTGCCTATGAAAGATTCGATGTGGGTATAATGTATGATTTTTGTTGTTGTTTTTGTTGTTGTTGTTGTTTAGACACAGAGCACTTCGTATCCCGAAGGAGTTGTCGTAGGAACTTCGAAAAAAGGCTCATTTGATTGAAAATAGAAAGGCTGATGCCCTTTTCTAATAGTCCAAAAGACTGGAGGGTAACTAATCCCCCTCCCACGCCTACCCTTCTCATTTGCCTTTATGTTTAAAAAAATAAATTTTGCCTTAATTTTTAAACAAAATGCACTGTGTTAATGCTAATTCCCAATAAGGCATCTCAGCAGTATCCCAAGAACGACTTAGGGTATTATGTTCAAACTGTCGGGGGGGTACTTCTGCTCTTAAAATTTAACCAAGTCAAAATAGCGTAAGTGTATCCAACCTATCAAAGAAAAAAGTAAGCAGATTTTTTTTGCGAATGGTATCAAGTTTTCCATTTCGGGTCAACTAGAGGAGGTATGAAACGAAATTAAACACTACTATTTGTGTCGAGATTCTTAAAAGGGTGTGTATGTTTGTTAAAAATAGCTGAAAACTCTTCTCCATTATACAAATAGCAGACGAAACTATAAAGTCTTAAAAAACGAAAAGATTTAAAGTATTATTTTCTTCTTCCCTGAAAGACTATGTCAATATAAAACGAACGCGAATTAATTAAAAAATATTTTTCCACAAAATAAGTTTTTCAAAGAAAAGTAAAGAACTCCATTAAACAAAAAACGAGCAAAAAATAAAATCAAATAATCTACGAAGCGTTGTGAAACTACCGCCAAATCAGCAATGATAAATAAAATGAAACCCAAAACGAACAGAAATTACAATAAAAATAACCGAGTCAAACTCAAAAATGAGCAGAAATTAACATAAGTTGGGCTCAAAACCCATATGCCTTCCAAGGCCAGAACATAATTTGCACTTTACTGAAAAAAATACAATGAATGAATGTGCATTGTCAGTTAATATGCACATATTGATATTTAGTAATCAAAATGTTGATATTATTTGATTTATTAAAGTTATAAAAGTAAGAACATTTATATTTGTTTCAGTACGTGTGGAGTAGCGTTTAGGGATGAGGTTCCCATCTTTTTTCTCATAGAAAAAATTTCCATCCCAGAATTCCGTCCCTCTTCCATATGGAAGTGGTTCCCATACTTTTTTCTCATAGAAAAAAATCCTTCCAGAATTCCCAAAACTGGACACAAATGTGATGATTACGTACAACTATGAGAATTTTTGTTGCGACTGTTTTTTAGATCAACGAATTAATAGTTTTCAAAAAAGAAATGGGATTTATTAGTTAATTAATTAATGATTGATTTGGTTTTGGATGGATGTCAAAAAATTCACGTCAAAAAGGCTAGTCAAAAATGGATTCCATCTAACATTACTTTTTCACATCAACTTTTAGCGCAAGAAACCAATCAATTCTCACTCGTCTTATTTAGATAATTAAATATTAAAAAAACAAGTTTTTTCTAGAGAAAGTAAGGACTAAGGAGCAACATTGAAATTTAAACGTAAGGAGCAACATGTATAAAGTAAGGAGCAACATTGAAACTCCTGAAAACACTATGTTCGTTTAATTAGAACAATATGAAGCTTTTTTATTAAAAAAGTACTAAAAAACTTTTAGCGTAAAGAGTATGGTGTTAGGAAGGAGAGCAATCCCGTCATAGACGTAATAATTTCTCTTCGTTTAACGTTTTTTCAATGTTGCTCCTTACTTCCTGTAGAAAAAAACTTGTTTTTTTTTTTTTATTATTTAATTATCTAGATAAGACGAGTGAGAATTGATTGGTTTCTTGCGCTACGAGTTGATGTAAAAAAGTAATGTTAGATGGAATCCATTTTCGACTAACCTTTTTGACGTGAATTTTTTTACATCCATCCAAAACAAAATCAATTAATTAATTAACTAATAAACCGCATTTCTTTTTTGAAAACTGTTAATTCGTTGATCTAAAACAGTCGCGCAGCAAAAATTCTCATAGTTGTACCTAATCATCACATTTGTGTCCAGTTTTGGGAATTCTGGAAGGATTTTTTTCTAGGAGAAAAAAGTATGGGAACCTCTTCCCTAAACGCTACTCCACACGTACTATTGTGTCCTTTTTGGCCAGTGATTCGCCAAAGATTATCTAGGGAGTGGTCCTAAATGACTAAAAGTTATACTATTAAAATGAATGTAAATTATATTATGAATGTTCTAAATTATACCCGACCAAGCATGCATTTCCATAGACAGGGGGAGGGAGGATTGATACTCACTAAGCATGACACTGTAGGATTTCTGAGCTTGCTGACTATAAACCAGAGACCAATACTGCACTCATGAGATAAAATATAGTGTAAAATGTCTAAATAAGCAAGGTTGGAGATTCGGATGGGTGGCTTTGAGAAAAATCCAAGGGCCCTAATTTGAGCTTTTTTTCAGTCATGCACATTGAAATTCCATGTACAATTCTGATTTTGAAAGGCTATAACTTTTCTACCATTTTTGAAATATGTTCTTAATTTGTCTTAGGTATAGAGTTTTATAATGCTGAGTTGTAGGGGGGTTTACTTAAATTTGGCTGGTTTTAACGGGGGTTGAGTTAAATGGGGTTGAATGAAATGAAGGTTGAATTGCACAAGGTTGACTTGAATGAGGATTGACTGGGTCGAGTTGCACGGTGTTGAGTTAAACCAAGGCTCAGTTGCGTAGAAACCATCTCAGTTATAGGTGACGAAGCCTGAAACCAAAAGCAGTTTACCTTGTGAAAGAGACTGTGCAATTCTTTTAACTTTAAGATGGGTCTTAATCAAACAGTTCGTGGTAACTAACTGTAAGTAAGGAGCGACCCAGTTCAATAGTAACCGAAACTCTAAATGACATTGTAATGCTGATTTCAAACATATAAGTTTCATCAAGTTTTAGTCTTACCAATAAAAAGTTACGTGCCTGAGAAAATTTGCCTTATTTTCTAAAAAAGGGGAAACACTCTCCTAAAAGTCAAAGAACTTTAATGAAAATCACACCATCGGATTCAGCCTATCAGAGAACCTTACTGTAAAAGTTTTTCAAGCTCCTATCTGCAAAAATGTAGAATTCTGTATTTTTGTCAGAGGAAAGATCACGGATGCGTTGTTTATTTATTTTTTTTTTTGTTTGGTTTTTTTTGTTTTTTTTTGTTTCCTCAGGGGTGATTGTATCGATCCAGTAGTCCTAGAATATATCATCAGAGGGCTCATTTGAACGGAAATTAAAAGTTTTAGTGCCCTTTTTAAGTGACCAAAAATTTTTTTAGGGCAACTTGGCCCCCTCCCACGCTCATTTTTTCCCAAAGTCACCAATTAAAATTTTGAGACAGCCATTCTGTTCAGCATAGTCGAAAATCTTATAAATTTGTCTTTGAGGATGACTTAACCCCCAAAGCTCCCGGGGGAAGGGCTGTAAGTTATGAACTTTTCCCATTGTTTATATAATTATAGTATTGGCTATGGGAAGTATACAGACGGTTTCAGGAAGGATTTCTTTCTGGTGGGGGGGGGGTCAGAGGAGGGGGGTTATGTGGGAGAATCTTTCCATGGAGGATTTTTCCCCGGAGTAAGGGATATTTCTATGAAGGGGGGCGCCAGATTTCCCAGCAATATTTAACCCTACAGAGGCAACTGTTGTAAAAAACAACACTGTACTTTTCGAGCTTGGACTGCCATCTTGCTGTAAAAAAATACTGCTTTTATCAACATCTTTCGATGGGGCTGAAAGATGGCAGTCGATTGATACCTTCGGGGAGCTGCTGTGTGACATGTGGCCTAAACAGTGAGTCACCAAACCAAGGGATAAGAAAAACGAATGAAAAGGTAGGCAATTTCTAAGCTAGAAACTGGAAACAAAACGAAAAGGTGCGAGATTCCTTGCATGTCATATGCGTATAAAATATATACCGTTTAGAATTACTGTAGTTGAAATTCACGAAATGTGCAAAGAATTTGGATCAGTAGCAAGATAAACTACCTCCTGTTGTAAAAATACAACATCGGACGATCGTGGCTTCAAAACTATGAAACAAACAACTAAATAAGAAAATAAAAAAAGGGTGAAGAAAACAATATAATTTTACATCAGCTATTATGTAGGAGGAGTCCCTCCTACATAGTAGCTCAAACCACCCCTCAGGAATGGTTGATCATTGAGTAGACAGGGTGTTTCATATGTCTAATTTTTTGTTTTCTTTCTAGATGGCAGAATCTTACGACAGACTAAGAAAACGAGCTCAAAATCGCGAATCGAATTGACGCAGAAGAGGCGGCCAAGTATATTTTTGACATTCGAGAAGACATGTTGTCTGATTTGTCCGACGATGATGATGACAATGATCCAGACTTCCTGTCTCCAGAAGATCTTATCGATGATCCTGATGCAGACTTGTTGCCTCTACTGGACAATCTCCGCTTTCTTCTTGGAACAGGATGACGTGGAGGCTAACACTGAACCCAGTGACGATGACTCGGGGGAAACTCCACCCTCCAGTCAGCAACAGCAACCGGTAACAACAAGTACTGGAAAATCAAAGAAGAAATCGAAAGTCCAAGAAAAAATTCGACTGGAGAAAAGCAGAGATAGAAAAAGTTGATCTGTCTTGGAAAGGAGAGCCTCGCCAAGTTTCCGGGCATCTTGGAGACTCCACTGAAATACTTCCAAAATTCTTTGACGATGAACTTCTTGAGCTGATAGTTGAACAAAGTAACGTCTTTGCACTTCAAAACTGAGGGATGCAACCTCTGCCTCACTGCCGAAAGAGCTAAAAGTTTTCATGAGCATTATTCTATTATTTGGAGTGATAAAAGTTCCCTATTATCGAATGCACTGGGAAGCAGCCACCAGATACCCTCAAATTGCCGACAAGATCGGCCGACAAAGGTTTGACAAGATCAAACGTTTTCTTCATTTCAATGACAACAATAAAGCTAAGAAAACCCTGGAGAACAAGGATTTGACAAGCTATACAAGATTCGACCCGTCCTGAGTCATACCCGTTCCAAGTTTCTTGAAGTCAGCCCCAAAGAACACCAATCAATTGACGAGCAAATGATTCCTTTCAAGGGGGGAAGCAACTTGAGACAATATCTACCAAAAAAGCCGACGAAGTGGGAATAAAAGTGTTCACAAAAGCCGGTTGTGTGTCAAGTTTTTGTATATGATTTTGAAGTTTACCAAGGGAAGGGCACTCTTGTTGAAGATGACATAGAGCCAGATCTTGGAGTCGGGAGGCAACATAGTTTTACGTCTGATGAGTACATTGCCAGAGAAAATGAACTACAAGATTTAATTTGACAACTGGTTTTTCGAGCTTGAAAACTAATGAGTTTGCTCAAAATTAAAGGATTCCCTTGTATGGGTGCGTTGGAGAAAGCGCGACTGAAGGGGCTGCCCGCTCCTTTCAGATGGTGAAAGAAGAAACGAGAGAGAGGAACGTCAGATTACAGGACTGACATTCATTCTGGCGTTATTGTAGTGAAATGGTTAGATAACAACACGGTATGCTTGGCTTCAACGTATGCAGGAATAACGCCACAGGATACGTGCAGACGCTGGAACGTTAAGGATAAATCCAGGGTTGAAGTTTCAAGGCCAGCCATTGTTTATGAGTACAACCTTCATATGGGTGGGCGTAGATTTAGCAGACATGCTGGCGGAGATGTGCCGAACTCATCTTCGGACACGAAAATGGTATATGAGAATCTTCTGGTGGCTTATAGACACAGCAGTCTGCAATAGCTGGCTTCTTTTCAGGTCACACGTCAAAGCGCTGACTTCAAGGACAGACGAACCGATTATCTTGAGAGCCTTCAGGTCTGAAGTTGCTGCAGGGTTGTATGCCTCGGCGCGTGTGATGCCCCAACGTAAACGTGGTAGACCATCCGCAGATGTTGAAGATAGTCCCAGTCCCCCAGCCCCATTCGAAGTCGCAATCGAATCCGACCGCAATATCTGCTCAAGCCGATGGACTTGATCACTGGCCAAAAAGACTGAAAAGCAGAGCCGCTGCAAAGAGTGCAAATCGGGATATACCACTTTTGAATGCGGACGAATAAAAAAAAAAAATGTGACCTTCCACTGTGCCTTACTGCCAAAAAACAATTGTTTTAAAGCCTTCCACACCAAGTGAAAAATGCCCCCATTTTTATATACTCGAGAGGCTAATGTCGTATTTTTACAACATGGTCTAAAATTGACAATTTGAATAAATCATGCAAAAATAAAATTTTTCGTCAATAGTCTGACCTAGAGATTACATGGGAAGCGTTGTAGATTTTTCCTGGTATTCGTTTCATATAGTGGCCTGTCAAGGGTTAAAAAAACGATCAGAAAATTAAATTAACTGAATTACGGAATTACTTAAAGTAAGAAGCAACATTTAAATTTTAAAACGAACAAAAAATGTTATGTATATGAGGAGGTTCGTCCCAAGTCAATACCTCGCTGTTTACGCTACAGTTTTTTTTTTAGTACTCTCAAAAGAGCTATCTATTCTAATTAAACGGCCTTTGTGATTCAGGGGTTTGTGATTCAAACTCTATTCGAACTTTAGCGTCGTTACGGAAGTTAATTCGTCAATTACGTCAGAAACAAAATTTCGAGAAAGCCATTTAGCCAAAAAAAAGTAAAATTAATATGCAAATTTTGTTTTAATTATTCATGTACGGTGAGCCAAAATAAAAGCTGCATTAACTCAAAAACGTTCTGAAGTTAAATTAAAAAAAAACGAGTTTTTTTTTAACTGAAAGTAAGGAGCGACTTTTAAAACTTAAAACGAACAGAAAATTATTCCGTATATGAAATGGGCTGTCCCCTCCTCAACGTCTTGCTCTTTACGCTTAAGTTTGACTCTGTCTTACAATTTTATTTTTAAAACAATACGAAAGCTCAGCGTCTTTGTAAAAGAGCGAGGCGTGGAGGAGGCGTTGAGGGGGACAGCCCCTTTGATATACGGAATAACTTTCTGTTCGTTTTAAGTTTTAATGCCGCTCCTTACTTTCAGTTAAAAAAACGTTTTTTCTATTTAATTAAAAATAAAACACTCCGTCTCGTTAATGTTATGGGAGTTATTCACTGTGTTTAAGATGCCGAGTCATCCTTATTATGGTCATCTTGAACGCCTACCTGTATGATTTAGCTTATTTGGAAAAGTAAATAAAAATCCGCAATCCCATCGTGTCAAACAGTTTACAAAAGAGTTGTTCGTCAAGAATTTTAATTTGTGTCCAAATATTTTCTTTGTGATTTTATTGAAAACTATTCACATGAATTTGTGCATGTGATAACTAAATATTTTTTGGTGTTAGCACGTTGGGTAACGTTAGCAAATGGCTGAGTGTTTAACGTGTTCACATCCAATGCAATTTGGAAAAAAAAAAAAAAAGAAGAAGCAGAATTCTGCCAGTCTTAACCAGCAGAATTTATTTAAAAGCTGAAAGATGTTGTATGCTAAATTATTAATTGAGTGAGTTCATAATTAAATTTATCATGAAATTTCGCCACTTTTCTTAAATAAATAAAGAACGAACTTGAAACTTAAAACACATCCAAGTTACGGTATTGTTTCTCAGTCTATTCAACATAAAGCAATAAAAACTATTTAAAGTAAAAGTAAACTGATTAAAGTAATTAAAGCTTCCCTATACTTCTTTGATTGTACCAACTCACATTTTAACAAAAAACACAACACAACCCATGCTAAAAGAATAGTGTTTTAAGAGAATAGTGTTTAAACACAAGCCATACTAACGAGAATAGTGTTTTAAGAGCCCGAAAAGTCATTTGGATTCAATTTTTTTTTTTTTGGCAAGCATTAAGTAGCTTGCCGAAAATAACAGACTAGTTTATAAGGCTGTCCATAGTCTTTGACCAACCACGGTGTTAATAAATTTTAGTACACAATTAAAGTTTTCTTATGAACAAAACCAAAAAAAGAAATTTGTTTAGCTACCGACAAGTCATTGACCTGCATAAAAAATAAACCCACATATTTTAAAGACAACTCATTGGTTCTCTTAACTTAGATCCCCCAGAGCCAGGCATGGCATATAGAGCGACTATGAAACCACGCAAGACATCTCAGAGAAGAACTGCCGCTGTCACACCCTCCCACTGTGGCAAGGTATTGACTAGGGGGCGAACCCAATCATATACGTAATAGTTTCTGTTCGTTTTACGTTTTGATGTTGAAAAGTTTTCAGTTGAAAACTTGGTTTTTTTTTATTTAAGTTCTGATCGTTGCTGGGAAATCCGGCGCCCCCTTCATAGCAATGTCCCTTTCCCCATGAAAACTTCCACCATGGAAAGATCTTTCTCACGTAACCCCGATCAACCCCCCCCCCCCCCCCCCCCCCCCCCCCCACTACCAGAAAAAAATACCCCCTGAAAAACGTCTGTATACTTCCTAATAACCAATACTATATGTAAAAATAAGCAAAGTTCATAACTTGTAGCCCTTCCCCGGGGATAGTGGGGGATTACGTCATTTTCAAAGATATATTTATTATATTTTTCAACCACGCTGAACAACCGTGCAACTGAACCACCATACAACTGAACCACCGTGTGCAACTGAACCACCGTGCAACTGAACCACCGTGTAACTAAACTATCGTGCAAACTGAACCACCGTGCAACTGAACTCTCGTGTAACTAAACCATCGTGCAACTGAACCACTGCGCCGAAGCAGGTAATTATCTTTTTTCAAACCAAAACGATAAACAACTACGAGCGTAGAAAATACCACAAAATGAAAACAACAAAATAAGCAAAGTAGTAAAAAAAATTACAGTATGTAGACGGTGAGAGCCGCCGTTTACACCCCCCCCCCCCCCCCGCGCAAAAAAACATCCCTTAAGGAAAATACCCCGCAGAAAATAACGCCTCACGTAAAATACCCTCCTCCCGGAAAATAACTATCCGGGGGAAAATCTCCCCCCCCCCCCCCAAGAAAAATACCTCTTGCGGATGGTTAGTCTCCAATCATTTTCGACTTATAAAAAAAAATACTAGAAATGCCTGGGGATTATCAAACAATTTCTACCTCAATCCTGTCGTCTCTTCCTTAGAGCTAATTCTGTGTTTATTTGAAGGCTCAATGAGAGCTGAGATGTTTTGGCATCAAAATGCACCCTTTGAGGTATCTCCCTATCTTCCTAGCTACAAAAACAATCAGATAGACCCACTGCAGAAGTTTCAGTTGTTTTTTAAGTTTTTTTGATTTGTCTGTAGCGCACAGATAGTATTTGTCGTTGGGAAACCTACGAAAATTTTTTCTGTGGGGGTTTTCTGGAGGATCTGTCCATGAGAAGAAAGTATTTTCACGGAGGGAGGGGGGCAAGATTTACACATAAATTCCTCTTTTCCACTTCCCTTGGAACTTCTCAATTAAACTAAAAAATAACACGACTCAAAGAAGATTTTTAAATTTTGAAAACCATAATTTCCGCGGAGGGGGGTGTTTTCCAGGTGTTGAGGTTTCCGTGGGCGGAGGAGGGGAAATTTTCCGCAGGGGAGGGGGGTAAACGCTTAGACGCGTATAAAGTGGCAGGGTGAAGGGAACCCCAACTAACAGACACAAAAAAGAGAAATAAATCTGGATTTAAGAGTTTATGACGACCGATTTTCTTTGTTTTTGTGACAACAAAACAGAGCATTTTTATAAAATCGTCTTGACAGTAATTTATATAAAGACTTAAAAAAGCAAAAAATTACAACAAGGTTAATCATGTAAAGATTCTAACTTGTGTTATACCCAATGTAAGTACGGTGGTTGAGTTGCACGAGGGATCAGTTGCACGGTGGTTCAGTTGCATGGTGGTTCAGTTGCACGGTGGTTTCAGTTGCACGGTGGTTCAGTTGCACGGTGGTTCAGTTGTACGGTGGTTCAGTTGCACTGGGGGGTGGGGGGGGGGGGCCACGGTGGTTCAGTTGTAAGGTTGTTCACTTGCACGGCGGGTGTCAGTTACATGGTGGTTCAGTTACACGGGGGTTTACTTAAATGGGGTTGAGTTGCACGGGGGTGGAGTTGCTCGAGGGTTCAGTTAAAGGTGGTTCAGTTGCATGAGGGTACAGTAGCACGAGGGTTCAGTTACACGAGGGTTCAATTGCACGGGGGTTCAGTTGCACGGTGGTCAATTACACGGTGGTTCAATTACAGGGTTAGTAGTAAGCGCCCAATTAGCACTGAATCTGATTGCGTAATATGCCTTACCAGGGTCATTCATCTATTACTAGGAACGGTACATTGGCTTAGCAGACGGTTTTTTATGAGCTAACACGCATTTTTGGGGTCATGTGGTGATATAGCGGTGGTTAGTCTATATGGAGTAAACTGATTACTTGTTTTTTTTTTTTTTTTTTTTTTTTTTTTTTTTTTTTTTTTTTTTTTTTAAACTTGGCTACGTATGATGTACTCGAGCAAAAACCCTATAAGATGTTCACACACTACATTCCGTTCTTCATTACGTTTAAGACATTGATTAAAGTACATTACATTTTATTAACTTTGAAAACAATGGATATTTCTATTTTCAATGTGAGTACAATTTCATTCTATATCTGATATTTTGGTCATCTTTGGGAAAAATCGTAGTTTGGTAACCTACCACAAAATGGCAGAAACAACCACTTTGCAACTGGTTAATGTTTTTGACTACTTAAGACAGGCACTAGAACTAAGGGTACTTATGCACTTAGAAGCCTATTGTTTAGGAGCTGAAACCTCTACATAGTTCTCTTATAGGCTGAAATTTACGGTGCGATTTTTATCAAGTTCAGTGGCCTTTTAGGGATGTTTTTGAAAATCAGGAAAATTTTTAAAAAGTGCTTAGCTTTCGATCGGTAATTTGGGATTAGAATAAAATGTTGATTCTTTTAATGTATTAATTGTTACAAAAGCTTCCTTTTTAGAGTTTCGGTTACTATTAGCCCGATTTGCTCCTTACTTATAGTTCGTTACCACGTACTGTTGGAAAATGTATTTCAGTGATATTTTAGATCATAGTAGCCTAATGGTGCTTTTGGTCTTTAGAAGAAGAAGAAGAACCAAAACAATTTAGAATCTATGCTGCTTACCTTAGTTTAAGAGCTGAAAATCTATCTAAAAAAAAAAAATCTAAATTTGTAACAATGAGTATTTTATTTTGATAATAAAGGAAAATATAAATATTTATTTGATTGAATAAATAAAAAAAATTCTCCAGCTCCCCCTTCTTTCCCCTATTTAACACCAGTTTTTTAATGCAAAAATAGGCACATATTGCACCCTGTTTAAATCAGAATAATCCGTGGATTTTTAATCTTTATGACCCAAGGACCAAAATGGACCAATTATCCCTCCTCCCCCTTGCCAGCTTTTTAGCAGAAAGATTAGCATGTTGCAACTTTTTCGAAGCAGAATAAGGTAATCTTCAGTCTATATGATTGTAAGATCAACGTGGGTCAGCCACTCCACTTTTTCTTTTTTTTTATTTCTGACATTATAGCAGCAAAATATTTGACGTTTCTTAACCTTTACTTAAACTAGAATCAATTACCCTCAGAGTAAGAAGCAAACACCAAATTGTCAAAAGCGTTTTGACTATTCTCTTATAGGCTGAAATTTACGGTGCGATTTTTATCAAGTTCAGTGGCCTTTTAGGGATGTTTTTGAAAATCAGGAAAAATTTTAAAAAAGTGCTTAGCTTTCGATCGGTAATTTGGGATTAGAATAAAATGTTTATTCTTTTAATGTATTAATTGTTACAAAAGCTTCCTTTTTAGAGTTTCGGTTACTATTAGCCCGATTTGCTCCTTACTTATAGTTCGTTACCACGTACTGTTGGAAAATGTATTTCAGTGATATTTTAGATCATAGTAGCCTAATGGTGCTTTTGGTCTTTAGAAGAAGAAGAACCAAAACAATTTAGAATCTATGCTGCTTACATTAGTTTAAGAGCTGAAAATCTATCTAAAAAAAAAAAAAATCTAAATTTGTAACAATGAGTATTTTATTTTGATAATAAAGGAAAATATAAATATTTATTTGATTGAATAAATAAAAAATTCTCCAGCTCCCCCTTCTTTCCCCTATTTAACACCAGTTTTTTGATGCAAAAATAGGCACATATTGAACCCTGTTTAAATCAGAATAATCCGTGGATTTTTAATCTTTATGACCCAAGGACCAAAATGGACCCATTGTCCCCCCCCCTGCCAGCTTTTTAGCAGAAAGATAAGCATGCTGCAACTTTTTCGAAGCAGAATAAGGTAATCTTCAGTCTATATGATTGCAAGATCAACGTGGGCCAGCCACTCCACTTTTTTCTTTTTTTTTATTTCTGACATTATAGCAGCAAAATATTTGACGTTTCTTAACCTTTACTTAAACTAGAACCAATTACTCTTAGAGTAAGAATCAACACCCAAATTGTCAAAAGTGTTTTGACTAACAAATGCCAAATGATATCCTAAACCCATAAGAAAATTTGTTGCGTTAATTAAAAAGGCTCAAGTAAGGTTTTGTAAAATTTCGTGGTAAACCCAGTTTTTGTCGAATTAAGATTCAGTTGCTCAAAAAAGTAATTGAAAACCCTGATTTTGAAATCAAGATGTTTTTTACACTACTTTAGATGCCTAACATAAACTGAATTATTTTCCAAACCCAAAATGCATTTTTTTTTCATGCTAAATTTTGCCTTTTTTTAAGGAAGAGGATACGTGCAATACCCCCCTTTTGAAAAGAAACCGAGATGGAGCGAAGCTGCATTAATGCAAGCCGCAAGACCATCAATTATCAAATATGCTGGTAGAATTACACACGATCTGGCCCGGCCAACGACCACCCAACTTATACTGCCAGGGCCCTCTAACCCAGTGTTAGCTCCACGCAAGCTGGAAGGAAGTTGAAAAGAGAATGGACTGCTTCTCATAATGCCTCTGCCCAGCCTACTCAAGATCGTGAGCTTGACCCCCTTCATGTTTTGTCAAGGAGTTCAGATGTAGAAGCCCAGTCAGAATTTGTAAGTATATACATAATTTTTTCTTTCCCTATTTTCAAAAATAAGGTAAATTTTCTCAGGCGCATAGCTTTTGATGAGTAAAACTTAAATTTGTTTCTAAACTATTCTATAATAATAATAATATTCCTATTTATTTTCTTTCATTAACCAAATTAGCAGTATATAATGGAATGTTTATAACACTGAAATAGCTTATCATGCATTTCTAAAAAAAACCTTACCTTGTAACTTCTCTCTTCTAACCTAGACGTTTTCTAATGTAATAATCCAATATTCCTTTAAACAAAACTAACTATATGAAAACATACAATTCGCTATTTCACAGATGACAACCATTCTTAAACTGGGGTATGTTTTGCAGTAAGCTTTTGCGCACATCCGGTGCTTATCAAATCTCCCATCGTTACATCTGAATTTTAATCCGATCGACAGGTATAATTTGAATTTTAAGTCGGGGGTTCTTGTAACAGGACGTGTATTTCCGATAAGATATATTAAACACATAGGAAGAAGGTTTTTAATAATCTCCAATTATGTCTTCACAGTGTTGTCAAGAAACATTATTTGGGGCGAACCCATTTCATTGAAACACTTAGGGACATTTTAAAAGGTGTTTACGAGAAAGAATTTGAGGCTGTTCTATTTGAACAGTGTTGTGAAGTCCGATATCCCAACTCGAAAGGGCATTGATCCTCCTACCTCGAAGGAAGCTCCCGGTTCCCCAAGGGTCCTCACAGGGGGCTCTAAAAAGGACCATCCAGCATTTTAATTGCACTTTAATTGTTGATATGGATGGAGAAAAAAAGTTCTTCTCTCTTACAATCATTTATTTAGTCTAGGTCAACTATGTCCACAACTTCAAACAAATCCGTTGGCAAAAGACATAGGAAAATTCGGATTGTTGAGAAAGTAACACCACCAACCGCGACGTATGGGAGACTCGTGTCCATTAACCGAAGCTGAGGAGCAAGTGTTCATACAGCATACCGCGTCAGTTGAAACTATGGTCAAATTTCATTGAGAGTTATATTGAGAGGGTCAAGCACTAGAATTGGACCCATATTTTGCATTTTTATTCTAAAAATTTTTGGAATAAAACCACTAGTTTTTTTTTATCATTCTCTTGTTCTACCTTATCCTTCTAAGAATAAGACTACATTTTCCTGACTAAAACAGTATATATTTTTTAACATGTTCAGTTATCATAATGAAAGACATGTGGCAATGTAACTTTTTTTTTCTTCTTCTTTTAATTGTTCAGGTGGTGGTGGTGGGACAATGACTATGAGAAATTGACATAATTTTTTAACTTTATAGAAATAATGGTTATTTTACATAAAAAATAAAACTTTTATTTTCTACAGATTAATGATATAGCACCACCACCGACACCATTGGGTGATGAAGCAAGTGTATTTACAGGATCAATTCTGTCACCACCAGCGGAGTTCAGTGATGAACCTACACTAGTTCTAGAGAATATGGAGTGGCATAGGGTGTTCCTTAATGATGTTTTTGGGGAAATGGCTAGCCTAGATGACTTAAGTTGTGATATTGACATGCTTGAGGATCCGGAGTGGACAGATAGTTTTATGCGTGAACATTTAGGTGATGCTACTAGTGCATCTGAACCGGGTCCTCATAACAAAATTCCATCACAGGACAATACAGGCTGGCTCGACCAATTATCCCCAAACACCTGGAATATGTACTAGGGGACCTCATGCCACATCCCCCCAATGTGATTGAACAGACTGGGAGTGGTGGTGTTATTGACAATTCCCTGTCACCCTCCTCCACCATTCCACTTAATGATATAGATAGTAGTAGTAATACAAACAGCAACAGTATCCCTCTCTCCGGATTTTTTTCTGTCCAACTCTGCCTTGCACCACACATTGGTCTACAGCGCCAAATTCGGTGACCCCTTCAACTCTCTAGTGTCGGGGATATAATAACAGATCCCTGGCCATCACACATTCATATACTGATAAGATTCGAGCCATTCTTGAACAACAAATGGGGATGAGGGGAGTGGGGGTCAGTTTAAAAGCATCAATAGCACTAAAAATATTTTTTTTAAATGAAAGTGCGGGTGAGATGTATTCGAAATACTTGCACACAGAGATGTTGGCAATACACCAGCATTTATCAAATTATGGGGAGGTTTTTCTAAATTCGGCTAATAGTATTCAAAGTAAGTGGGAAAAATTATAACGAGGGGGGTAGTGGATCTGTGGTTTTATTTATTGAAAGTTAAATGTTAATATATGTAGGTTTAAAAGGATGTTATTGTAAGAGGGGGAGCGGGGTATATTGAATTAAAATATCATTCAGATTTAGAGGGGTTTAAGGGGATACAACGAATCTGTTTCGATACGAGGCTGCAGTGTTTCAAGTATGCATTTTTAATTGCAGCATACAGACCACTTCGAATAGCTGCATCTAAGAAAAAGTTGGACAAAATGGCAGTTAATGGTAGGGAGGGTTCAAAGTTCCCAAAGTAAATTTTAATTGTTTAAAATGGTCAATATCCCGTGACACTAAAAAGGAATAGATATTTTGAGCGGGCTAATGCACATTTAAAGATTGGTGTCACGATGTTACAGTATGAAACAGAATTTGAAGAGAGTCAGCGTTCCGATAAGAAGGGTGTATTATTTCCAGTGTGGGCTCCTTCAATTGAATCAGTAGAACATTGAGTGTGGCTTCTATACACCCCACCCGCAGACTCCGATTCAATTGGTCATTTCAATCGATTACGGATATTAGTAGGGTTCTAAGTGAGGGTAAAACGGGGCGTGGGGGTGTGTGCTATTACTGTCTAACATGCCTCTCAAGATTTCGCTCTGATTTAAAGTTAAAGCATCACATGAAACACTGTAAACGTCATGGATACCAGGCTGTGGAAACAGTAAGCGGAGATAGAGCGATCTTCCGTTTTAAAAATTTTCAAAACACGCTCCTGCAGAGCAATAAGATCGCTTTGGACTGCGAAGCTAAACTGACAGACGTGTGCGATCCGTCAAATTCAAATCGTGTTAAAATACATGAAGCCATAGGGGTCTCTTACGCTCACGCGCAACGAGATTCCAATAATACCATGCAAGTGTTGGATGTAGTTGAGATGTTGAGTGACGGTGAAGACTGCATGCGCTCGGCATTGGTCAGTCTAATCAAAACAGCGAACTGTGCAATTTCGCGCCTTCGTTATACAAAACTATCCTATGTTCCTATCACCAGAAGACATAGTGGCCATTAAAAATCGTAAAATGTGTTGGGTTTGCAAGGGAGAATTTGATGATGGTGTTGGGAATGGGGGGAGGAGGAAGGTGATCGACCATGATCATTTGTGGCAGGAAATTACATCGGGAGGGAGTAACTTTAGAGGGGTAGCACACCAGTCATGCAATTTAAACGTTAGACAACAATATTTCGTACCTGTTTTTATACACAATTCCAATTACGACTTTAAGTTTGTTCTTCCGGCGTTGGCCCGCATTGCCAAGGGAGGAGTTGTAGATGACGCATGGATAGATGGTTCTTTCTCATATAATATCATACCCAAATCATCGGAGAAGCTACTGCTGCTAGAATTCATGTGGAAAACAGTTGACAAGGGTAACACGTGCCTGAATAAAATCCGTTTTTTTTAGACTCTTTCAGCTTCTTCCCCAAATCTTTAAGTCAATTGATTCAGGTGCAGAAAAGTGACAATTTTGATAGCTTCCCCCTCCTCAAACAGCGCTTCCCCCTCCTCAAACAGCGCTTCCCCGATGATGAAATGTATGATTTATTAACGTGTAATGGTATATATCCGTATGATTATTTTTGTGTGTAAGTTTTATGTGTGTGTATGTGTAAGTTGTGTGTGTGTGTGTGTGTAAGTTTTTTTTCGTGTGTGTGTAAGCTTTTTTTTTGTGTGTGTGTAAATTTTTTTTTTTGTGTGTGTGTGTGTGAGTTTTTATGTGTGTGTGTAAGTTTTTTTTTTGTGCATGTGTAATTTTTTTTTGTGTGTATGTGTAAGTTTTTTGTGTGTGTGGTAAGTTTTTATGTGTGTGTAAGTTTTTGTGTGCGTGTAAATTTCTGTGTGTGTGTGTAAGTTTTTGTGGGTGTGTAAGTTTTTGTGTTTGTGTAAGTTTTTGTGTGTGTGTGTGTGTGTAAGTTCTCGGATATGTTGAATAAAATATGCAAAGTCGACATAGCTTTATTTCATTTTTTTAAGGTTAATTTAGACGAGGTTACGTGCGCGCACGTGACCTCTTCTAAAGTAACCTTAAAAAATGAAATAAAGCTATGTCGACTTTGCATATTTTATTCAACATATCCGAGAACTTACACACACACACACACACCAAAAAAAAAAAATTACACACACAAACAAAAAAAAAACTTACACACACACATAAAAACTCACACACACACACACACACACACAAAAAAAAAAAAAATTACACACACACAAAAAGAACTTACACACACACAAAAAAAAAACTTACACACACACACACACACACTTACACATACACACATAAAAAACTTACACACAAAAATAATCATATGGATATGTACCCTTACACGTTAATAAAATCATACATTTCATCATTGGGGAAGCGCTGTTTGAGGAGAGGAAGCTATCAAAATTGTCACTTTTCTGCACCTGAATCAATTGACTTAAAGATTTCGGGAAGAAGCTGAAAGAGTCTAAAAAACGGATTTTATTCAGGCACGTGTTACCCTTGTCAACTGTTTTCCACATGAATTCTAGCAGCAGTAGCTTCTCTGATGATTTGGGTATGATATTATATGAAAAAGAACCATCTATCCATGCGTCATCTACAACTCCTCCCTTGGCAATGCGGGCCAACGCCGGAAGAACAAACTTTAAGTCGTAATTGGAATTGTGTATAAAAACAGGTACGAAATATTGTTGTCTAACGTTTAAATTGCATGACTGGTGTGCTACCCCTCTAAAGTTACTGCCTCCGATGTAATTTCCTGCCACAAATGATCATGGTCGATCACCTTCCTCCCCCCCATTCCCAACACCATCATCAAATTCTCCCTTGCAAACCCAACACATTTTACGATTTTAATGGCCACTATGTCATCTGGTGATAGGGACATAGGATAGTTTGTATAACGAAGGCACGAAATTGCACCGTTCGCTGTTTTGATTAGACTGACCAATGCTGAGCGCATGCAGTCTTCACCGTCACTCAACATCTCAACTACATCCAACACTTGCATGGTATTATTGGAATCTCGTTGCGCGTGAGCGTAAGAGACCCCTATGGCTTCATTTATTTTAACACGATTTGAATTTGACGGATCGCACACGTCTGTCAGTTTAGCTTCGCAGTCCAAAGCGATCTTATTGCTCTGCAGGAGCGTGTTTTGAAAATTTTTAAAACGTAAGATCGCTCTATCTCCGCTTACCGTCTCCACAGCCTGGTATCCATGACGTTTACAGTGTTTCATGTGATGCTTTAACTTTAAATCAGAGCGAAATCTTGAGAGGCATGTTGGACAGTAATAGCACACACCCCCACGCCCCGTTTTACCCTCACTTAGAACCCTACTAATATCCGTAATCGGATTGAAATGACCAATTGAATCGGAGTCTGTGGGTGGGGTGTATAGAAGCCACACCCAATGTTCTACTGATTCAATTGAAGGAGCCCGCACTGGAAATAATACACCCTTCTTATCGGAACGCTGACCCTCTTCAAATTCTGTTTCATACTTTAACACCGTGACACCAATCTTTAAATGTGCACTACCCCGCTCAAAAATATCTATTCCTTTTAGTGTCACGGGATATTGACCATTTAAACAATTAAAATTTACTTTGGGGAACTTTGAACCCTCCCTACCATTAACTGCCATTTTGTCCAACTTTTTCTTAGATGCAGCTATTCGAAGTGGTCTGTATGCTGCAATTAAAAATGCATACTTGAAACACACTGCTGCCTCGTATCGAAACAGATTCGTTGTATCCCCTTACACCCCTCTAAATCTGAATGATATTTTAATTCAATATACCCCGCTCCCCCTCTTACAATAAAATCCTTTTTAAAACCTACATATATTAACATTTAAACTTTCAATAAATAAAACCACAGATCCACTACCCCCTCGTTATAATTTTCCCACTTACTTTGAATACTATTAGACCAATTTAGAAAAACCTCCCCATAATTTGATAAATGCGGGTGTATTGCCAACATCTCTGTGTGCAAGTATTTCGAATACATCTCACCCGAACTTTCATTTAAAAAAAATATTTTTAGTGCTATTGATGCTTTTAAACTGACCCCCACTCCCCACACCCCCATTTGTTGTTCAAGAATGGCTCGAATCTTATCAGTATATGAATGTGTAATGGACAGGGGATCTGGTATTATATCCCCCGACACTAGAGAGTTGAAGGGTTCACCGAATTTGGCGCTGTAGACCAATGTGTGGTGCAAGGCAGAGTTGGACAGAAAAAAATCCAGAAGAGGGGATACTGTTGCTGTTGCATTACTACTACTATCTATATCATTAAGTGGAATGGTGGAGGAGGGTGACAGGGAATTGGCAATAACACCACCACTCCCAGTCTGATCAATCACATTGGGGGGATGTGGCATGAGGTCCCCTAGTACATATTCCAAGGTGTTTGGGGATAATTGGTCGAGCCAGCCTGTATTGTCCTGTGATGGAATTTCGTTATGAGGACCCGGTTCAGATGCACTAGTAGCATCACCTAAATGCTCACGCATTAAAACTATCTGTCCACTCCGGATCCTCAAGCATGTCAGTATCACAGCTTAAGTCATCTAGGCTAGCCATTTCCCAAAAACATCATTAAGGAACCCCCTATGCCACTCCATATTCTCTAGAACTAGTGTAGGTTCATCACTGAACTCCGCTGGTGGTGACAGAATTGATCCTGTAAATACACTTGCTTCATCACCCAATGGTGTCGGTGGTGGTGCTATATCATTAATCTGTAGAAAAAAAAGTTTTATTTTTTTATTCAAAATAACCATTATTTCTATAAAGTTAAAAAAAAAAAAAAAACTATGTCAATTTCTCATAGTCATTGTCCCACCACCACCACCTGAACAATTAAAAGAAGAAGAAGAAAAAAGTTACATTGCCACATGTCTTTCATTATGATAACTGAAACATGTTAAAAAATATATATGTGTTTTAGTCAGGAAAATGTAGTCTTATTCTTAGAAGGGTAAGTTAGAACAAGAGAATGATAAAAAAAAACTAGTGGTTTTATTCCAAAAATTTTTAGAATAAAAATGCAAAATATGGGTCCAATTCTAGTGCTTGACCTCTTCAATATAACTCTCAATGAAATTTGACCATCGTTCAACTGACGCGGTATGCTGTATGAACACTTGCTCCTCAGCTTCGGTTAATGGACACGAGTCCCATACGTCGGCGGTTGGTGGTGTTACTTTCTCAACAATCCGAATTTTTCCTATGTCTTTTGCCAACGGATTTGTTTGAAGTTGTGGACATAGTTGACCTAGAATAAATAAATGATTGTAAGAGAGAAGAACTTTTTTTCTCCATCCATATCAACAATTAAAGTGCAATTAAAATGCTGGATGGTCCTTTTTAGAGCCCCCCTGTGAGGACCCTTGGGAAACCGGGAGCTTCCTTCGAGGTAGGAGGATCAATGCCCTTTCGAGTTGGGATATCGGACTTCACAACACTGTTTAAATAGAACAGCCTCAAATTCTTTCTCGAAAAACACCTTTTAAAATGTCCCTAAGTGTTTCAATGAAATGGGTTCGCCCCAAATAATGTTTCTTGACAACACTGTGAAGAAATAATTGGAGATTATTAAAAACCTTCTTCCTATGTGTTAATATATCTTATCGGAAATACACGTCCTGTTACAAGAACCCCACTTAAAATTCAAATTATACCTGTCGATCGGATTAAAATTCAGATGTAACGATGGGAGATTTGATAAGCACCGGATGTGCGCAAAAGCTTACTGCAAAACATACCCCAGTTTAAGAATGGTTGTCATCTGTGAAATAGCGAATTGTATGTTTTCATATAGTTAGTTTGTTTAAAGGAATATTGGATTATTACATTAGAAAACGTCTAGGTTAGAAGAGAGAAGTTACAAGGTAAGGTTTTTTAGAAATGAATGATAAGCTATTTCAGTGTTATAAGCATTCCATTATATACTGCTAATTTGGTTAATGAAAGAAAATGAAATAGGATTATTATTATTATAGAATAGTTTAGAAACAAATTTAAGTTTTTACTCATCAAAAGCTATGCGCCTGAGAAAATTTACCTTATTTTTGAAAATAGGGAAAGAAAAAATTATGTATATACTTACAAATTCTGACTGGGCTTCTACATCTGAACTCCTTGACAAAACATGAAGGGGGTCAAGCTCACGATCTTGAGTAGGCTGGGCAGAGGCATTATGAGAAGCAGTCCATTCTCTTTTCAACTTCCTTCCAGCTTGCGTGGAGCTAACACTGGGGTTAGAGGGCCCTGGCAGTATAAGTTGGGTGGTCGTTGGCTGGGCCAGATCGTGTGTAATTCTACCAGCATATTTGATAATTGATGGTCTTGCGGCTTGCATAATGCAGCTTCGCTCCATCTCGGTTTCTTTTCAAAAGGGGGGTTATTGCACGTATCCTCTTCCTTAAAAAGAAAGAGGCAAAATTTAGCATGAAAAAAAAGTGCATTTTGGGTTTGGAAAATAATTCAGTTTATGTTAGGCATGTAAAGTAGTGTAAAAAACATCTTGATTTCAAAATCAGGGGTTTCCAATTACTTTTTTGAGCAACTGAATCTTAATTCGACAAAAACTGGGTTTACCACGAAATTTTACAAAACCTTACTTGAGCCTTTTTAATTAACGCAACAAATTTTCTTATGGGGTTTAGGATATCATTTGGCATTTGTTAATCAAAACACTTTTGACAATTTGGGTGTTGATTCTTACTCTGAGGGTAATTGATTCTAGTTTAAGTAAAGGTTAAGAAACGTCAAATATTTTGCTGCTATAATGTCAGAAATAAAAAAAAAGAAAAAGTGGAGTGGCTGACCCACGTTGATCTTGCAATCATATAGACTGAAGATTACCTTATTCTGCTTCGAAAAAGTTGCAACATGCTTAACTTTCTGCTAAAAAGCTGGCATGGGGGGGGAGGGACAATGGGTCCATTTTGGTCCTTGGGTCATAAAGTTTAAAAATCCACGGATTATTCTGATTTAAACAGGGTGCAATATGTGCCTAGTTTTGCATTAAAAAACTGGTGTTAAATAGGGGAAAGAAGGGGGAGCTGGAGAATTTTTTTATTTATTCAATCAAATAAATATTTATATTTTCCTTTATTATCAAAATAAAATACTCATTGTTACAAATTTAGATTTTTTTTTAGATAGATTTTCAGCTCTTAAACTAATGTAAGCAGCATAGATTCTAAATTGTTTTGGTTCTTCTTCTTCTAAAGACCAAAAGCACCATTAGGCTACTATGATCTAAAATATCACTGAAATACATTTTCCAACAGTACGTGGTAACGAACTATAAGTAAGGAGCAAATCGGGCTAATAGTAACCGAAACTCTAAAAAGGAAGCTTTTGTAACAATTAATACATTAAAAGAATAAAAATTTTATTCTAATCCCAAATTTACCGATCGAAAGCTAAGCACTTTTTAAAATTTTCCTGATTTTCAAAAACATCCCTAAAAAGGCCACTGAACTTGATAAAAATCGCACCGTAAATTTCAGCCTATAAGAGAATAGTCAAAACGCTTTTGACAATTTGGGTGTTGATTCTTACTCTGAGGGTAATTGATTCTAGTTTAAGTAAAGGTTAAGAAACGTCAAATATTTTGCTGCTATAATGTCAGAAATAAAAAAAAAGAAAAAGTGGAGTGGCTGACCCACGTTGATCTTACAATCATTTAGACTGAAGATTACCTTATTTTGCTTCGAAAAAGTTGCAACATGCTTTTCTTTCTGCTAAAAAGCTGGCAGGGGGGGAGGGACAATGGGTCCATTTTGGTCCTTGGGTCATAAAGATTAAAAATCCACGGATTATTCTGATTTAAACAGGGTGCAATATGTGCCTATTTTTGCATTAAAAAAACTGGTGTTAAATAGGGGAAAGAAGGGGGAGCTGGAGAATTTTTTTTTATTTATTCAATCAAATAAATATTTATATTTTCCTTTATTATCAAAATAAAATACTCATTGTTACAAATTTAGATTTTTTTTAGATAGATTTTCAGCTCTTAAACTAAGGTAAGCAGCATAGATTCTAAATTGTTTGGTTCTTCTTCTTCTTCTAAAGACCAAAAGCACCATTAGGCTACTATGATCTAAAATATCACTGAAATACATTTTCCAACAGTACGTGGTAACGAACTATAAGTAAGGAGCAAATCGGGCTAATAGTAACCGAAACTCTAAAAAGGAAGCTTTTGTAACAATTAATACATTAAAAGAATCAACATTTTATTCTAATCCCAAATTACCGATCGAAAGCTAAGCACTTTTTAAAAATTTTCCTGATTTTCAAAAACATCCCTAAAAAGGCCACTGAACTTGATAAAAATCGCACCGTAAATTTCAGCCTATAAGAAAAACTATGTAGAGGTTTTAGCTCCTAAACAATAGGCTTCTAAGTGCATAAGTACCCTTAGTTCTAGAGCTGTCTTAAGTAGTCAAAAAGATTAACCAGTTGCAAAGTGGTTGTTTCTGCCATTTTGTGGTAGGTTACCAAACTACGATTTTTCCAAAGATGACCAAAATATCAGATATAGAATGAAATTGTACTCACATTGAAAATAGAAATATCCATTGTTTTCAAAGTTAATAAAATGTAATGTACTTTAATCAATGTCTTAAAACGTAATGAAGAACGGAATGTAGTGTGTGAACATCTTATAGGGTTTTTGCTCGAGTACATCATACGTAGCCAAGTTTAAAAAAAAAAAAAAAAAAAAAAAAAAAAAAAAAAAAAAAAAAAAAAAACAAGTAATCAAGTTACTCCATATAGACTAATCACCGCTATATCACCACTTGACCCCAAAAAAATGCGTGTTAGCTCATAAAAAACCCGTCTGCTAAGCCAATGTACCGTTCCTAGTAATAGATGAATGACCCTGGTAAGGCATATTACGCAATCAGATTCAGTGCTAATTGGGCGCTTACTACTGGGGTTCAGTTGCTAGGGGTTCAGTTACACAGTGGTTCTGTTACAATGGAACCTTTGTTACCACAAACTGTTTGATAATTCTTTAGTGTGACAAGCTTGATATAGCTTACCGTATTTTGGTATTAATAAATAAATAATTAACATAGAACACAAAAATGTACTTAGTGTATAATCAAAAATTGAAATTTATATATTTGAAGTCAGCATAAAAATCTGATTCTTTTGATGTATCTATTGGTATTAAAATTGTTTTTTACAGTGTTGGTTACTATTGAGCCGGGTTGCTCCTTACATACAGTTTGTTACCACAAACTACATCCTATGATCAGTACTGTTCCGAGATGTCAACATGGGTTTTGTGCATTTTACGTCTCTTTTAGCGAGTTTCTGGATTCTGTTGTGAAGCGTGTGAATTATCATCATATGTAGATTTTTCTTTCCTCAACATCTTCTTTTAGTCTTTCTCCTTTTTAATTTCATTTTGTACATTCTATCGCTTGATTGTCATTATGCTTGTGAACGTTCATGAAATGACACTAGTGCCCGTTCTCTCTCGGGTCCTCTATAAGCATTATCGCATCAGTAGAGTAGTACCTTATACTTCTGGGACTTTATGTTCCTTCCTATGCTATTATATGACTTTATGTTCCTTGGCATCTTTTCAAAGCAGATTACCAGACTGGTTGGGAGATTACGTTCCTTGGCACCGTTTCAGAGCATGTACTTATGGATACCTTTCCAAGCAACGTGATTAAACACGCTTTTACAATCGGAATTGTTTGATTGACATTTGCAAAAAGGATAAGGAATTCGCAAATTGGACACTATGAACGATATTAATTAATGTTTGAATAATAGGAGTGTGATTGGTTCTAATTAGTGATTGGATAATTTTTTAACAAGAAATCTCTGAATAAAATATTTTTGGAGGGATGGGAGAGAGTTTTGCTTGCCTTTCATTGGTACCTTTCCAATCGAGCGGGGACTCACAGTATGAGCGGGGATTCCCCACACAAGTTAGTTTCAACTCCAAGTTTTTCAACCAGACTGTTTTTTTTAGCTAACATCCGTTTTATAGGAGCCAATCAGAGACATCGGAGCTTGGAAGATGGAGAAAAAAAAGGGTTTTAAAGTGATTAGCAGTTAAGGTAACCCTGAAGAGCATGCTAATTCATACCTTATTATTATAAATTTGGAACAATATCAATCTATGAAAATGCTTAACGATGATAAAATGGTCTTAAGACTTGACCTAGCTTTACTTCTTTGATGTGTTCTGTATAATACACAAGTGGCGTTTGAACAGTGTTGTCAGTTTAAAATAGGGTCCAACGTTATAGTATACTAAGAAGTTGATACTAAGAGAGATGTAGATGGCAAGAAAATAATTTTAATAAAGAAATTCAGAACAAACCATAGAAATCCTTGCAAATCAAGTAGTAAGGTGTATGTGAGTACGAACCATCAAGGATCATAAGCACCAATGACCCTAACTAGCAGAGACATCAACCCTCCATAGGTCCCCTATCCCCAAACTCGAAGGGCGCCCCCTCCCTCCAAATTTTTGGGCCCCCTCCCCCCAATTTTTTTTTTTATTTTTTTATATTTTTTTGGCAATTGACATTTTTTCTGATAACAAGTATCATTCATTACGATCGTAGCTTTCAAATGTGAAACTTAAGTCCATTTTTGGATCGAAAAATAAACTATTTCTGTAAAATCTGTGTTATAAGAGTTTTTGACCGTAAACTCTAGTTTTTTTTTGTAAGAAAATTATGGAAAATACAATTCTCTGGTTCAAATATGAAACTTAAGTCCATTTTTGGATCGAAAAAATAAAACTATTTCTGTAAAATCTGTGTTAATAAGAGTTTTTGACCGTAAACTCTAGTTTTTTGTAAGAAAATTATGGAAAATACAATTCTCTGGTTCAAATATGAAACTTAAGTCCATTTTTGGATCGAAAAATAAAACTATTTCCGTAAAATCTGAGCTAATAAGGGTTTTTGACCGTAAACTCTAGTTTGTTGTAAGAAAATTATGGAAAATACAATTCTCTGATTCAAATGTGAAACTTAAGTCCATTTATGGATCGAAAAATAAAACTATTTCCGTAAAATCTGAGATAATGAGGGTTTTTTGACCGTTAAAATCTAGTTTTTTTGTAAGAAAATTATGGAAAATACAATTCTCTGCTTCAAATATGAAACTTAAGTCCATTTATGGATCGAAAAATAAAAACTATTTCGGTTAAATCAGAGCTAATTAGGGTTTTTGACCGGCGACTATAGTTTTTTGTAAGAAAATTACGGAAAATACAATTCTCTGGTTCAAATGTGAAACTTAAGTCCTTTTTAGGATTGAAAAATAAAACTATTCTGTAAAATCTGAGTTAATAAGGGTTTTTGACCGTAAACTCTAGTTTTTTTTTAAGAAAATTATGGAAAATACAATTCTCTGATTCAAATGTGAATCTTAGGTCCATTTTTGGATCGAAAAAATTAATTATTTCTTTAAAATCTGAGCTAATAAGGGTTTTTGACCGTAGACTCTAGTTTTTTGTAAGAAAATTATGGAAAATACAATTCTCTGGTTCAAATGTGAAACTTAAGTCTATTTTTGGATCGAAAAAATAAACTATTTCTGTAAAATCTGAGCTAATAAGGGTTTTTTGACCGTAAACTCTAGTTTTTTGTAAGAAAATTACGGAAAATACAATTCTCTGGTTCAAATGTGAAACTCAAGTCCTTTTTAGTATCGAAAAATAAAACTATTTCTGTAAAATCTGAGTTAATAAGGGTTTTTGACCGTCAACTCTAGTTTTTTGTAAGAAAATTATGGAAAATACAATTCTCTGATTCAAATGTGAATCTTAAGTCCATTTTTGGATCAAAAAAAATAAATTGTTTCTTTAAAATCTGAGCCAATAATAGTTTTTGATCGTAAACTCTAGTTTTTGTAAGAAAATTATGGAAAATACAATTCTCTCGTTCAAATGTGAAACTTGGGTCCATTCTCTGGTTAAAATGTGAAAACTTAAGTCCATTTATGGATCGAAAAATAAAACTATTTCCGTAAAATCTAAGCTAATAAGGGTTTTTGACCGTAAACTCTAGTTTTTTTTTTGTAAAAAAATTATGGAAAATACAATTCTCTGTTCAAATGTGAAACTTAAGTCCCTTTTTAGATCGAAAAATAAACTATTTCTGTAGAATCTGAGCTAATAAGGATTTTTGACCATAAACTCTAGTTTCCTGTAAGAAAATTATGGAAAAATACAATTCTCTCGTTCAAATGTGAAAATTAGGTCCATTCTCTGGTTAAAATGTGAAACTTAAGTCCATTTATGGATCGAAAAATAAAACTATTTCCGTAAAATCTAAGCTAATAAGGGTTTTTGACCGTAAAACTCTAGTTTTTTGTAAGAAAATTATTGAAAATACAATTCTCTGGTTCAAATGTGAAACTCAAGTCCTTTTTAGGATCGGAAAATAAAACTATTTCTGTAAAATCTGAGTTAATAAGGGTTTTGACCGAAAACTCTAGTTTTTTGTAAGAAAATTATGGAAAATACAATTCTTTGATTCAAATGTTAATCTTAAGTCCATTTTTGGATCAAAAAAATAAATTATTTCTTTAAAATCTGAGCTAATAATAGTTTTTGATCGCAAACTCTAGTTTTTTGTAAGAAAATTATGGAAAAAATACAATTCTCTCGTTCAAATGTGAAACTTGGGTCCATTCTCTGGTTAAAATGTGAAACTTAAGTCCATTTATGGATCGAAAAATAAAACTATTTCCGTAAAATCTAAGCTAATAAGGGTTTTTGACCGTAAACTCTAGTTTTTTGTAAAAAAAATTATGGAAAATACAATTCTCTGGTTTCAAATGTGAAACTTAAGTCCCTTTTTAGATCGAAAAATAAAACTATTTCTGGAGAATCTGAGCTAATAAGGGTTTTTGACCATAAACTCTAGTTTCCTGTAAGAAAATTATGGAAAATACAATTCTCTCGTTCAAATGTGAAACTTAGGTCCATTCTCTGGTTCAAATGTGAAACTTAAGTCCAGTTTTGGATACTCATAATAATGAGGACTGATGGTTCTAATTCAATTTTATTTCATAAAAACAAACTATTTTTTTGAACTTCGAAATTATTCAACTTTATTTATTTATTTTCGACCAGAGGAATTTTTGAGATTTTTCAATGGTCGGAGATACAACAATGGTACAGTTTTATAATAGCATGGAAAAGAACGAGTATTGAATGCCTTTTGTTTAAGTTAAGAGGTGAAATCAAGACCAGAGGAATTTTTGAGATTTTTCATTGGTCAGAGATGCAACAATGGTACACTTTTTTAATAGCTTTGAAAAGAACGACTATTGAATGCCTCGTTGTTTAAGTTAAGACATGAAATCAAGACCAGAGGAATTTTTGAGATTTTTCATTGGTCAGAGAGGGTTTTATGGCTCCTCCCCACAATGAATTCAGATGGTTTTAGGAGTCATCCTCCTAGCCATAACTCCATTCAACCTTGAGCGAAGGTATAAAAGTTTGATGATGTATTTCTCTTCTTAACAACTACATTAATACCTTCCAAGATGATAGGACTGTATGACACAGAATTTATCGGTTTGAAGAAATCATCTTGTGGTGTTATATTTGAATGTGCATTTTTATTATTGTCAATGGAACTCAAAGAAATTGACTGTTATCATTGGATAGTGAACTATAACATGTTTGAGTATGATAAAAAGCTTGTGGAGTACTACATTACATCATATAAACAGACTGGGATTCTACGATAGAGTGATTACACCACTTAATAAAAGTGGTCAGGAATTGAGAAATGTCAAGGAGGAAGTCAGTGAAATTTGCAGCTTTTTCGGCGTTGAAGCACTCTACGTAAAGGGTAATGTACCTACTGATAAAGTTTTAATTCAAAAGTGTGACCCTAGGATTCCACTTTTCAATCTAGAAGAATTTAAGTGTCCTAAATTTGAAGTGCCTTATCACCGTCCTGAAGACGAGGTCAGGTTCTTCGCGCACTGGATACCTAAGGACATACCCGATCGTGATAAATGCATAAGGCATGGTAAAAACTATTTTATATCATGGGACCATCGTTTTGGATGTTAAGAGTGAACGTGTGTATGACCACGTATCATAATATAATTTTGTATTAATATTCTACATAGCATTATTTCATTAAAAATATATTATGCATTACATTGTTATGTGTTCATTATTTTTAGAGTAAGCTAGCATATCAAAAGTTTAGCACACACACAGAGAGATGAAACACACATAGAGACGACACACGCACAGAGACGACACACACACACACACACACACACACACACACACACAGACAGCCACACACACACAAACACACACACACACACACACACACACACACACACACACACACCACACACACACACACACACCACACACACACACACACACACACACCACACACACACACACACACACACACACACACACACACACACACACACACACCACACACACACACACACACACACACACACACACACACACACACACACACACACACACACAACACACACACACACACACACACACACACACCACACACACACACACACACACACACACACACACACACACACACACACACACACACACACACACACACACACACACACACACACACACACACACACACACACACACACACCACACACACACACACACACACACACACACACACACACACACACACACACACACACACACACACACACACACACACACACACACACACACACACACACACACACACACACACACACACACACACACACACACACACACACACACAACACACACACACACACACACACCACACACACACACACACACACACACCACACACACACACACACACACACACACACACACACACACACACACACACACACACACACACACACACACACACACACACACACACACACACACACACACACACAAACACACACACACACACACACACACACACACACACACACACACACACACACACACACACACACACACACACACACACACACACACACACACACACAGCACACCAGTCATGCAATTAAAACGTTAGACAACAATATTTCGTACCTGTTTTATACACAATTCCAATTACGACTTAAAGTTTGTTCTTCCGGTGTTGGCCCGCATTGCCAAGGGAGGAGTTGTAGATGACGCATGGATAGATGGTTCTTTTTCATATAATATCATACCCAAATCATCGGAGAAGCTACTGCTGCTAGAATTCATGTGGAAAACAGTTGACAAGGGTAACACGTGCCTGAATAAAATCCGTTTTTTAGACTCTTTCAGCTTCTTCCCCAAATCTTTAAGTCAATTGATTCAGGTGCAGAAAAGTGACAATTTTGATAGCTTCCCCCTCCTCAAACAGCGCTTCCCCCTCCTCAAACAGCGCTTCCCCGATGATGAAATGTATGATTTATTAACGTGTAATGGTATATATCCATATGATTATTTTTGTGTGTAAGTTTTTATGTGTGTATGTGTAAGTTGTGTGTGTGTGTGTGTGTGTAAGTTTTTTTGTGTGTGTGTAAGTTTTTTTTTTTGTGTGTGTGTAAAATTTTTTTTTTGTGTGTGTGTGTGTGAGTTTTTATGTGTGTGTGTAAGTTTTTTTTTTTGTGTATGTGTAATTTTTTTTTTTGTGTGTGTGTGTAAGTTTTTTTGGTGTGTGTGTAAGTTTTTATGTGTGTGTAAGTTTTTGTGTGCGTGTAAATTTCTGTGTGTGTGTGTAAGTTTTTTGTGGGTGTGTAAGTTTTTGTGTTTGTGTAAGTTTTTGTGTGTGTGTGTGTGTAAGTTCTCGGATATGTTGAATAAAATATGCAAAGTCGACATAGCTTTATTTCATTTTTTTAAGGTTAATTTACACGAGGTTACGTGCGCGCACGTGACCTCTTCTAAAGTAACCTAAAAAAATGAAATAAAGCTATGTCGACTTTGCATATTTTATTCAACATATCCGAGAAACTTACACACACACACACACAAAAAAAAAATACACACACAAACAAAAAAAAACTTACACACACATAAAAACTCACACACACACACACACACACACACACAAAAAATTACACACACACAAAAAGAACTTACACACACACAAAAAAAAAACTACACACACACACAAAACACAACTTACACATACACACATAAAAACACACAAAAATAATCATATGGATATGTACCCTTACACATCATACAGCTTCATCATTGGGGAATAAAAAATTAAGTAACAATTGAAATTCACACCTCCTCAAGAAAGCGAAATTAAACATAAAATGTAAATGAATTTATTAACAGAAAAAAAAAATGGTATATATCCTTGATATTTTTTGTGTAAGTTTTTAATGTAAAGTATGTGTAGTTTGTGTGTGTGTGTGATACAACCAAAGTTTTTTTTGTGCATGCACCATGAAAATGTGTGTGAGTTTTTATGTTGTGTGTGTAAAAAAAAAAAAAAAAAAACATTTTTTTTTTTTGTTTGTGTGTGTAATTTTTTTGTGTGTGTAAGTTTTTTATTGTGGTGTAAGTTTTTGTGTGCGTGTACATTTCTGTGTGAAGCAGTGTAAGTATTTTTGCAAAGGTGAAAAATGAAAAGTGCTTTTTGTAAATACAAAAACAAAAAAAGTTTCACAAAATTAAGAAAAAAAGAAGAAAAAAAAGTTTAATTTTACACTAGGTAATTACGTGCGCGCACGTGACCCTCTCTTCTAAAGTAAACCTTAAAAAAATGAAATAAAGAAAAAAAAAAAAAAAAAAAAAAGCGCTGTTGAATCATTTTATTAAATCCGAGAACTTACACAGAGCACAACAATAAAAGTACCACACAAAGAAAAAAAAAACTTGAGAAAAAAAAGACCACACTAAAAACCCTGACACCACAGCCGGCTCACACACACACAAAAAACCTACACACACACACAAAGTTCACACTAAAAAACATTTTAAATGCACTACATAAAAACTTACACACAAAAGTAGAATCATTGACACCCTTACAACGTTAATAAATTCAATACATTCCATCATTGAATCTAGCGCTGTTTGAGGAGAGGAAGCTATCAAAATTGTCACTTTTCTGCACCTGAATCAATTGAACTTAAAGATTTCGGGAAGAAGCTGAAAGAGTCTAAAAACGGATTTTAATTTCAGGCACGTGTTACCCTTGTCAACTGTTTTCCACATGAATTCTAGCAGCAGTAGCTTCTCCGATGATTTGGGTATGATATTATATGAAAAAGAACCATCTATCCATGCGTCATCTACAACTCCTCCCTTGGCAATGCGGGCCAACGCCGGAAGAACAAAACTTTAAGTCGTAATTGGAATTGTGTATAAAAAACAGGTACGAAAATATTGTTGTCTAACGTTTAAATTGCATGACTGGTGTGCTACCCCTCTAAAGTTACTCCCTTCCCGATGTAATTTCCTGCCACAAATGATCATGGTTGATCACATTCCTCCTCCCCCATTCCCCAACACCATCATCAAATTCTCCCTTGCAAAACCCAACACATTTTAAAACGATTTTTAATGGCCACTATGTCATCTGGTGATAGGAACATAGGATAGTTTGTATAACGAAGGCGCGAAATTGCACCGTTCGCTGTTTTGATTAGACTGACCAATGCTGAGCGCATGCAGTCTTCACGTCACTCAACATCTCAACTACATCCAACACTTGCATGGTATTATTGGAATCTCGTTGCGCGTGAGCGTAAGAGACCCATATGGCTTCATTTATTTTAACACGATTTGAATTTGACGGATCGCACACGTCTTGTCAGTTTAGCTTCGCAGTCCAAAGCGATCTTATTGCTCTGCAGGAGCGTGTTTGAAAATTTTTTAAAACGTAAGATCACTCTATCTCCGCTTACCGTCTCCACAGCCTGGTATCCATGACGTTTACAGTGTTTCATGTGGATGCTTTAACTTTAAATCAGAGCGAAATCTTGAGAGGCATGTTGGACAGTAATAGCACACACCCCCACGCCCCGTTTTACCCTCACTTAGAACCTACTAATATCCGTAATCGGATTGAAATGACCAATTGAATCGGAGTCTGTGAGTGGGGTGTATAGAAGCCACACCCAATGTTCTACTGATTCAATTGAAGGAGCCCGCACTGGAAATAATACACCCTTCTTATCGGAACGCTGACCCTCTTCAAATTCTGTTTCATACTGTAACACCGTGACACCAATCTTTAAATGTGCATTAGCCCGCTCAAAAATATCTATTCCTTTTAGTGTCACGGGATATTGACCATTTAAACAATTAAAATTTACTTTGGGGAACTTTGAACCCTCCCTACCATTAACTGCCATTTTGTCCAACTTTTTCTTAGATGCAGCTATTCGAAGTGGTCTGTATGCTGCAAATAAAAATGCATACTTGAAACACTGCTGCCTCGTATCGAAACAGATTCGTTGTATCCCCTTACACCCCTCTAAATCTGAATGATATTTTAATTCAATATACCCCGCTCCCCCTCTTACAATAAAACCCTTTTTAAACCTACATATATTAACATTTAAACTTTCAATAAATAAAACCACAGATCCACTACCCCCCTCGTTATAATTTTCCCACTTACTTTGAATACTATTAGACCAATTTAGAAAACCTCCCCATAATTTGATAAATGCGGGTGTATTGCCAACATCTCTGTGTGCAAGTATTTCGAATACATCTCACCCGAACTTTCATTTAAAAAAATATTTTTAGTGCTATTGATGCTTTTAAAACTGACCCCCACTCCCCACAGCCCCCATTTGTTGTTCAAGAATGGCTCGAATCTTATCAGTATATGAATGTGTAATGGACAGGGGATCTGTTATTATATCCCCCGACACTAGAGAGTTGAAGGGTTCACCGAATTTGGCGCTGCTGTAGACCAATGTGTGTGGTGCAAGGCAGAGTTGGACAGAAAAAAAAAAAATCCAGAAGAGGGGATACTGTTGCTGTTATTACTACTACTATCTATACTGGAATCTACTCTGTCTTTATTGTTTTTTGATGAGTTTGGAGGAGGTATAATCATTAAGTGGAATGGTTGATGTTTGTGGGTTTTGTTGTGATTTGTTTTTTTGGATGAGGTGACAGGGGAATTGTCAATACAACACACCACTCCCAGTGCTGTTCAATCACAATTGGGGGGGATGTGGCATGAGGTCCCCTAGTACATATTCCAAGGTGTTTGGGGATAATTGGTCGAGCCAGCCTGTATTGTCCTGTGATGGAATTTTCGTTATGAGGACCCGGTTCAGATGCACTAGTAGCATCACCTAAATGGCCTCACGCATTAAAACTATCTGTCCACTCCGGATCCTCAAAGCATGGTCAGTACTCACAGCTTAAGTCATCTAGGCTAGCCATTTCCCCAAAAACATCATTAAGGAACCCCCTATGCCACTCCATATTCTCTAGAACTAGTGTAGTTTCATCACTGAACTCCGCTGGTGGTGACAGAATTGATCCTGTAAATACACTTGCTTCATCACCCAATGGTGTCGGTGGTGGTGCTATATCATTAATCTGTAGAAAAAAAAAGTTTTATTTTTTATGCAAAATAACCATTATTTCTATAAAGTTAAAAAAACTATGTCAATTTCTCATAGTCATGTCCCACCACCACCACCTGAACAATTAAAGAAGAAGAAGAAAAAGTTACATTACCACATGTCTTTCATTATGATAACTGAACATGTTAAAAAATATATATTGTTTTAGTCAGGAAAATGTAGTCTTTATTCTTAGAAGGGTAAGTTAGAACAAGAGAATGATAAAAAAAAACTAGTGGTTTTATTCCAAAAATTTTTAGAATAAAATGCAAAATATGGGTCCAATTCTAGTGCTTGACCCTCTTCAATATAACTCTCAATGAAATTTGACCATCGTTCAACTGACGCGGTATGCTGTATGAACACTTGCTCCTCAGCTTCGGTTAATGGACACGAGTACCATACGTCGGCGGTTGGTGGTGTTACTTTCTCAACAATCCGAATTTTCCTATGTCTTTTGCCAACGGATTTGTTTGAAGTTGTGGACATAGTTTGACCTAGAATAAATAAATGATTGTAAGAGAGAAGAACTTTTTTCTCCATCCATATCAACAATTAAAGTGCAATTAAAATGCTGGATGGTCCTTTTTAGAGCCCCCCTGTGAGGACCCTTGGGGAACCGGGAGACTTCCTTCGAGGTTTTTTTTTTTTCGGTCTTGGTAGGAGGATCAATGCCCTTTCGAGTTGGGATATCGGACTTCACAACACTGTTTAAATAGAACAGCCTCAAATTCTTTCTCGAAAACACCTTTTAAAATGTCCCTAAGTGTTTCAATGAAATGGGTTCGCCCCAAATAATTTTCTTGACAACACTGTGAAGAAATAATTGGAGATTATTAAAAAACCTTCTTCCTATGTGTTAATATATCTTATCGGAAATACACGTCCTGTTACAAGAACCCCACTTAAAATTCAAATTATACCTGTCGATCGGATTAAAATCAGATGTAACGATGGGAGATTTGATGATAAGCACCGGATGTGCGCAAAAGCTTACTGCAAAACATACCCCAGTTTAAGAATGGTTGTCATACTGTGAACATAATAGCGAATTGTATGTTTTATATAGTTTAGTTTGTTTAAAGGAATATTGGATTATTACATTAGAAAACGTCTAGGGTTAGAAGAGAGAAGTTACAAGGTAAGGTTTTTTAGATTTTCAATTTTTTTTTTTTTTTTTTTGAATGATTAAGAATTTTTTGTTATTTCAGTGTTATAAGCATTCCATTATATACTGCTAATTTGGTTAATGAAAGAAAATGAAATAGGAGTATTATTATTATAGAATAGTTTTAGAAACAAATTTAAGTATTTTTACTCATCAAAAGCTATGCGCATGAGAAAAATTTACCTTATTTTTGAAAATAGGGAAAGAAAAAATTATGTATATACTTACAAAATTCTGACTGGGCTTTCTACATCTGAACTCCTTGACAAAACATGAAGGGGGTCAAGCTCACGATCTTGAGTAGGCTGGGCAGAGTGGCATTATGAGAAGCAGTCCATTCTCTTTCAACTTCCTTCCAGCTTGCGTGGAGCTAACACTGGGGTTAGAGGGCCCTGGCAGTATAAAGTTGGCGTGGTCGTTGGCTGGGCCAGATCGTGTGTAATTCTACCAGCATATTTGATAATTGATGGTCTTGCGGCTTGCATTAATGCAGCTTCGCTCCATCTCGGTTTCTTTCAAAAGGGGGTTATTTGCACGTATCCTCTTCCTTAAAAAAGAAATGAGGCAAAATTTAGCATGAAAAAAAAGTGCATTTGGGTTTGGAAAATAATTCAGTTTGTTAGGCATGTAAAGTAGTGTTAAAAAACATCTGATTTCAAAATCAGGGGTTTCCAATTACTTTTTTGAGCAACTGAATCTTAATTCGACAAAAAACTGGGTTACCACGAAAGAAATTTTACAAAACCTACTTGAGCCTTTTTAATTAACGCAACAAATTTTCTTATGGGGTTTAGGATATCATTTGGCATTTGTTAATCAAAACACTTTTGACAATTTGGGTGTTGATTCTTACTCTGAGGGTAATTGATTCTAGTTTAAGTAAAGGTTAAGAAACGTCAAATATTTTGCTGCTATAATGTCAGAAATAAAAAAAAAGAAAAAGTGGAGTGGCTGACCCACGTTGATCTTGCAATCATATAGACTGAAGATTACCTTATTCTGCTTCGAAAAAGTTGCAACATGCTTAACTTTCTGCTAAAAAGCTGGCAGGGGGAGGGACAATGGGTCCATTTTGGTCCTTGGGTCATAAAGTTTAAAAATCCACGGATTATTCTGATTTAAACAGGGTGCAATATGTGCCTAATTTTGCGTTAAAAAACTGGTGTTAAATAGGGGAAAGAAGGGGGAGCTGGAGAATTTTTTTATTTATTCAATCAAATAAATATTTATATTTTCCTTTATTATCAAATAAAATACTCATTGTTACAAATTTAGATTTTTTTTTAGATAGATTTTCAGCTCTTAAACTAATGTAAGCAGCATAGATTCTAAATTGTTTTGGTTCTTCTTCTTCTAAAGACCAAAAGCACCATTAGGCTACTATGATCTAAAATATCACTGAAATACATTTTCCAACAGTACGTGGTAACGAACTATAAGTAAGGAGCAAATCGGGCTAATAGTAACCGAAACTCTAAAAAGGAAGCTTTTGTAACAATTAATACTTTAAAAGAATAAAAATTTTATTCTAATCCCAAATTACCGATCGAAAGCTAAGCACTTTTTAAAAATTTTCCTGATTTTCAAAAACATCCCTAAAAAGGCCACTGAACTTGATAAAAATCGCACCGTAAATTTCAGCCTATAAGAGAATAGTCAAAACGCTTTTGACAATTTGGGTGTTGATTCTTACTCTGAGGGTAATTGATTCTAGTTTAAGTAAAGGTTAAGAAACGTCAAATATTTTGCTGCTATAATGTCAGAAATAAAAAAAAAGAAAAAGTGGAGTGGCTGACCCACGTTGATCTTACAATCATTTAGACTGAAGATTACCTTATTTTGCTTCGAAAAAGTTGCAACATGCTTTTCTTTCTGCTAAAAAGCTGGCAGGGGGGAGGGACAATGGGTCCATTTTGGTCCTTGGGTCATAAAGATTAAAAATCCACGGATTATTCTGATTTAAACAGGGTGCAATATGTGCCTATTTTTGCATTAAAAAACTGGTGTTAAATAGGGGAAAGAAGGGGGAGCTGGAGAATTTTTTTTTATTTATTCAATCAAATAAATATTTATATTTTCCTTTATTATCAAAATAAAATACTCATTGTTACAAATTTAGATTTTTTTTAGATAGATTTTCAGCTCTTAAACTAAGGTAAGCAGCATAGATTCTAAATTGTTTTGGTTCTTCTTCTTCTTCTAAAGACCAAAAGCACCATTAGGCTACTATGATCTAAAATATCACTGAAATACATTTTCCAACAGTACGTGGTAACGAACTATAAGTAAGGAGCAAATCGGGCTAATAGTAACCGAAACTCTAAAAAGGAAGCTTTTGTAACAATTAATACATTAAAAGAATCAACATTTTATTCTAATCCCAAATTACCGATCGAAAGCTAAGCACTTTTTAAAAATTTTCCTGATTTTCAAAAACATCCCTAAAAAGGCCACTGAACTTGATAAAAATCGCACCGTAAATTTCAGCCTATAAGAAAACTATGTAGAGGTTTTAGCTCCTAAACAATAGGCTTCTAAGTGCATAAGTACCCTTAGTTCTAGAGCCTGTCTTAAGTAGTCAAAAAGATTAACCAGTTGCAAAGTGGTTGTTTCTGCCATTTTGTGGTAGGTTACCAAACTACGATTTTCCCAAAGATGACCAAAATATCAGATATAGAATGAAATTGTACTCACATTGAAAATAGAAATATCCATTGTTTTCAAAGTTAATAAAATGTAATGTACTTTAATCAATGTCTTAAAACGTAATGAAGAACGGAATGTAGTGTGTGAACATCTTATAGGGTTTTTGCTCGAGTACATCATACGTAGCCAAGTTTAAAAAAAAAAAAAAAAAAAAAAAAAAAAAAAAAAAAAAAAAAAAAACAAGTAATCAAGTTACTCCATATAGACTAATCACCGCTATATCACCACTTGACCCCAAAAAATGCGTGTTAGCTCATAAAAAACCCGTCTGCTAAGCCAATGTACCGTTCCTAGTAATAGATGAATGACCCTGGTAAGGCATATTACGCAATCAGATTCAGTGCTAATTGGGCGCTTACTACTGGGGTTCAGTTGCTAGGGGTTCAGTTACACAGTGGTTCTGTTACAATGGAACCTTTGTTACCACAAACTGTTTGATAATTCTTTAGTGTGACAAGCTTGATATAGCTTACCGTATTTTGGTATTAATAAATAAATAATTAACATAGAACACAAAAATGTACTTAGTGTATAATCAAAAATTGAAATTTATATATTTGAAGTCAGCATAAAAATCTGATTCTTTTGATGTATCTATTGGTATTAAAATTCTGTTTTTTACAGTGTTGGTTACTATTGAGCCGGGTTGCTCCTTACATACAGTTTGTTACCACAAACTACATCCTATGATCAGTACTGTTCCGAGATGTCAACATGGGTTTTGTGCATTTTACGTCTCTTTTAGCGAGTTTCTGGATTCTGTTGTGAAGCGTGTGAATTATCATCATATGTAGATTTTTCTTTCCTCAACATCTTCTTTTAGTCTTTCTCCTTTTTAATTTCATTTTGTACATTCTATCGCTTGATTGTCATTATGCTTGTGAACGTTCATGAAATGACACTAGTGCCCGTTCTCTCTCGGGTCCTCTATAAGCATTATCGCATCAGTAGAGTAGTACCTTATACTTCTGGGACTTTATGTTCCTTCCTATGCTATTATATGACTTTATGTTCCTTGGCATCTTTTCAAAGCAGATTACCAGACTGGTTGGGAGATTACGTTCCTTGGCACCGTTTCAGAGCATGTACTTATGGATACCTTTCCAAGCAACGTGATTAAACACGCTTTTACAATCGGAATTGTTTGATTGACATTTGCAAAAAGGGATAAGGAATTCGCAAATTGGACACTATGAACGATATTAATTAATGTTTGAATAATAGGAGTGTGATTGATTCTAATTAGTGATTGGATAATTTTTTAACAAGAAATCTCTGAATAAAATATTTTTGGAGGGATGGGAGAGAGTTTTGCTTGCCTTTCATTGGTACCTTTCCAATCGAGCGGGGACTCACAGTATGAGCGGGGATTCCCCACACAAGTTAGTTTCAACTCCAAGTTTTTCAACCAGACTGTTTTTTCTTTAGCTAATATCCGTTTTATAGGAGCCAATCAGAGACATCGGAGCTTGGAAGATGGAGAAAAAAAAGGGTTAAAGTGATTAGCAGTTAAGGTAACCCTGAAGAGCATGTTAATTCATACCTTATTTATTATAAATTTGGAACAATATCAATCTATGAAAATGGTTAACGATGATAAAATGGTCTTAAGACTTGACCTAGCTTTACTTCTTTGATGTGTTCTGTATAATACACAAGTGGCGTTTGAACAGTGTTGTCAGTTTAAAATAGGGTCCAACGTTATAGTATACTAAGAAGTTGATACTAAGAGAGATGTAGATGGCAAGAAAATAATTTTAATAAAGAAATTCAGAACAAACCATAGAAATCCTTGCAAATCAAGTAGTAAGGTGTATGTGAGTACGAACCATCAAGGATCATAAGCACCAATGACCCTAACTAGCAGAGACATCAACCCTCCATAGGTCCCCTATCCCCAAACTCGAAGGGCGCCCCCTCCCTCCAAATTTTTGGGCCCCCTCCCCCCAATTTTTTTTTATTTTTTTTATTTTTTTTGGCAATTGACATTTTTTCTGATAACAAGTATCATTCATTACGATCGTAGCTTTCAAATGTGAAACTTAAGTCCATTTTTGGATCGAAAAATAAACTATTTCTGTAAAATCTGAGTTAATAAGAGTTTTTGACCGTAAACTCTAGTTTTTTGTAAGAAAATTATGGAAAATACAATTCTCTGGTTCAAATATGAAACTTAAGTCCATTTTTGGATCGAAAAAATAAAACTATTTCCGTAAAATCTGAGCTAATAAGGGTTTTTGACCGTAAACTCTAGTTTTTTGTAAGAAAATTATGGAAAATACAATTCTCTGATTCAAATGTGAAACTTAAGTCCATTTATGGATCGAAAAATAAAACTATTTCCGTAAAATCTGAGATAATGAGGGTTTTTGACCGTAAAATCTAGTTTTTTTGTAAGAAAATTATGGAAAATACAATTCTCTGCTTCAAATATGAAACTTAAGTCCATTTATGGATCGAAAAATAAAACTATTTCGGTTAAATCAGAGCTAATTAGGGTTTTTGACCGGCAACTATAGTTTTTTGTAAGAAAATTACGGAAAATACAATTCTCTGGTTCAAATGTGAAACTTAAGTCCTTTTTAGGATTGAAAAATAAAACTATTTCTGTAAAATCTGAGTTAATAAGGGTTTTTGACCGTAAACTCTAGTTTTTTGTAAGAAAATTATGGAAAATACAATTCTCTGATTCAAATGTGAATCTTAGGTCCATTTTTGGATCGAAAAAATTAATTATTTCTTTAAAATCTGAGCTAATAAGGGTTTTTGACCGTAGACTCTAGTTTTTTGTAAGAAAATTATGGAAAATACAATTCTCTGGTTCAAATGTGAAACTTAAGTCCATTTTTGGATCGAAAAAATGATCTATTTCTGTAAAATCTGAGCTAATAAGGGTTTTTGACCGTAAACTCTAGTTTTTTGTAAGAAAATTACGGAAAATACAATTCTCTGGTTCAAATGTGAAACTCAAGTCCTTTTTTGTATCGAAAAATAAAACTATTTCTGTAAAATCTGAGTTAATAAGGGTTTTTGACCGTAAACTCTAGTTTTTTTGTAAGAAAATTATGGAAAATACAATTCTCTGATTCAAATGTGAATCTTAAGTCCATTTTTGGATCAAAAAAATAAATTGTTTCTTTAAAATCTGAGCCAATAATAGTTTTTGATCGTAAACTCTAGTTTTTTGTAAGAAAATTATGGAAAATACAATTCTCTCGTTCAAATGTGAAACTTGGGTCCATTCTCTGGTTAAAATGTGAAACTTAAGTCCATTTATGGATCGAAAAATAAAACTATTTCCGTAAAATCTAAGCTAATAAGGGTTTTTGACCGTAAACTCTAGTTTTTTTGTAAAAAAATTATGGAAAATACAATTCTCTGGTTCAAATGTGAAACTTAAGTCCCTTTTTAGATCGAAAAATAAACTATTTCTGTAGAATCTGAGCTAATAAGGATTTTTGACCATAAACTCTAGTTTCCTGTAAGAAAATTATGGAAAATACAATTCTCTCGTTCAAATGTGAAACTTAGGTCCATTCTCTGGTTAAAATGTGAAACTTAAGTCCATTTATGGATCGAAAAATAAAACTATTTCCGTAAAATCTAAGCTAATAAGGGTTTTTGACCGTAAACTCTAGTTTTTTGTAAGAAAATTATTGAAAATACAATTCTCTGGTTCAAATGTGAAACTCAAGTCCTTTTTAGGATCGGAAAATAAAACTATTTCTGTAAAATCTGAGTTAATAAGGGTTTTGACCGAAAACTCTAGTTTTTTGTAAGAAAATTATGGAAAATACAATTCTTTGATTCAAATGTTAATCTTAAGTCCATTTTTGGATCAAAAAAATAAATTATTTCTTTAAAATCTGAGCTAATAATAGTTTTTGATCGCAAACTCTAGTTTTTTGTAAGAAAATTATGGAAAATACAATTCTCTCGTTCAAATGTGAAACTTGGGTCCATTCTCTGGTTAAAATGTGAAACTTAAGTCCATTTATGGATCGAAAAATAAAACTATTTCCGTAAAATCTAAGCTAATAAGGGTTTTTGACCGTAAACTCTAGTTTTTTGTAAAAAAAATTATGGAAAATACAATTCTCTGGTTCAAATGTGAAACTTAAGTCCATTTTTGGATCGAAAAAATAAACTATTTCTGTAAAATCTGAGCTAATAAGGGTTTTTGACCGTAAACTCTAGTTTTCTGTAAGAAAATTACGGAAAATACAATTCTCTGGTTCAAATGTGAAACTCAAGTCCTTTTTAGGATCGAAAAATAAAACTATTTCTGTAAAATCTGAGTTAATAAGGGTTTTTGACCGTAAACTCTAGTTTTTTGTAAGAAAATTATGGAAAATACAATTCTCTGATTCAAATGTGAATCTTAAGTCCATTTTTGGAAATACAATTCTCTGGTTCAAATGTGAAACTTAAGTCCTTTTTAGGATTGAAAAATAAAACTATTTCTGTAAAATCTGAGTTAATAAGGGTTTTTGACCGTAAACTCTAGTTTTTTTTAAAGAAAATTATGGAAAATACAATTCTCTGATTCAAATGTGAATCTTAGGTCCATTTTTGGATCGAAAAAATAAATTATTTCTTTAAAATCTGAGCTAATAAGGGTTTTTGACCGTAGACTCTAGTTTTTTGTAAGAAAATTATGGAAAATACAATTCTCTGGTTCAAATGTGAAACTTAAGTCCATTTTTGGATCGAAAAAATAAACTATTTCTGTAAAATCTGAGCTAATAAGGGTTTTTGACCGTAAACTCTAGTTTTTTGTAAGAAAATTACGGAAAATACAATTCTCTGGTTCAAATGTGAAACTCAAGTCCTTTTTAGGATCGAAAAATAAAACTATTTCTGTAAAATCTGAGTTAATAAGGGTTTTTGACCGTAAACTCTAGTTTTTTGTAAGAAAATTATGGAAAATACAATTCTCTGATTCAAATGTGAATCTTAAGTCCATTTTTGGATCAAAAAAATAAATTATTTCTTTAAAATCTGAGCTAATAATAGTTTTTGATCGTAAACTCTAGTTTTTTGTAAGAAAATTATGGAAAATACAATTCTCTCGTTCAAATGTGAAACTTGGGTCCATTCTCTGGTTCAAATGTGAAACTTAAGTCCATTTATGGATCGAAAAATAAAACTATTTCCGTAAAATCTAAGCTAATAAGGGTTTTTGACCGTAAACTCTAGTTTTTTTGTAAAAAAATTATGGAAAATACAATTCTCTGGTTCAAATGTGAAACTTAAGTCCCTTTTTAGATCGAAAAATAAACTATTTCTGTAGAATCTGAGCTAATAAGGGTTTTGACCATAAACTCTAGTTTCCTGTAAGAAAATTATGGAAAATACAATTCTCTCGTTCAAATTCGAAAATTAGGTCCATTCTCTGGTTAAAATGTGAAACTTAAGTCCATTTATGGATCGAAAAATAAAACTATTTCCGTAAAATCTAAGCTAATAAGGGTTTTTGACCGTAAACTCTAGTTTTTTGTAAGAAAATTAAGGAAAATACAATTCTCTGGTTCAAATGTGAAACTCAAGTCCTTTTTAGGATCGAAAAATAAAACTATTTCTGTAAAATCTGAGTTAATAAGGGTTTTTGACCGAAAACTCTAGTTTTTTGTAAGAAAATTATGGAAAATACAATTCTCTGATTCAAATGTTAATCTTAAGTCCATTTTTGGATCAAAAAAATAAATTATTTCTTTAAAATCTGAGCTAATAATAGTTTTTGATCGCAAACTCTAGTTTTTTGTAAGAAAATTATGGAAAATACAATTCTCTCGTTCAAATGTGAAACTTGGGTCCATTCTCTGGTTAAATGTGAAACTTAAGTCCATTTATGGATCGAAAAATAAAACTATTTCCGTAAAATCTAAGCTAATAAGGGTTTTTGACCGTAAACTCTAGTTTTT